>JAXQQM020087766.1:0-325744 GCA_034641835.2 Pinus albicaulis | reverse complement strand
TCAAAATCATCTATTTCTCCAGATCTCCAAAAAGTCTTGGACAATCATTTCAAGGTGTTTGATACTCCCAAAGGACTCCCACCTATTCGTGATCATGATCATGCTATTCATTTGATTCCAGGAAGTGTTCCTCCAAACATCTAGCCTTACAGATATCCTTATGTCCAAAAGAGTGAAATTGAACATATGATTGCAGAAATGTTAGAGGCTAGTATAATTTAACGTAGTCAAAGTTCTTTCTCTGCTCCAGTAGTATTCATGCACAATAAGGATGGATCATGGCGCATGTGTCTGGATTATAGGGAGCTCAATAAGCTCACTATTAAAGATAAATTTCCCATTCCTGTGATTGATGAATTATTAGATGAATTACATGGAGAATTTTTTTTTACCAAGTTGGATCTTCATTCAAGATATCATCAAATTAGAATGAACACTGAAGATATTCCGAAAACAACATTTTGAACTCATAAGGGTCATTATGAATTTTTGGTCATGCCTTTTGGCCTTACCAATGCACCTTCTACATTTCAAGGGTTGATGAATTCCATTTTCAAACCCACCCTTAGAAAATTTGTGCTAGTATTTTTTGATGTATACAAATCTACAGCAGGTCTTGGAAGGATCATGTTCAACATGTTGACAGGGTGCTCAAACTATTGCAGGAGAAACAATTATATGCAAAAACATCCAAATGTTTCTTTGGAGTACAAGAGGTGGAATATCTGGGTCATATTATATCTCACGAGGGTGTTAAAGTAGACCCTAACAAAATTAAAGTCATTAAGGAATGGAAAGTCCCCACGACCATAAAGCAGTTGCGAGGATTTCTCGGGTTAACAGGGTATTATCGCAAGTTTGTTAAGAATTATGGGAGAATAGCAGCACCTCTAACAACATTATTGAAGAAAGATGCATTTTCATGGACTCTTGAACAAACTAAGGCCTTTGAACATCTTAAAGAGGCAATGTGCCTATCACGAATCTTAGCTACACCAGACTTCAAAAAAACCTTTATTGTGGAATGTGATGCCTCAGGAAATGGAATTGGTGTTGTTTTAATGCAAGAAGGAAGACCCATTGCTTTTGAAAGGTGTTCAATCAAAGGAAAGTATTTACAAAAGTCTATTTATGAGAAGGAAATTTTGGCAATACTATATGCACTAAAGAAATGGAGACCTTACCTAATTGGAAGACACTTCAAGGTAAAAATTGATCATGATTGTCTTAAACACTTTTTGGAACAAAGACTATCTTTAGAAGAGTAGAAAAAATGGGTCACAAAGATGTTGGGTTATGACTTTGAAATCATATACAAAAAAGGGAAGCTAAATGTTGTTGCAGATGCACTCTCAAGAAAGGATGAAGAGCTGGAAGCATTTCTTTGTGCCATTTCTATTATGCAATCAGATTGGATAACCAAAGCAAGGGATGAATGGAACGAGGACGAAGAAGTGCGGACACTCATTCAAAAGTTGCAGCAAGATCCTAGTACATCTAATAAATTTAGTTGGAAAAATGATTCCTTATGGTATAAAGATCGCTTTTATATTTGCAAGAATTCCCAACTAAAACAAAATATTCTTTTGGAATTGCACACTTCTCCTTTAGGAGGACACTCGGGATTTTTAAAAACTTACCACACGGTGAAGAAAGAATTTTTTTGGGATGGCCTTAAATCTGATATTCAAAAGTTAGTGGCGGAATGTTTGGTTTGCCAGCAAAATAAATTTGAGACAATTAAGACCCCGGGTCTTCTACAACCTTTAGCCATTCCAATTCAACGTTAGGAGGAGATTTCAATGGATTTTATCACAGGTTTACCTAAGTACGAAGGAAGGAGTGTCATCATGGTGGTAGTTGATAGACTTACCAAGTATGCACACTTTTGTGCATTATCTCATCCATTTAAAGCATGTATAATTTCTACTGCATTTATGGAAACAATTCAAAAGATACATGGAAACCCGAATATTATTGTAAGTGACGGAGATCCCATTTTTACAGGAAATTTTTGGATGGAATTATTTTCTTGTTTGGGTACTCAACTAGCTCATAGGTAATCTTATCATCCTCAATCTAATGGTCAAACAGACATAGTGAATAAATGTTTGGAAGGATATCTTTGTTTTTTTTATATGATAAGCAAGCATAATGGTTGAAGTGGTTACCTCTCGCTGAATGGTGGTATAACACTTCCTTCCATACTGCAGCAAAAATGACCCCATTTATGGAACTTTATGGATATCATCCACCATCCATCACATCTTCTTTAAGGGAAAATTATAGGGTTCAAGCAGTGGAGGATCACATCGAGCATCAACAAGGAGTTCTCCAACTCTTAAAGGATCATAACCTAAATTTGGCACAAAACTGAATGAAACAACAAGCAGATCAACATTGCAGTGATAGAAGTTTTGACGTGGGAGACTGGGTATTTTTACGGCTACAACCATACAAACAAATGTCCCTCAAGCAAGCTAAGAAGGATAATAATTTATCGCCAAAGTAATATGGTCCTTACAAGGTGTTGCAAAAGATTGGTACTATGGCATACAAATTGGAGCTTCTTGCTTCTTCAAGAGTGCATCCAGTTTTCCATGTTTCATGGTTAAAAAAGGTTATAGGGGACAAAATTCCAGTTCAAACAATATTGCTAGAACTTGATGAGGAAGGAAAAACCATATTGGAACCTGAAGTAGTCACAGAAACAAGAACTCAACTGCTACAAAATCGATCAATTTCAGAGTATCTCATCAAATGGAAGGACTTACCCACTGAACATTCTACATGGGAGGATGAGAATTTTATACAAAAGCACCTGGAGCTACTCAAGCATTGATGAAAACACTTTTTTGAAGGAGAGGAGCATGTTAGGTCCTTATATTACTAGTATAGTCCCTTATTGTTGTTAGTGTAACCCCCTTATTGTTATTGTTGTACCCCTGTAACCCCCATATTGTTATTATTGTGCCCTTACATTATTATTGTTAGGTCGGCTAGGATTACATTGTGGCCCCACTAGGATTACGTTGATCTCTCTTTACTTTTATTTTTGGATCTGGTTTCATAACAACAATCCTAGATAATGAAGATGAAGAGGCAATTGTTGATCCAAATGACACATCAAATGAAGAATCTTCTCAAAAAGTTGAAGGATTTGTTGACGTTGGTATTGATGGCAAACATGTTGATAGAAACAATGGTGATTCAAAATCTATATTGGTAATGATGAAAATGTCATTAAAGAGAAATTTTTAAATTCAGACTTGGAAGAGTAACAAATTTCATATTGGGCTAAAAAAATAGCATGTAATTTGGCAAAGAATACTCCCAACCCTAGAAAATAATCTAAAATTCTTAAAAGAGGGTTTAGTGATTTATTTTGTAATGGTTGTAAAGAAGAAAAAATCTCCCTCATAATATAAATCTTTAGAGAAACTTATTATACTAGGGAATGAGTTTTTTCCTAGTAGGGCATGTTCCATTTGGAAGATCTAAGGATTTTCCTAGCCATCATACCCATAATCAAAACAAAATTTTCCACTTGTGAAAAATAGTATGAAACAACAATGCTTGAGGAAACTTGGACTGGAATTGTTTGGGTATATTATTAGGTTTGAACAAATTCAGTCAAAACAAGGAGTTTTCTAGCTGTTAAAGCACATTTAAATTATGGGTATACAAAAAAACCATAGTATTTCATGATTCATCTATGGAAAAATAGCTAAAGGAATGTTGGAGACATTTTATTACCAAAATTCTATTGTAGATTCTGGTGTAAAGGGGATCTACAATTGAGGCATTAGATTGAGCTAGAATATGGAAATTTGTGAAAGGATATGACATGTTCCAAGCAAAAGAAGATATGGCCTACCCATGTTTTTAAATCATTGAGGGAAGATAACGTGTATTAAAACACCTCGAATATGTACCCATAATGATTAAATTGTGTTGAATTTTAAAGTATGTGTTCGAGATCACTCTCATCCATCTTGTTATGATTGTTTACCTATTGCAATAAGGGAACATCAGTGATGGTAACATATATCCAATATTCATATACTAATTTCATTCAACTTTGTAGCGTTGACATGGTTGATCAACATGGAGGAAGTGAGAAGGCTTCCCATAATAGAAAATAACTCATACAAGAGTTATGGAATTTATTGCAATTGAGGGATTTACAGAAATTCCTCCACATGTTGGAAAATTTTGTTTCCTAGCAAGAATTATAGCCCCTTGATTAAGGTAAGTTACGTGATACTGCACCAAGGAACAATACAAAAAGGTCAAGTTAAGTTTTTTTCTTTCTGAATGATGAAGGAAAAGAATAGACATAAAGCCCACCTACTTCATATGTATTCCATAATGGGTTCGAACTTCACATACATTTTTAAAATTGTTCATCATAAAGAAATGCAAATCAAATACAAGAAAAAAACTGCAGTGACATTATATCCAAGTATAACACTAAGAAACCTCCCATTTACCCATTAAATTATCCATTAGTTGATTGCATAATTTATAATTGAGACATTGCACTAACAGATTAACCACAACCACTAACTTTAATAAAAATAATGAATTTTCCCTCCCTCTAATTGCAATTAGTATGATGAATTATCCTTGCCTACACTAACAACATTGGAAGGGAAGAGTATTCTTGAGGGCTATTGATTAAAAAAGAAGAAGGAAACATCTTCCTTGTGTTGTGTAGGCCAGAGGATGAGAATGCTAGCATTTCTTGATGGCTTGGAGAGTTACCTCAGTAGGCATGTTGAGAGGAGATTTGTTAAGCTTTAGAGCAATTGGGTTGGGTTAAGTAAGCTATGAGTCTATAGCTTGATTCCTTTTCCCTAATGGTCTCATAAGCCAACTTGGAGATGGAAATTGAAGTAGATGCCTACAATTGAGTAGAAAATTGTTTGTATGCAATAAATTCTTATACATCCTTCATTTAAAAGAAAAGTATCATATTTCTTATTGTACATAATTAATTTAATTCAATTCTTATTTGAGTGAAACAAGTGTGTATTTCCATTAGAGTTTATGCTTTACCATTTTTTTTGCATTTATTTCATTTAAAACATGTATACATTCATTATTAGTAGTTTCATGCCCTAGAATTTCTAAGTTTACATTCACACTTTGTAGTTGGGAAATCCATGGAAGGTGATGTGACAAAACAAGTTCCCAACTCTTTCAAGCACAATTCGCATGCAACTAAGAGGACAAAAAATACTCAAAACAAAGACACTACGTTAAAAAATTATCACTGATATTTTGCATAAGTGATTTATTTCACTTTCACATTTTCCTCTCACTAAACATTAAACTGATTGCATTTTTTCATTTATTAAATTTCCAATAAAGTTTTTTTATTCCTTGTAACAAATCAATCACTACTCTTGAAGAAGTTTGCCTCCACTACCTACATTTTTGGTCACATTTTTCCCTCTCAATATCCATTTAATAAATCCATCATTATTATTCATTTCAAGAAACATCCCCAGTTAAGAGAACTTAGGATTTCGTACACATCTAAAAGCTCTCCATGCCTGGTATTACAGAAAACACACCTCTCAATTGCAATAACTACAGATATACCTAAACTATGAAACACATTCAACTTAGAATGGTAATTTGACCTATGAGAGATTCCAACAATTTAATTTTGTCCTAAATTTGAACTGCATGCATCTTGTCCATGATATACCATTTCATACTATGTGCTCTTGTATCTTCCATTTTTTGAAGGATTTTGAAGGATGGTCCTAATGCTTCAAGTAGTATGTTACCTAACGGTACATGCAAAAATGCATGCTCACTTTTATCTTGTTATTTAGAAGGAAAATTGTTGCAATTATCAAAGTCACCATTATCACTTATCTTATCACAATCTACTGGAGTAGCATAAATGTTTTTCAATGGCAGGTAGGAAAATTTCTGAAAATTCTTTGTTAGTGTTCAACCTGCAAACAATATTAGTTTGAATTACCCCAAGAAAATTGGATAAGAACCCTTTATGTCAAGGTTGTTAATTTATTCCAAGCATGTTGGACATTGAAATACCAACCCTAAGATAAGGAAAGTATAACTATTACCTAACTGTGTGGTAGTTTTATTCCAATGTGGCCACCTATAAGACTCCATGATGCATTAAAGTGCTCTTCTAGGACCACATGAAGATGTTTTGATGCTTGAATAACATGAAAAAAACATTTTTGGAAATATTCTATACATATTACATTTTTTTGGTATTGTATATTCCTAAGCTTGAAGGTGATTAACAGTAATTAGAATGACCACCATGACCTCGAAATATTGTATTGGGGCTTTGCACATCTATTTTTTCCAAGTTTGTCAAATATGACTTTACTGAATTGAATAGAGCAGATTCCAGGAGCATGTCAATCCCAATTGATACAATTAAACTATCCTCACACAAATTTACAACATTAGCAATTTCATCATTTCCAAGCGAAGGGTTAAAGATACATTCTTCTTGATAATCTGAAACCTTGTTCCCTTAAAACTACAATTTATCCATCAATGTATTCCCTGAACCACTGAATAATGGTTGTTGGTTTCTAGATATGGTGATGTTACCATGGATGATATAACTCTTGATATTCCTCATACTCAATTTATCATGCATCAACTTGCACTATGATTATTACATTTGTTGTAATGTTAAACCTCAACTCTAAAAATCAATGAGTTTTATTTTATTTTTATTTTTTTGTAATTTTACGAAGTCAAAATGTTTACATAACATGATAGGACATCTCTTCCATACTAGGATAGAGAGTGCCTCTTCAACAAAAATGGAACTTTGCAGAGAATTGTATCACATGGGAAAATGTCAGGAATCCTGAAATTTCTATCCAACATTACTGAGTCATAGAGTGAACTGGAGCAGAACTATTTACAAAGAGACCAACAGCTAAAGCTATTCTCCTTACTATATCAGAAAATGTTTACATGCAGTTAGCTATTCTCCTTACTATATCAAAAAGTGTTTACATGACAACTGCAGAAAAGGGGTTGGTCTTTCCAAATTATGGGAGTTTTCTGGATAGAAGTTGAAGAGGTTTCCAATATATGTTATGAAGTCTGACCAAAATCATATAAAAATTTGTCAATGATCTAGGTATAAATGTTATCATGCAAGAATTAGCTCTTGTTGAGATAAGCCTTAACTATGTTCTTAGATTGGATAGAATTCAAAATGAGGAAACATCTTGGATTCATGAAGTATAAGAGGCTAGTATGGTTGATATTTAAATGATGATAATACCTTACAACTGACAAAGCAATGTTTTCTTGCAAGTTCCCTTTAAAACGGTGTGCCTCCTTGGAATCTGAGTGCAGAATTATTTTCTTACCCATTTCAGTTCCACATGTATTGGTACTATGAGTTCATAACAAGGCTAATGGAATGGAAGTTAATGAAGTTCACCATGAATGAAGGAATGTTGAGGATCTACCAAAAGAAACTCGAGAAAGACATGATTTGAGAAACTCCTAACCATGGGAAAATGAAAATTATATATGACTAGGTGAACCGTTGAATGGTATTTGATGTCTACATAAAGGTACCTTAGAAAATCATATTGAGATACTAATGCAGAAAGAAGTCTCTGGAGTCTACAACATTAGAATGACATGGAGTAGAATGCAGCACACCCTGAGATCGACTTCTCTCTTAGCCTTTCAAATCCATCAATAGAGAAATAAGGGATGAGAGGAATCCTTGCAAACCTAGCCATGAAACTGCACCCTCTAAAGAGCACTTGTTTATTATTGAAAAATTTAAAGCTTTCACCAAACACAACACCCAATATGCAAATTTTAGGGATTATATATATTCCAAGGACCCAAAAAATTGAGAGTGCAATCAATGTTCATGGGAGGTGGAGTAAAAAAGAGCTCCTATATTTTAGAAAACTTTAAACTGAAATTAATCAGTCTTCCCTAGTTTGGAAACCACATGAAATTTCAACCAACATTTTCAGTAGTTGAGAAAATAGGAGACCAAAATACAGAAATTCATAGGTTTACAAGGTTGTCTCAACATCAAATCATACATAGTTTCTAATTTTGGTGTACCATTGTAGACTATATCTAAGAGAAATACTAGTAGATGTTCATGCTCGAAAAAGTCACTTCAATTTATTCTAAGACTATATTTGTAACCATCAATCCATATGGTAAAATAAACTACTTGTTATTTAAAAAGTTAAAAACATATGCTACAACTCTATTCCAAATATGTATCTAGAGAGATACCAAAAACTTACCATAATCAACTTGTAAAAGTAAAAACAATACTGCAACTTTGTCTCCCAACCAAAGAGATGATGATGGTTCCACAAGGGTTGGAAACAACTTGATAAGGTATACAACCATATACCAGTAATCTGATGGACAGGTTAAAAATAAAAATAACACATGAACAATGGTTGTACTGAACAAAAACGAATTATAATTATTAGGAACCCAAACGAATTATAATTATTATAATTATAATTATTAGGAACCCAAACGAATTATAATTATTAGGAACAAAAACGAATTATAATTATTATAATTACTGGGATAATTTTGACTTGAAAGTCAAGACAGTTTCGAAATTATAATATCACTTGCTATATTTGGAGAGATTATTTTGTATAAGTAGAAATGAAGGTAAACATATATTGGACCAACGTGGTGCGATTCACAATTAAAAAAAACCAAAGAAATTCCTCATAAAAATACTAAGAATTGGAGTTCACTGATTTAGTGAGAGACTCTAACAAACCCCCTTATCTAATCCGATAACCAAGGGTGGTTACTTAACTAACTCAACTTCGAGTGTGCAACTATGGAAATGGGGTATAGAATTTTATTTTATTTTTATCTAGAAAAACAACTCCAGGTCAGAAATTTGGAATGCTTCATCCAAGTTTTTGGAATTAAATTCAAAGTAGCCAAAATTAGGGCCAAGATAAAGAAAGCTAAAGAAGGATAAGATACCATAAATATTATTTATAGTAATTACAAACAAAAACAAACATATAAAAGAAATGTATTTAAAGATCAATATGAAACACAGGCAAAAAAAGATGCAGAATCCACAAAACAATCTTTTAAAAATTGACTTTAAAAATATCATTACCCAGTGGAAGATCTGATGTTAAATATAAATTAGGACAATGAATCCATTTTTCATGTTGTTACCTCTAAATTACCAAGAACTCTGCAGATATATTTATCACAACCTTAGGATAAGCATGGGCTAATCGATGCATTCCAAGAGAATCTAGATAGAAAGTATTTGATTTAATGACTCCCTTTTGAGTTCTATAAGTAATTATACTTTGTTATCAACGATGATCCACTAGATGTGTGAATATATCATCAAACTTATTCCTAAGGAAAAAAAAGAGAAATAGTGAGTGTTTGGAGACTAGTTTTATTAATGCCTTTTACCAGATTTTAGAAAAAATATTTAGAAAATAGTATTGAGTTTACTACTGCAAAGGCTTTGATATATTATGAAAAAAAAATTAGTAGGAAAAGTGCCAATGGAAAAGAGAAACTAAATAAAGGTTTTTTTTTTTCAAAAAAATGATTTTGACGAGGCTTATGCTTTAATTCAATGGGATGTCATCTTGGACGTATTGTGATTTATTTTAGTTAATAATTGGGATTTTTTAACTTGAGCTTTAGGTAGATGCTTTCATCTAATGCCTCAACCGAAGTCCCCTTAATGTGAATTTTTCAAAGACAATTCCATTTAAAATATCTATTAGGTTGGTGTTTTCCATGGTCCGTTGTTTGTAAGGTATTCTTATGATTGCATTAGGATATCTCCTGTAACCTAATTTATTGGAAGGGCTGATTAGAGGTCATTCTCCTCCCATATGTAAAACACCTACTTAACTTAAAAATTGCTCATAATCTTCTTCTCATGTCTAAGCCCACCAAGAGTTCTGCTGAGGGAACACTGTAATGCCTGGAATATTTTTTAGAGCTACAGGAGTAGTGACTTATAATATCACGAACAAAGACAAAGCCTCGTATTATTTAGCAAGATGCTTTCTAGAAAGAATTATTAGAAAATGGAAATTTATTCAATCTAGACAGAATGTAAGGTACTTGGTCATAACCTTTCGAAACAACAAACTTGTGGAACTGGGTTTGAAAAAGTTTGAGAACAATTTTTAGAGATTGATTATAGTTATGAAATTTACACACGGAAACCTAAATACAAATATAATATTAAATCGGGTTTGAAAAAGTTTGAGAACAATTTTCAGAGATTGATTATAGTTATGAAATTTACACACGGAAACCTAAATACAAATATAATATTAAATCATGTCTCTATACAGGGTATACTTATTAGTGGTCCTCATAGCAATCATCTTCGTTTATGACCTTCCTACTTTCTAGGAGTCAGACTACTATTTTTGGGATGTACCTCAGTTCATAATGATAAGTTTGAGAAAATTTTTGAGAGATTGATTATAGTTATGAAATTTACACATGGAAACCTAAATACAAATATAATATTAAATCATGTCTCTATAAAGGGTATACTTATTAGTGGTCCTCATAGCAATCATCTTCTATTATGACCTTCCTACTTTCTAGGAGTCAGACTACTATTTTTGGGATGTACCTCAGTTTATAATGATTTTTTGTTTCCAAATCATTTTTATAACTGATATAAAGACATGTAAATATTTTGATAAAACAATGAAAATTATCACAATGTGCACATCCTTCTTGCTAATGTGAGCTTCCAATTCAACAATTCTATGTTAGCCATCACCCACAATAAAATACTACAGGTTGTCTACATAGGCTCCTAACCTAACTTCTATTAGCCTACCAAGCTTCACCATCGATTTCATGAGTACCATTGGCCAATACTCAAAATTCAGTTACATATGAACTAGGGTAAATTAGACCACACCAAGATTTCTTCTCATGTGTAGTGCAAGTTGAGAATCTAGAAAAATTGGGCTAGACTCATCAAGAGAAGAAATCAAACAAATTCTTCCCTTGTTTAGTCACATATATATAAATAATTATTTGAGTGTTGGAATTATTCATCTCTAACCAACCTATATCAATTTTTGCAGTAGTTATTTCCCTGCAAAAAGGTTACAATTTTCACAATTCAAGTTTTTAGGTATCGATGCCTTGCAATGCTCATCCTTTATGTTTCAATTTTGAGTGTGTCATCCCCTTGCAGTGAATAGCCTAAAATATATTGAAATGTCATGGGGAAAGAGAGAATAATCAATACTGCTTACAAAATTGTTTTTGAATTTGATAAAGCTAATCAATGCACATAACTATTCAAACTCAATGAAAGAGGGTCAATTAATTAAAAGAGAAGAGTTTACGAAGATGGAAAACAATATCTATAAAGTACTTAACTATGGGAAAATAAAGTTACCTAAGAGTTATGAATCTGGATTGTGGACTCATGGAATTGAAATTTGAAATTAATGATGGAACTAGATATGCCTTGTTGTAGCAGGAAGTTGGAACCATAAAATCAAGGGATTCTATGTTATGAAACCAGCTCACAAAATAAAAGGAAAGAGAGATCAACAACTTAGAAATCAACCACTTCGAGGGGGAAACCTCCTTTACATTACATAAATGAAAAATTATTGGATGATGTTATACATAATTTTAATCTACGGATAAATCAATTTCCCTAAGTGTGGTGTTTATCTCTTAGAACAACAGGTGAAAGATAACTATTATTTTCTCTAAAACAAGTAGATATACATAAATGAGAAAGAGCATACTTGTGACTCTTTTCACTCTCCTTCTCCTTCTGTCACTGTCTTAGTTGCTCTCAATCCAACTCAAGTCGCTAGATCGATTCCTGCAAACACAAACATAGAACAACAAACAACATACAATATACAAATATCTACTTATATTACTCAAATCAAGCTGATTAGATCTAAAATACATACATCATTCACGAATGCATTGTACAAGAAATATAGACATATGTATGGGAAAATGAACAACAATATTTATTAAAGAGTAGAAGGAGAAGATTACAACCAATGGATCGATTTGTCGTCAACCTGCTCCAACTTCATTCCAGCCTCATCACATCCAACATTATCCTAGCAACATATCAGTACTTTCACTCTCTTATCAAACATTGAGAGTCCAACAACATAACTTGCACTAAATTCTTCCTCCCTAGTACTAGGATGAGTGCTCAATTTATAGGGAAACTGATGGTAGTTTCTCAATGAATTACTTTCTAATAATAGTCAAGACATGTTTCCAAGTTTAGAGGAGATAGATGGACACTTGGATTCGAAGTCTGACACCTATGGACTCTTCTAGAAGGCACTAGCCATGTGGATATTCCCGAATCAATGCGAATTCTGCTCCCAGGTGATCAGTGCCCTTGAGTGTCGGGAAGTGCACTGCAGTGCACCCTTGCATGGAGGAATTGAAGCTGCAACATAGTTAGTCCCTTGCAGATGAGCGTTGGTGAGTCAGTGGGTCATATAACATATACTTCAAACCTTGGAAATATTACAATAGAAGCCATGAATGAAATGTATTCACTTAGGGCATATAGCAACTAATATTAAGGGAATGACAGACCCTATACACTGGTCCTCGAGATGATGTCCAGTTTGAGCTGGTCTTGGGGGATGATGCCCAAATTGACCTATAATAGTTGCCCCATAAAGAATGAAGTCAAAATAATAATAGTAATTGGATGATATTCTTGATGATGTGATGAGTCGAATCTGATGCAGACAGTGACCTGCATCAATATTATAATACATTACATCACGATATATTTCATCTTGATCATGAATTGTTGAGGGAGGCATTGCCATGCTCAACACATAAATATCTAATAACATGTACAAATTTCAGAAATTCATTTACAATGGAATTTTTCCAGATATAAACATGCTTACAGATATAGGCCCATGTTCGAATGACAATCTATATGTAAAGCCATCATACAGATGATGTGTACCACAATCGTGAAACCTCAACCCAGATGGATGAAACTAGATCCAGGGACTTCTTATCTTGTTCACTCGATCGTTCATGTACAAGTCTAACCATGTGAATATATGATTTGAAGTCAAACATGGGAAGACATCATCTGATTACCAACTAATGATGTGAGATTTTAACAGACGCGAGAAAACCACCATTGATGTTAATGGCTCTCAAGGTACTGCAATACAATTTTCAAGGTGTGAATAGATTATTTGATGTTGAATGCCAAACAAAATATTTTGGTCAAAGGTATGGAAGCAAGAAAATTTTCGATGATGTAACAAGCCTCAGGGTACTGGAAGATGTTTCTAAGTAAACTTCCTAGATGATGAGTTGATGTCGACAGGAAGAAAGTTTATCGGGAAATGAGAGTTACTGATTTCAGAGACAAAATGTGACTTGATATAGTAATATTTAGGGATGATGGTCATGAAAATGAAGGTTTATGAGTTTTACAGAAAGATGAGGATTCACTGGATGAATTCTCTTGAATATATCAGCGACACTGAGATGAGTTGGCAGCATAGACCCAAAAATGAAGTGAAGGTATGATGAACCATAGGCATGAATGAACCGTCAACAAGATTACCTAACCTAAAAGTCACGATGATGGAGTGAAAGTGTCATGTTCAAGAGCGACCTACTACCATAAAGTGTTATGTTTTTTTTCCCAAATTTTCCCCAGTCATTTGTCAACTAGTACCTCTTTATTTTTTAACAATATTGTAGAGGCTAACATATGGTTGATCTATAATTCAACCCTTCAGGCGGATACATCGCTATTTGATAATTTAACGAGTCTAGAAATAAATGAAACTCGAATTTTTCCATGATTGAAAAGTCTATCACTATTTTATGTTTTAATGAGCCTAAAATAGTGACAACCCAGTCCTTTTTCATATTTAGAGAGTTTGAAAAAGAGGACAAAAGAAAACTCCATGAGTCCTTTTTCGTAAATTTGTCACTCAGGTCCGAAAAAGTGTAAAATGGTACCTAAGAAAATATCTTAGCCATGTTTGACTAAGGTTTTCCTTTTTTGATAAATAATCTGTCATTTCGAAATAGGGTTAAACTTATACTGAGTAGATGTCGTTTCATTTACTTTTACGAGCTCGAAAATACAAGTGCTTGGAAAAGTTTTCACATTATCGGAGTCTGAAAAGAGCTAAAATAACACTCCGAGGGTTCCTTTTTCATAGTTATTGAAGCTAGAAAAAGAGATAAAAGTGTGCTTCAAGTCCTTTTTCATTTTTATCAAAGCTCGAAAAATAAGGATAAAAGTATGCTTTGTGGTCAAATCATTCTTGAATAAGTGTGCACAACTAATTTGTTGTATCAGTTGTAAAACATGTTCAGAAAACCATAAAAGGGATTAAAAATACCTGTTTCATAGAAAAAATGATTAAAAACCATAATCACAGCATTAAATATGATTTAAAATAATCAAATTGACTAATTAAAGGAGTTTTTACCATTCCAAAGTTACTGTTTAAAAAATAGGAGCTCTGAACCAGTTTTTCCCCTGAATTTTAGTGATTGATTGCGACAGATTATGTTGATGGTTTATCTTGCTGTTCTATCCAGGTTGGAGCTATGAACCTTCTCATTCCTTTAGTATCATTTATTGTGCATTTCATGGTAAATTTTTAGGGTTCTGAGCCCCTTAGGGTAAATATACTATGCTTATAGGGAAATGTGCCCTTGAATGTTGAAAGGTGCATTGCAGTCCACTAAAATTGAATGCCATATGCACTGCAATGCTCTGTCCCTTGACCTAGGTTGCATTGGGTGCAATTTATGTTTTTGTTTTTTTCTATGTGCCTAAAAGTTTCAAATTTTTTTGCATGAAATGGATCTTGATGAAGCTTATGATTGTGTTTCAGGTATTCATTGGATCAAAATGATGATTACATGGAGAGAAAGAGAGCATGAAGAACAAAATATGATTGTCCTAAATGATTTGGGTACAGTAAGAGCCCTCAGAGATTGCAGGTTACTAAAATACTTCAAACTGTCAGGGATGAGGCAAAAAATGGAACTATTGGAGCTCCTTGTTTGTTCATGGAATCCGGTACTACATGATTTTCACATTAGGGACAAATTTCTCCCAACATTAGTGGAGGACATTTATTTTCTCATTGGATTATATAGGTGAGGTTCTTTTTAAAAAGTGATTCCATACAGGTGAATTGTTTTATCAAAATGGAGGAATAACCTGTTATGATTTATTTAATCGGATTAAATAAATCATAACAGGTGAGGTTCTCCCATTTCTCTTTCAGGATATGCTCTTGGAGGAGAGACAGTGAGAGATTACATACTACAACACTTCCATCCAGGGACTTAACCAAGTAAGGATGGGAAAATAAACATCCGTGATGTATGTGATTTTACTTTGAGGACCATCATGTTTACTTTCGCAAAGATTTCCGGTTCCACTACACTACATGTGGCAAACAAATCATACATGTAGTATGCATTGGAGTGTTTAGAACCAACAATTTTCAACTGGGATGAAGCTCTTTTCTTTTAGATGAAAGAAAAACTGACCAATTCAGAGGGAGGAAGGAAGAATAATTTCAACTATGGCTCGATCTTGATTTCCTTTGCTTTAGAGCAGATTCCATTGATGTAGCCCCAACATGTTACACTTGTTATATCTAGCCCTAGAGATCCACAGATGCAGAGATGGGTTGAATTGATGTATAGACATGCTGGTCAATCGGCCATCATATTATCTACTACATTGTTCATCTGGTTCAGATGACAGATGATCACCATAGATCAATATGCATATGCAGGCGTAGTTTTTTGAGGAGATCCAGACTTGATTCTACCAGAAGGAGCTCAATGGGGTGCAATGGGTAAGAATGTTTTGACCATGATTTTTTATTTTTTCCAAGGTTTATACATTTTTTGTATTTTCATGCTTCCCAAGACTAAACTAAAGTTTTGATTTGCGCAGATGTAGGTTGAGTTCGACTAGTGGGTCAGCTAGAGCAGGGAGTAGATGAGCCAGCAGAGAGGGCTGTCGGGAGATAAGTCCTTGGGGATTTAGATATGACCGAGACTCTTGTTGAGATACAACATCACGTGGAGGGATTGACTCTTAGGATTCCAGATTGCTAGATTGAAGAGTTACCTATGAGACTGAAGCACCACACTATTGGATTTCCTAACCATTGGATGCGATTGTTGTGTAGGATAGCTAGATCTATAGCTTGTTATCACGAGAATCACTAGTTTACTTTGACATTTTGCACACATTTTGAGGTCAGATTACCAATGTGTCTTGGGCATAAATTTTGTAAAAACATATAACTATATATCTATTTTTTTTCAGTGTTTTTCTATGTTTATTGCACAATCATATTCAATTATGTGATGTGAATTGAAAATATGTCTTTACATATGTTGCAAATGTTTGTTTAAAACATAATTTTCTAAGGAATCACTTAATGTGTTCAAGTTTCTAGAAATGTGTTGATATTGAATGAAATCAAAATGTCTTTCCAGAAGTCAAACTCTTAGGAACATACGATGAAGTCTTGGATTTCTAACAGTATAAATTCTAGTAAGTTGTAGTACAACAAGTTGTGAGTCTAACCTAATGATGATGCGGTTAATACCAAATGAAATGACATTAGAGAGAATTTAGATCAACGTGCTATACTTAGCAATATTTCTTGCAGATCGATTGATATAAATCCCTTGAAAACTCACTAACTCGTTGCTCAGAGGGAAAATTGTGCATGTTGCAGAGGATAGATTCTGTGTACTACGACTAGCACCATCAACATATCCAACAAATGGTTCCAAAGATTCAGACATCTGCGATGAAATGTAAAGAGGATTACTAACTTCAAGAAAACTCTAGAAAAATAAACTAATAAAGTAAATGAAAATCAAAAGCATATATATAATATAATACAAAAGTTTACTATGCTCATGTTTAAGAATAGTAACGTTTGAGATACAACCCATTTCGGGGTTGCGCCAATGGAATTCCATCATAATATACTAACTCATAGGCGCCCTTAGCAAGAACTCTTTTGACAATACAAGGGTCTTGCCATAACGACTCAAATTTAACAAAGTAAGAGCATGTAACCCTCAGGGGTTTTGCTATTACATCAACTTCCTGATCATAAATTAAGACCATGTAACCCTCTGAGAAGATGCGAGGTTGGACATGTTGGTCATATTAAGCCTTGATTCATATCTTATGCGCTTCGTTGGCCAATGCAGATTCATGACGTGTTTCATCAAGATGGATGAGGTTAAAAATACATGCTTCTTCAGTGGAGGTGTCAAGTAAAAATTTAACAACGAGCTTTAACCACAATATTTTACATTAGATAGGCAAGATAGCTTCCAGACCATACACCAAATTGAAAGGGCATAAATCCGGTTGCATTTTTCACTGAGGTTATATATGCCTACAAAGCCGAGTACAGGATCAAATGCCAATTTTTTTTATGAAATCATATCATTCGTTGAAGCTTTTGCATAAGAATATTGTTAATAGCCTCAAATTGTTCATTGGATTGTGGATAATAAGGAGTAGAACTATCATGGGACAGTCATAATTTGGCAATCAATTCATTCATCATGTGATTGCGAAAATGCTTACCATGATCTGTGACTATAGCCCGTGGAACACAAAACTCTGAGATGACATGATTGAAAAAGAATAATGCATTTGATTAGCCTGTGTTATTGAATGTAGGCATCGCTTCGGCCCACTTGGTGAAGTAGTCTACTACGACAATAATATAACAATGTCCCCCGGATGAACAAGGGTTGTATACACTAGTAGAAAATGATGAAATTAGTGACTAGGTGACTAAAAATGTTAGTCACTACAATTATTTCAAGTGAATAACTACTAAATTTGAGCAAATTTAAGTCACCGAACTAAAAATGACTAACTTAAATGAATAATTTAATCTAGGGATAAAATATATGACTAGATAATAAGTGACTAAACTAAAAGAGACTAACTTAAATGACTAATTTAGTCTAGGACTAAAATATATGACTAGATAATAAGTGACTAAACTAAAAGAGACTAACTTAAATGACTAATTTAGTTTAGGAATAAAATATATGACTAGATATAAGTGACAAAAATAATAATGATTAAGGTAAATGATTATTATAGTCCAAGAATAAAAACTATGACCAAATAACAAGTACAACAAGTATATGAATTAGTCATTTGTGTCAGTAATTTTTAATTGTGTCACTCCAGAAACGAAAAATTGCAATTTTGATACCGAAGTGTCACATTTCACTACAGGGTTCTTTAAATCTAATATCTACAGTGTTAAAATTTAGAGACAAAGGGGTCTCTGAATCCATATACAGTGTTAAAATTTTGAATACCCTTTTGTCTCTAAAGATTAACACTAGAGGTTTGTTTCTACTGTCAATAACCTAGCGACAAATCTTCTCACTTTGGATTACTTATTGAATTTTGGGGATATCCCAAAGCACAAATTTATGGGGTCTTTTGTGTGACTAGATCACTAGCATTGAAAACCATTTTCCCCCTCATATACATTATGATATGTATAAAATGTACCCTCAAACCTGGTTAAATGTGCTCTTTATACACTTGTAAGCATCATATGTGATTTGAAAGCCTCATAATTTCATTAATGTCCAATGATGACGCTCCAAGAACAAATTGTGTTGTGAAAAACCTTTGAATGGTAGGCACATCCCTCCTAGAGACCATATAATATCCCTTAGAGAATATAATTAATGCGATGCTTTGAAACATGGTTACTGATTATTTAGGACTTAAGTCCTTTTTTTTTCCTTCCTTGGCCATAGTAAAGGCCACGAGACCCATTCTTATCATGCAAAACATACTAATTGGCCATATTTCTAGCTAGAGGTATTGTTCATGGCAATTGAGCATGAGAAAAATTAATTTAGGGACTAATGACCTTGTTTTCCTCCCCTAACTGTAACATAAACACTAACTCCCACATGTGATGATAAATACCTCCTATGGTGCCCATATATCGACTTAAGACTAAATATCCATTAAATAAGACCTATGTGGTTTTTAAGGTCCACTGAATCTCATGTTACACTCTCACTTGTGATATTTTCCTCCTTTTGTAATTGTCCAAGAATTTATTTCCATGCCTTTATTTCAACATATATTAATCTCTTGTTTTTTAATCATTTTAGTTTAGAGATTTGTTTTAACTATTTAATTAAATTTTCCTAATAACATAGAAATAAAAAATGACAAAAATCAATAAAAACAAGAAAAAAGACTAAAAAATTTTGAATAAAAAATAGAAAGACTATTAAAAAAAAATTGTAATCTAATAATATGCGTGATCTATAATCTCTTCCTTATAACAACCTATTCCACCCTCTTCACAACAAAATACTAGAAAAATGAATAAAGAAAAGAAAGACTTCCTTATTATAACCTATATCATTCTCTCTTCTTTACCCATTTGTCACCCAATTAAGAGTTAATATAGTCCTCTTTGTTTCCCTTTTCAATTTTTTTCAAAGTGATATCGACTTTGTATTTTTCTTTTATATTTCCCTCTACTTATTTATTAATTTTGTAATTTGGTGGGAGTTTAACATTTCATGGTTTGAAAGTCTTTTTCAACTGTGTCCTACCAGATTGGAAGGGAATCATCCTATAGGACTCTATTTTGCAGACTCTGTTGTGCCAGAATGTAATCATCCTATCAGACTCTATTCTTCCCAACCGTAATCATCCTATCATACTCTGTTCTGCTAGGCTGTAAGGTAATAATCCATATGCTGAATTGTTATATTTCAATCAGGGTCTTTGTTTTGAATGTGTTGTGTTTTAATAAATTTGCGTGAGGTGTTCCCCGAGGATTTAATCGCTGGTAATGGTTTTCAGTGGGGTTACTATATGATTAAATTTTTGAAATAAGTTTGTAACTATACGCATGAGTTTTCATTTTGGTAAAGCAGGTTTGTGAAGTGGAGCAATATGGAAAACTAGGGGTGTTGAAGAGTGGAATGGGTCCAGCTATGGCAGGGATAGAACCTCATCCAAAGGCATTTGAATTCTTTGCAGAAGCTCTTATGTTTGATCCCTAGAATTATTTTGCCCTCAAACACTGTGGAGTCTTGTATAAAGATGAAGGGCACTTGGTAGATGCATTATAGGTTTGTTTCTCCGAGATGACACTATTTGTGGTTTTTTTCTTTTCTGTACTTATTTTTTGTGTTACTTGTTTGTTCTAGCTTCTTTATAGTAGTAGGTTTTTTATATTGGGTTATTTCAGACAAAGATATTTCTTATAAAGTATTGTTACGTTTTAGAACTTCCCAAATGAATGACTTTTTTTTTTCAGGGATAAAGATATACCCTCTTTAACCAATAGATCACATTGGATTCATTTTCTTGGTAGTTTACCATATTTATTTATTTATTTAATGTGGTATTCACTGTAGATTTTTCACAAAATTCTGATATGATACTATGAACAATCTGAAGACAAATTTTCTTTTCACATAGACACAAAAATTATCTACCAAATAAGGACGGAGTAGAACATAAATAATTTCACAAAATTTACACAATAAAACACACAATTTTTCTAGGAAACCCAACAGGGAAACCCTCGCTTTCTTCATAATTTTATTAAGAAAAATTGAGCAACAGATCTGATACACATACAAGATGGATCTAATTTGAAAATACAAGAATTTTCCTGCTTGTCCTAGGCTTGAAACTTCTTCCTGATAGCTGACCTACTTCCTTCTCCTATATGCACTAGATGCTTTGATTTTCCAACACAAAACCTTAGGAAATAATCTCCTATTTCCTATCATTAGATAAGCTTTTATTAAATAGGTATTTCCCCTATTTCTATGTGCACTACAAAGAGAAAATTTCCTTCCTCAATAATTCATGCAAGGAATACTTGCTTGTTCCTCCACAAGCTCTCTTTCTCACAAACGCGTGCTCAAGAATTAACCGATTAATTGTGTGCATTTTCTCTCCTTATAAGCTTTTCGATTAGGCTATTGTTAGTGAGTTTTCTAAATTAGTTGTTGAACTAGAGATTTTATAGTTAACAAAAGTCAACACTCTTAGTTAACTAAATCCTCCTAAAATTTAGGAGGATAACTCCACTTATTCACTCAATTCCGAATTTAACTCACACCAGAGGATAGATAAATCATCCTCCACAAAATCACACTAATCAAAATACTTCTTGAACTCGTACTCATCACTGGAACTCATAGATGTTTAAGAAGATCTCCAAATTGATTCCTTGAATCAAGACACAGATCAAGGAATCCATTCCTTCGCTACTTTTCAACACTCCCTCTTAGCGAGGAAGGGATTTTGTACAACTCCCAACTTATCTATGTGATGAACAAAACTACATCTTTCCAATGCCTTGTTCATGATGTCTGTCGTCTTCTCCACTATTGGAATGTATTGTAGCTTTATTATCCCCTTCTACAGACAATCTCTAAGATGGTGATACGAGATCTTGATATGCTTTGAGTGATCATGAAACATTAGATTCTTAGAGAGTTTAATGCAACTCTAATTATCACAATGTATCATGGTAGGATCTAGCCTCTGTTTGAAAAGTCCCACAAGTAACTTCCTTATCCAAATATCATTGCATGTTTCCTGACTAGAAAACATGTACTCGGCCTCTATTGAACTGAGTGCAACTGATCTCTGCTTCCTGTTGTACCAAGAAACTGTAGCTGACCCAATTTTGAAGATGCTGCCTGAAGTACTCTTCCTGTCTGTGGAGCTCCCTGCCCAATCTACATCAATGAAGCCCTCAAGTCTCAATCAACTTGTTTGTACCACAATCCATAGCCTTTAGAGCCTCTGAGATATCTCAACATATGCTTTGTAGCAACCCAATGCGCTCTGGTTGGTTCAACCATGAACTAACTTAGCTGGTTGTTGACATATAGAACTAGAATGAGCAGAAGCCCTCCAACCATCATGTAGTATAAGTTGGCATCTGCCTCATTATTAGTGAAGCCCAATCCTGCTCTATATAGATCTCCTCCTCAATAACTCCATTGAGTAATGTTGTCTTCACGTCCATCTAGTGGATATTCCACCCCATCTATCCTACAAGTGCTAGAATAGTCTTGATGGATGAATACTGTGCTACTGGGGCAAATATCGCCTGAAATTCTATGCCCTTATTTTGTGAGAAGCATTTGGAGACAAAATTGGCCTTGAAATTCTTCACTCTCCCATCTTCTCCTTGCTTCAACTTGTACACCCATCTAGATCCAACTACGATTTTCCCCTCTTAGGTCATGGAACAACCTCTGAGACAACATTCTTCATGATAGAGGAATACTCCTCCACCAAACCTGTTGAGAAGTTTCCTCCTCATAAGAAGGCTCAGTGTCCACCAACTCCTCCATTAATTCCATTTAACCTATGTACCCTTGTGGTTGTTTAAACTTTACTTTGCCTAAACATGGTTCTAGGAGCCTCAACCTACTCTTGAGCCTTTTGGATCAGCCTCTCGGCCCACCTAGCCTTCTTCCTCCCTGTGTTGGCTGGCTCTGGCTGATTTATTTTCTCTCAGCTTGGTTTATCCTCCTCATCCTGCTGCTCTACCCTCATACCACTAGTATGTGGTTGTGGCTGACTTTGAGGTGTTGGTTGTGCATCTTGTTTGTGAGTGATTAGTTCCTCCTTAGGTGCTACAATTTTCTCACGCTCAAAGGAAACTCTTAAAGCCTGATCCTCATGGAGTCTCACATCTCTCTTGAGAATTGTTGTCCTAGATACTAGAAGATACACCCTGTATGCCTTAGATGTCTCATTATACCCCACAAATATACTCTTCTTTGTTGTGGCATCCAACTTCTTCCTGTTATATTTGGACACATGACAGTAGACCTTTGTGCCAAAGATTCAGAAGTGTGAAACATCAGGCTTCTTGCCTATGAAGACGTCCTCTAGTGTAGCTCGTTGAAGCACCCTCTGTGGACTCCTATTATGTATAAATACTGCAACGTTGCATGCTTCTGCCCACAAGAACCTAGGAAAATATCGATCATGAAACATAGCTTTAGCTATTCCAACAATACTCATGTTCTTCCTCTCAGCTACCCCATTATGTTGAGGGTTATGAGGTGCTATAAACTCTCTCCTAATACCTTCCTTGGCACAAAAACCCTTGAAGGCATTGGAGATATATTATCCACCATTGTCACTTCTCATTTCCTTGATTTTATTCCCAATTTTCTTCTCTACCAATGCCTTAAACTCTTGTCTAAGACCTCATCTTTATTTCTCATAAAATATATCCAAGTTTTCCAAGAAAAATCGTCAATGAAAGTAACATAATAATCGTGTCTCATCAGTGATGGAGAAGAGAAGGGCCCATACACATTTGAATGCACCAACTCCAAAATACATTTGTCCTTGTTGTCCTGACCATGGAAGGAAGAGTTGGAATACTTGCCAAGCTTGCATCCCTTGCACACTCCACTCTTATCAAGACCTCTTGTTGGTAATCCTGTGGAAATGTTTTGAATAATGCAATTGTCACATGTGTCTGTGCCAAAATTCACATACATTTGCACATCCTGCCTTGCTTCTCAAGGTTGCACTAGTCTCTACATGTAACTTGTAGATATTTTTCACGCTTACACCTATATAGTTCTTACATCCAGAAGCCAAGTGTTGGAGGTAAGCCTTACCTCTATTTAAGGTGACATCATATCCTTTATCCTCAAGGATATCTACTAAAGCCAAGTTCTTCTTCAACCTTGGAACACAATAAACATCTTTGAGATGAAGAGTATTACCTGACTGCCTTCAAAGATGACAATAACAATTCCCTTAGTATCATACTTTCTATTATCTCCAAGCTTTATATTTACCTGCATATCCTTCTCATCCAGCTGGTTGAAATACTCTCGATTTCCAGTGATATGGAAAGAGGCTCCTGAATCAATATACCATGTATTGCTCCCTACTGAGCTTTCCATGCAAGCTATCAATGATAAGTACTTCTCAAATTGAGAGGTAAACTCATATACCTTAGCTGATGCAACTACATGCTCCTTATTTGACCCCTTCTTCTTCCCATTAGGACACTTGGAAGCATAGTGTGCAAAAGTATGGCAATGGAAGCATTTGATCTTTCTTGGACCTATCTTCTTCTTGTTACCCTTTTGACTATTTTCGCTCTTCCTTTTTCCTTTCTTGCCTTTGAATTTACTTTAAAGAACAAGATTTTCTTCCTCCTTCTTGACCTTGGAACCCTTGCCATTATTTTCTAGATGTCTCAACTAGCCTGAGCCTTAGCTCCTCCTGGATGAAGTCACTCCATAGGGGTTCCTAATTCGAAAAATTATCTCATCTAGTAATACTTTGAATAAAAGTATCCCATTATTTGGTAAACCCATTCAGAGCCACACACACTAGCTCTATGTTTATATGCTTCTCTCCAATTTCTACTAGCTCATCACAAAATTCCCAAACTCTGGTGAGATAGGAAGTGACACACTCTTCCTTATGCATCTTGATTGTACTCAGATTCTCTTTGAGGACCATCTTTCGATTCTCGGAATAATTATGGTAGAGATAGACTAAGGAATCTGACATTTCCTTAGCTATATTTTTTACTGCAACATGAGGTATGACATGATCCTCAAGTCCATCCATGATCATCCTCTTAGACTTGTCCATCTGCTTTTGGAAGAGCCTCAACCCATCTAGATCTAAAGGTTATTAACCACCCTTCTCAGTGAATTCCTTCAGCCCATACTCGCCCAACAAAACAATATGTGGAACTTCCAAACACCAAAATTTGAGGAGCCATCCAATCTATCATGCTCTCTCAATCCCAATCCTATGTGAGTTTTCATATTTCAAACTTGAAGATTCTTATGCTGATCGATTCCTGTTCACAACTCTGATACCATGTAGATTTTCAACGAAATTTTGATTTGATGTTATGAACGATTTGAGATAAAATTTTCTTTTCACATAGACACAAGATTTATCCACCAAATAACAATGGAATAGAACATAAATAATTTTACAAAATTCACCCAACAAAACACACGATTTTTCTAGGGAACCCAATAGGGAAAACCCTCGCTTCAAAATTTTATTAAGGAAAATTAAGCAACAAATTTGATATGCGTACAAGATGGTTCAAATATAAAAATACAAGATTTTTCTTGCCTGTCCTAGGCCTGAAACCTTTGCTTGATAGATGACCTGCTTCCTCCTCCTATACGCACTAGAGGCTCTAATTTTTTCCAGCACAAAACCTTGGGAAATAATCTCCTATTTCCTAGCACTGGTTGAGCTCCTATTAAATAGGGATTTCCCATATTTCTATATGCATTCCAAAGTGAATATTTTCTTCCTCAATAATTCACACAAGGAACACTTGTCTCGTTCCTTCACAAGCTCCCTTGCTCACAAACTCATGCTCAAGAATTGTCTGATTAATTGTGTGCCTTCGATCTCCTTACAAGATTTTCGATTAGGCTATTGCTAGTGAGTTTTCTAAATTAGTAGTTGAACGGGAAATTTTCTAGTTAACAAAAGTCAACACACTTTAAAAAAATTTAAAATTTAGGAGGCTAACTCCACTTGTTCACTCAGTCCCCAATTTAACTCACACTAGAGGACATATAGGTTATAACTCATCCTTCACAAACTTGCACTAGGAAAACTACTTCTTGAACTCGTCCTGATCACCGGAACTCGTAAATAACTAAAAAGATCTCCAAATCAATTCCTTGAATCAAAGCATGGATCAAGGAATCCATTCCTTCGATACTTTTCAACTTTCATAGTACCATAAATTTTGTGGAATCCGTGTTAGTATCTTCTTTCCAAAAGGCCACATTGCAAAAGAAAAAGATGTAGATTTGGCTCTTCCTACTCAAATGTTGCGGTGGATAAAACATGAATTAATGCATAAGCAACTTCAGCAAGTGGATTTGCAACAAAAAAAAAGATAAATCACATGGAAAACATCTTGTTTAATGGAATTTGTGTCATGGCAATAATAATCAAGGCAGTAAACAATAAGAACATGTTTTTGAATTTTGAAAAACAATTAAATCTCAGAATGATTTCCTTTTGTCAATTGAAAAACATATAAAGCTAAAAATGGTTTCTTTTTGTCCAATAAAATTGTTCACTATTTCCCCTATCCAAAATAGTTGTAAGGCAAACTTTTGCTACTTATAGTGATTTGGTGTTTTTGTCCATCTTCAAAACCTCTACGACATCATTCCAGATTCCAACCCTAGCAATTCATATGTAATACAATAATCTATTCATGGGAGTATTATTGGATATTTATCATATGTTGTTCTTTAGTCCCTTTGGAGAAAGCATGAAAGTCAGCTTTTGAGGCTCAATTTCATTGGAAACTCCATGAACAATTTGTCAGGGACAAAATGTGGAGGGCCTAGTAGAAACCTATATTACATTGGGAGTTCACTTTACCCTCTTGTTCTTGTGCTGGATATGGTGTTGTAGGAGTGTGTGATTGACTTGGGCAGCTACACCTTCAAGTGCTCCCAAGAATGTTGCTAGCACTCATGGGAACACTCCCCATATGGTTGAAATATGACTAATTATTTTCCTTTTTTCTAAAAATATTGTGGACTATGTGAAGGCCCTCGTAGGCCACAAACACTATGGAGGCTGGTTTAGAGCTTATAAAAACTCCAATCCATATTTTCTTATTCCAATTTTCATCGACTCATTTCATTCATTTCTTATTATATTTTTGAGAATTGCTCGCCGCAAGAAAAATCAAGAATAAATAGTAGAATTGTTTCTGTTTTTATTTTTATTTTTTATTTCATTACTTGTCATAGACTTCAACTCTATTTAGTTTTTCAGTTTCCAGTATCTATTTTATAAATTAGGCACATGGCCTATCTTGTAAACATTATTCTATACGTGCTATAAATCTTTGGTGACGATGGCCTATTACATTTCATATTCTACACCTTCCAATCTGGTTCATAACTTTTGTAATTGTTAAATGGCTGATGTTATTTGGTTCAATTTCATTTCATATTCTACTTCATGCTATTTCTTTTGAATTTGTAACTTTTAAATAGTTTAGCACTCATTACAAATTATTGAGACTTATACTAAATCCTTGATGTTCTAATCTACTATGAATCACATTTCTAAGCTCTTAATAATATCGTATTGCCTATTATTAGAATTAAAGTCTACATTCTCCACAACTAATTTGGCATTCTATACATTTTTTTTAAGGGTTTTGGCACTAATGCTAGGAGCTCTATTTATCATAATATTCATTCCATTTTCACAACCATGGTGGATTATAAGGGGCTAAATTTTTTTTTTTTGGGTAATTAGGGTGGGTGGGGTGGGGGGAATATCACCACCCTTGCTTTACCAATGATTTAGGTCCTATTGTACAAGAACATTTTAATTGAAAATATATGCATTATAATATATACAATGTAAATATATTTGTATAGAATGTCCCTGGGAATTCTTCGCTCCCAACTCTTTTTTGTAAAAGATTGCTTTAAGAATATTGCAAAGTTTGAAGGCCTCGTCACTTTGCACGATTTGTAGATTTGAAAGTAAAGGATGCTAAAGTCAGTATAGAGTTCATAGTCAAGCAATTGAGTTGCTTTGTCAATTCATTGAGATTGATTACTATTGGTGGTTGTTGTGCATGTGTCTCGATAGCTTTATGACCATTTGGTTCTAGTCATATAGATTTTTTCTTAATTTCTATTATCTGGGCCCAAGGTAGAATAATTGAGATACATTGACCTTATTCATTTAGATTTTTTCTTGATTTTGATTATCGGGGACCAAGGTAGAATAATTGAGATACATTTACCTTTTTCTACATTATGGTCTTCCTTCATTTTGCATGCATACATTTGAATCATGATAGTGAGTAACTCTCTTTTGTTGCTACCTCATGCTATTTACTTAGTTTAAATTTTTTATTTTTGCTTAAATGAATTGCTCCCACAATTGTTGATTCTTGACCTCTTTGAGTGTTTTGAGTGCGAGAGTCTTGGAAGAACCTTTGATAGCACACTCTTGTGACAAACTTGTTTGGGAGCACTCTTTAGGGTATGAAGAAGTGTTCCATGCCTCCATGAGAGGCACTCTCTGAAGTGTACATCTCTAGTGTTTTTGGAATGAACATGAGGAACTTAAAGTATTCCCTAAGTGAGCCTAGAGGTTTTCTTGGGTGACTAGGAGTCCTCTCACCATCAAAAAAATTCTCATGAAGCATTCTTATGCTTAGTAAAATTGCTTTTACAAAAGTTCACATTTGTAGGGTTTATTTCATGAGAGGCCTAAGGGAGGGTCTTAATAGCCCTGCAACTCATGGCTATGGTTTATGGAGAACTTGAAGGGGAGTTTAAAGGATACCATAATCATTATTGTTGAATATATGAGAGGAAAGGTCTATGTCTTCTCTTGCTTGTCTTTTTTTCCCTTTGTGTTGAATGCTCTATTTTCATACTCTTCTCATTGCTTTTCCTTCATTTTGTTGCATGTTTTTATCATGACACATGTTTGCTATATGTTTTATTCTTCCATCTTTTAATGATGATGTCTATTGGCAATACGAATGATGTGAATGGATTTGAGAATCTTCATGGTGAGGATGGCCCATTCTGGGGAGAGGGAATGTTGGCTCCGTGATATATTTAATTTCCATCATAGAGGTATTTGATTTGTTTTTTACCATGGAATGGAGGAAAATCCTCCTAGAATATGCTAGATTTGATTGCCGGCCAAATGGCTCTAAGTGAAATTAGATGAAGAGATCTATGTTTTGATAGATTTATCTTCAAACCATTTCTTTTTACAGTCTAACTAGGATATCTCTTGCAAAGATTCTTGACCTCAAGCTAGTGGAAGAATAGCCTTTGAGACCTCCTTAGTAAAGGATAGGTTCATGACTTATATCAAGGATTGGAGACTTGAGAGCCAGGAAATCTACCTAGATCAAAGGGATAACAACATTAGTCTTTTCCACTAGTTTATGAATCATTACAAGGACATTAACATAGTTTGGAAAATTCCAAAGGTAGATGGCATGATCATTTTATTCCATCACAACGCTCAGGGCACTGCTCATTTCACACATATTTATGAAGAATAGAAAAGGGTGACTATTGCATAAGTGGTGCAAATAACGACACTTTTGCCTAGTTTTGTCAATATCCTTGGTCTTCGTTTATTAAGTGAGTCAAGACAAAGTCTTTGTTTGTCATGCTAGAAGCTGTTTGAACTTTGTATATCATTGACAACCATTTTTTGGTTTTCAAAGTGGGCATGGGAAAAAACATTTATGTTGAGCTGCCTGCATTGAAGTTCCTACTAAAATTGGCAGTATACAAAGGGATCCCTAAGATGGACGTCTATGAGGATTCTTAGATGATACAAAAATGTATAAAAGGAAGCTAAAAGACAAGAACATGAAACTGCAACCAATTCTGGAACAGGTCAATCTCATGTAACATAGTTTCTCTATAATACCATTCCTTCCCATTGATAGGGGAACTTAATATATATGCAAATGAGCTTTTAAAGGGGGGTATGTAGCTGGTAGTCAACATTGAATATATATTTTAGCATCAAAGGGACATATTGCAAGATGAATCTCAGATGGTAATTGAGTTCTAATTTTATTTTTTGAAAGCATACGTAGGAGACACATATTTACCTTTCATAAGGAAGACTTTGGGACTGTTTCATCAAATCAGTGATAATTAGGGGTTATAGATGACCTTCAGGATATGGTATTGAAGTTTCCTTGGAAATTTTTGCTGAGGATTCAATGAAGGGTTTATCAAAGAAATGAAAGAACTATTTCAAATAATTATCTTAATTTATAACAAGAATTGAAGTATTTTCTTTCCATAGGAATTTTGTTATGGTGGGATTGGGTATAGTAAAGATATAGGGCTAGCCTCACTGTGTTTTAAGGACTCAAAAAACAGTTAGGAATATTTTTGGATCTACTTTGACATGACTTCTTGCATGCTTCAAAGTGAGTTTATAAAATTATTATTGGCATCAGTGTTGGAGGCCTTAGAGCTACAAGACAATGCCATGACTTTGAATTTTTTTCGACTAGATATGTCAATGGCATACTTTTGAGAGTTGGAGGGTAATTTCTTACTGTTGCTTTAGATTCCTTTGAGAAGATTAGTGTGGGACAGGGTTCAACTAATATGAAAAGATCAAGTTTTTGGATGTGTATTTGAAGACTCAGTGAATAACTAAGATTCTATTATGGGAATTGTTGCAATTTTGGTATGTGTGATGGAGCCTGAGTGGAAGAAAGTCTGAAAAGATGGTTCACAAAGTTATCTATTAAAAGATAAACCCTCTTCCTTTCTTAGTGGCATGAGAATTCAGGTTGTCCTGAAATGCTTAATAATTTTACGAGAGGTGCATATCTCCCTTCAACATGCAATGCAGAGTTTGGTGATCCTTGATCTTAGTAATGAAGCTATTATAAAATTTTCCATAATACTACTGTTTCTTGAGTTTCTTTGATATAATTCTTTTACCTGTCACCAAAGCTTCTAGTCCTTGGTGCTTTCTTTTCAACATTTATATACTTCCTCTATTTATATGTGACAGATGTTGATTTTTTAGCTTAGAATCAATACCATATTAATGTTGCACATGCACATATAAAGAACACTTGTAATGAGAGGAGGGAAATTTGACATAGTATTCAATGTTTAATTATCAATACACAATGATATATCCATGAGAGAGAGATGTAAGGTAGACGATTTCCACTGAAAAAAGCAACCATTAAGAAAATAAATGTGAATTAAATGCTCAAATCACTTCATAAATGATTGTAACTCAAAAGTACTCAGTATCTGCTAGTGCAGTTTTCGTAGGTCATGTTGGTGGTTGGTACTAGACTTACATTTTGTTCTTCTTCAAGGAAAACTTCATTAGTGTGCAACTCTTCTTGGTGACTTGGGGTCCTTTTTTTATCTCAATTCTTAGTTAGGGATTTGACCTCCTAGGTGTTAACTGTGTAGCTTGCCATCATTGCCATATCAAACTTGCACTTGCACATATGAAGAACACTTGTAGAGAGAGGAGAAACATATGATGTATTATTCAAAGTGTGTCTGTGAGAGAGAGATGTATGGTAGAGAAGACACACTTCATAATGCAGCCATGAAAAAAGGACATGTGAGGATTTATGAGAGCCTCAGATTCTAAGCCCATAGGAAGTATGGTATAATTCTGTTAAGGGGCCGTTACGTATCCTGGTACTTATTGGGTTAACAACCTGATTTAAGATTTCCTAGAGGTTAGAAATTAATATACTCATGGTTGGGTTCCTCTGTATGCAAAAAACAGTTTGTAAACAGTCTCTGTGGATTCCAATTGCACTTCCTACATACTTACAAGGTGTCACCTTGCTAGGTATAAGGTGATATTATGACATCATTTATTTTACTATAATTTTGTTTCATGTAATGATTTCTCATGCCAAGTACAGTAAAAAAATGATGTTGTTGTTGTATTGTCCCACCAAAAACCTAACACAAAAGGTGTTGTTATGAAAATATTTCTTTTACTATAACTATTATTTATCTAATGATTGTTAATGCCAAGAACACTTAATGAAATGATGTTGTTGTATATGATAATTTTGTGAGTCAGCTTCGCTATATTGTCACTCCATAAATATAATGCCAAATCCTTGGTCCGAGGACCCAAAGACTCTACAAGTTTTAGGCCAACCCTTGATTGAAGGGCATTTACATACTACATTCTATGCATCCAAGATTTAATTAATATAGGAATAAAAATGCTTTTGACAATCTATTTATTCCATTACCTACCCAAATGTAACTGAGGTCCCTAAGGCTTCCCAATAATCATACCATTTCTGGCTGACAATAACAATTCAAACCAAGCCAAAATGAACATAGTATTCTCCTCACACTATAAAAAATGTAGGTGTATGTTTTTGGGTGCCTACCTGTGCGTAGACTAGACCTCCTTGGGGCTATGTCTGAAGTTTGATTTCTTTGGCATATCTTTCTATACTTCTGAGTTTCCTCCTTATGTTTAACAAGAAAGGAAAAAAAATCTGTAAGACTAGTCACTGCATATCAACTTTCTTGTTTAAGATTTTCTTACAACTGAAAGAAACTGTACTACTTATCTGGAAATTAATGAGTCACTTTTGTGGAACTTGATTACATTTATATGTCATATGCAGAGGCATCCCATTGTATGATATTCCATGCTACCCATATCCGATAGGATGCATGATTTATTTATCCATCATAACAATTTACATTATAATTGACACCTTTGTAATGCCCAGACATTGGTTTTGAATGACTAGCTTACATGATAATTCTAGTTGTGTCAAATTTGAGTCATCAATAGTATTTTGTACCTAGAGTAATATGAACCCACAAAGAAAATGAGGAATTTGGAGAGATAACTCATTTGAGCTCACTATTTTAGCATTAAATGATAACATGGAGTACAAAATCATATCATAATTCGAGATTGAATATGCAAATGAATCTTCTGCTTTTCATGGATCTAGCCAAAATAAAATGACTTATCAAAGATAAATATTCTCACACAAGCTTCAGTAAATGTAACTTAGTGCTAATAGAACCTACTTAGTATAGGCAGAGCATATTGGATAAGGTAATAGTTTCTAGTTAATGTCCACAGATAGCCATCGAAGGGTAAATTATCTCCATTGTGTTATGGAGATAAGGGAACTAATCAAATGTCAAGCGCTCTTTTCAAATAATTATATAATAGTCTATTTTCTTCATGTGGTTTTGTGTTTGGCATAGAGCAGTTCGTCTGTTTTGTGTGGCACCTAAAGCTAAATATTGTTCTAGGGTCCTAAAAAATAAATCCAACCTCAAAATCTAACAAGACCAGGTCAAGGATGGAGGTTGAGTGTAAAGCAAGAAAAATGGTTCATAGGGCCTATGGGTCAATCCTAAGACTTTCTAGGCCAATGGGGTCTCAAATAAGTTCTTGGAACACACCAAGATTTGAAAGATTCGACTCCTTCACAAAATTATTTAATTGAACCCCTACTGGTAGAAAAATTAGCAGCTAGTTAGATTAGCATTATGACATGCTTATATCTGCTCCCTGTCTTTCTTGAGCTATTAGTAGTTTTTAGACCAAGGACATTCTTTCTTCCAAATTAAAAAAAATCATAGATGAATGCCATTCTAATCTGGGATCACCAATAATATCTACAAGAGCACTGCCCATCCTTAAAATGATGAAAATGATTTTCATCCCTCAAAACAAACTCTCTCCTGGCAATCTTAGAGATAACTTGACAGTGGTGTGACAGTCAACAAAAAAAAATATTTTTCAAGAGTCTTAGCTGTTCAACGCAATGTGCCAATGAGTCCAAAAGAAATGGCCAACTTCTCACAATGCTTCCAGAGAATTTGCTGCTTTTTCTCCTCCTCCACATAGTGTAACACATTCTTAATATTCACGGTTCGATACATGTCCTTCTGACTTCATCTACCCAGCCAATTTGTTCAGCTCTGAATAAATCTCCTCTTTTTTTGGATGAATGTTATCTCTTACGACAAATATGGGAATTTGGTTTTTTACTTGAATCCAGGTACATCCTGGTGACTTTTTAAAGCCCTTGTCTTTCATCATTGTTCTTATCTTTGCTGCTTCATCCCACATGCCACTGCCAGAAAAAATATCTGATATGAGGACATACATTCCATGGTCTTGTAGTTGTAATGCCATAAGGCCATTTTCTACACGTCTACCTATTTCCATATTATCATGAATTCTGCACCCACCTAGAAATGCTCCCCACACAAGAGGATCAGTTTCAACTGGCATTTTGTTGATAAAGCCTTCCACCTCATCCAAGTGCCCAACATGGCCAAGAAGGTGGACCATGCAACCAAATTTCTCTACTCCAGTAATGACACCATACCCTGCACTTATCAAATTGAAATATTTACAACCTTTTTCCACTAGAGCAGCATGGCCGCAAGCACATAGAGGACCTATAAAGGTGACATAATCGGGACATATTCCTGGTTGCATCATCTACCCAAAACATTTTAGAATCCTTATACCTCAGCCATGCTAAGCACATTCACAAATTATGGCATTTCATGAAACCACATTTCTTTCAAGAATTTTCTCAAAAACCTTCAGTGAATCCTCTACATCCCCAGATTTTTCATACATGTAAACAAGGGCACTCCCCATGATAACACGTGATCCAAATATATGTATAAAGTGGGCATGGACCTCCTTACCTTGTTGTAGATCTGAATGTGAGAAGGATGATCACCAAGGTGACAATGGGTGATGTCCTTAGGTAACTTTGGGGTTTGTATTTGATAATTGAATCTATATTATGAAGCACAGATTTTAGAGGTAGCAATGAAGTTATTTTCTCTTTGGATTGATGGAATGAGTTTGTCCCAACAACTTTGAAATGCTAAATTTCTATTTTGTCTTATATCATTTTTAAATTCCTTTCTCTTTCAAGACAATACCAGTTAGCAACCCTGAGGGCTATGTTTGACAATATTCTGAATCCTTGCAAACCAACATCCCTGTGGAAGTGTTAATGGTTTAATTTTTGGATCTCTTTCTGAAGATATTATCAAATACCACATGTTATTTAGTTTGAATAAATAACATGAGAATATACATAAATAAGATAGAAATAAATAACTCTTTTATAAGGTAAATGATACTACGTAAAGACAAAATTAATTTTCCATCAAAGCTAGTCGTTTGACAACATGCATTGTTTATGGTCTTTGGAGCAGGTTTCATCTTCTTCAAGAGTTTGACGAGGACAAAAGAAGTTGTTGAAGAAGTCTAGTCGGTCATATTAGGCAGTGGTGGAAAACTCATTCCAATGACATTACGGTTGAGACTTGTCTGAATGATGATCATGGAAGTTACTCTTGAATCATAAATCTATTGAAGGTTGTAGCTTGATTACAGAGTAAATTTCTACTCTTCTCCTTTTTTCTTCATTGAAGAAAAATAAAAATAGTGGTTTTGAGTTCTTTATGTAATCTTATTCTAAGAGTTAAATTATTCTTTTGAAAGTATTGTGTTGGTTTTCAGAAACTACTTTGGTTTGGAAATGAATCACGCATTTATAGCTTCTTTCTAAATTGCACTTTCAACCATTTCTTGGTAATTTTGAGGGCACTCATCCAAATAGTGGTGTTCTTTGTGAGTGAGGAGGATATGAATCATGATATAGTAAGACATTCATTTGGTTAAAGTTACTACGTTTAGGAAGTATTGGCCATAGTTAAGAGGTTTTGATTGGTGAAATGTTGTGAGTTAATGAGGTTGTCTTAACATGTTACACTAAAATGTTGTTTCTAAAACATTTGAGGCAGACTGAGGGGTATAGAGATTCAGAAAAGTGCTTTCTATTCTCATTTACTCGAGTAGAGAACCTGTAATTATTTCAGTAGTTCATCTTAGCATAGACGATAAGAAACATAATATGATATTTACTAATATTTTTGTAAAGAATATATGGGTGGAAAGAATTTGGCATATTTTAGAAGCCTTTCTCTGAATCACTTCACTTGATTGGCTAGTTTGAAAGGGTTTCTAGCATCCAAATTTTTTGTCTATCTCACCATATTAGGTGAAATCGACTAAGCCATAAATTCCCTCTCTAATGGGAACATTTCTTGTTCCAATTTCAAATGAGAATGTATCACTAATTTGAGACATATAATTGATTTATAAATCTCTAGATTTAGTGCCAACATTTTCCACTTTATCATCCCCTCATTGGAAATAGAAGACATTTTTACAAATTGATCAAGATTGGTATTTTCATTAGAATACCTATCAACATGAAGACTATTATGGTGAATGAAACTATGAAGTGGCAAATACATACAATATGATAAATATTTAGATATATCCTTAGCTCCTTTGGCATAAAATAAGTGCCCTGATCAAGCATACCTCCATGGATCACCACCCATATTTCCCTCCAAGTCCTATTTGGTTATCAAACTAATTGTAATTTTACTCAACAACTCCAGCATAAACAATGGAAAAACTTGGAGCTACAACTGGGGATGATTGTTCCATAGATATGCACTCACCTCTAACATAAATGAGATGCATTCCATTTTTTGGTAATGTTAACATCAATGCCAAAATCAAAGGCAAAACCAAATTGCAGAGATACAAAGCCACCCATTTCAGTTGATCCAGATGCAATTGAAAAGGAAGAGGAAATAAATCTTCTTCTTGTGCCTTCTTCCCCTACTGTTTCTCGTGATGCATTGAATCTGTTGCTTTCTCCTTCTCCCTTACACCCTTTCTTTCAAAATTCAAATATCCCAGTCTTATCAAGGATTTGTGCTTTCAATTTTTTTTAAGCAGCAACATATATAGTAAGTGGAATGGTAGTTAAGTGATGGAGCTCACTAGCACCATACCTGGGCAATGTGTTTGTTGTTCACAACTAGAGACACTATTTCATATCCTTATTGGGAAGTCCAACAAAATCAATGTGTGGCTTATTTGAATACAACAGTTGTAAATTACTGATTTTTAGACATTCAAAATATCTTGACAAGTGAGGGTGAAAATAAGATTATTCCTTTGATTTTTTCTACTCAACCATCAAATCTCACTAAAGGCTCTAGTCCTATTAAGATCATAAAATAAGTTGAACAACGAATTAATGGGAGTAAAATTTTGACTGGTTGCAAAATAGTGGATCTAGTGAAAGAATACAGTTCGATGAAAGAGAACCCTCATGTGCCTAGTTATGTTCCCTACATTGATTATTTTCTATTTTTTTATTAATCGATGTAGTACGGATCTCTATTTGATAATTATATATCTACTCACGTTTTCCTCGAACACTGATCCAAAGGCCATAAAATTTTTTTTACAGCTCCTCTTCCTCTTGATGTATAAGAGTGGAAAAATTTTCAGCAAAATGGGAGATGAAGACAACACATTTGGTAAAAAAATCCCATTATCCTCTTCTAACAGGTATCCAATAAATTTGTGTACACTACATCAACAAAATGGAATAAATGTCAACCTTACTTGGTTACCTTTGGAGGCTAGATGGAGAGGACATATTACCATTCACTACAACTTTACATATAACATCCTAGGAAAACATACCAATTCCATTTTCTCACACATTTATCACCAAATCCTATCAATTTCATGTCAAACTAGTTTGGACCTTGTATGGGCTCATTAGGTGGTGCTTATCTCACAGTTTTACACCAGCATTATGTACCTTGAAAAAACATTTTGACAGGAAAGAAGAAAAATTTTGGACATGCAATAGCACACTTGGAAGGTCATTGCCAACTTTCTTGAGCTATGTTTGACAAGTCAAGTCACCACCTTCACCATCAAATAGTGAAGGTGGAGGGCAACCTTCACCTTGACCAAAAGTTGGGTGAAAGATTCTTAACAAGTTTGTGCTTGTTATCTTTGATGATATACACATGTACACTGCAGTAAAGTCTTGAAGGACCACCTCAAGCACATAAATTAGGTATTTTCTATGTTAAAATAAAAACATTTTTATGCAAAAGGTACCAAATGCATTTTTGGAGAAAAGAAATTGACTTCGTACATCGACCATATAATATCAAAAGGTTGTTTAAAGGTAGATCCAAACCCAAAAACATCTCTAATTGTGAGGATTCCACAGGTTAATGGGATATTACCCAAATTTTATAAAAATGTATACTCATATTACAATTCCCTTATCTGAGATACCTAGGAAGGATTCTCTTCGATGGAATTAGAAACAATAGCAATATTTTCATCCTATGGAAAAAAGTAACGTCCTCCACTCTAGTACTGCATATTCCATACTTCTTCAAACAAATCAGATTGCATAGGATGCATTCTGATTCATAATCAACACAGTACTAATGCAATATGAACGTGGAGGCATATGCCTTGTCAATGAAACATGTACAATTGGCATAAGGTTGTACGATTTTGGAAGAGGTTAGAGGAGGCATAGCTTCCACCTTTACAGTCACATTAGCCTTCAATTTCTTTTCTTTTTCATTTTGGTTAGGGTCACTATGCACAACTTTTTTATTCCAATGTGAATCAGATGTAGGGCTTGCTAAAATGATTTTTCCTGAGTTTTTTTTTTTCTTATAACGTTTTCCCTCATTTGGGTTTCCCGCCCTTTGGGATTTGGATTGGGTATCTACTACTACTATTGAATTAAACCTCCTCCGCTAACCATGAAATATGCACACAATTTTTCCTTTATTTGGGTTGTCCAGGGGTGGGGAGTGGGCGCCAAGGAAATTCTGACCATGCATAAATTATGACCACACATTTCAATTTAGGTTGCATTGATGCAGTAGCCATGGAGACCCGATACCAATTCGAGAATTTCTAGGTGTCCCATATGAAACAGTAGGAATTTACAGATTGTTTCTTTCAGAATCTATTAAAGAAAAATGAGGAAAAAATGTTGGACTCCACTGAAGTCATGCACATTTATAATTTGTTAAACCATTTTCTCCCATGGAAGTCGGGCTGCTGTTAAAATTGGCACACAATTCCTTCACCCAACCACTGAATATATCTCATCTAACTGAAATACTCATCATCTTCATAATCCATATCAAATTAAAATTGTTTGGGAAAATGTTCCTCTTCTGAAGGAGGTTCTGAATGATCATCATCTTCCTCATATTTAATGACATAATGACACATTTCTTAATCAACCTCCATCTTTACTTGACTAACAAAAATCATTAAAATATCTTCAAACTCACTAGATTTCTTCTCTACTCTATGAGACTCACGACTTGTCATTGCACTGGTTTTTGCAAGAAAAATACCGGCTTCACCAGCCTTTTCTAGGAAAATAGTGCACAACATCAAAACACTTAAGCCTCTCATACCACGGATTTTTGTCCTTTAGTTGACAGATAATTTTGTAATATCAACAGTGTAACAGATAACTCAAGATGAATAAAACTAGAAAGACACTTCGCCAATTCGATACTGAATCATAGCCATTTAAAAAGAAAGTCCCCTCAGATCATACTATATTGAGTCCTAGCCAATTAAAAATAAAGTCCCTTCAGATATACGATATTGTAATTTTAGGGGAAAAGGAGTTGGTTAAAATTTGGGGCAAAAGAAAATGGAAAAAAGGATAAGCAACCATATTAACACAATAGATTATGCATAAATACTCCCATATCACAAACGAAACGAGAAGCCTATGCAAAAAATATGGCTATGCTATGAAGAATGGAAGATAGATAAAAAAAATGCCTTGAGAGTACAACATTTCTCTTCGCTATTATGAAGGGCATCTATCAAATTGGTGTAGTTCAATTTCTATATCGTACATCGCGATTGTAAGTGTATCCTCTTATTAATCAGAAAAATAATAGTATTATGCCCTTTTCAAAGCATGGTAGAAACATCCTAGGCTATGACCTACATTTGGAGATAAAACTGGGTCGTGATCTGCATAAGGAAGACTACATTTGGACATAAAACTGGCTAATTTCTAGACAAAAATGATAATTCCAAGGAATTAAATATTTCAAAATCTCATACAAGCCTCTTGTACTATACGTAAATCCTGTCTCAACATTTTTGCATCCTTGATGGCATCAAGGATATAAATATATTCCTATTCATCCTCTGAGAAGGGTAAGAAGCCCGAGGCCAATGTTGCCAGTCAAAAGTAAGGATTTTCCAGATTTTCTGGGAGGCAAAGACCATGATATATGTGTATTATCAATGGATTCTCCTCCAACTTGGGGATATCATCCTGTTATTCACAAGAATATTCTTCATGTATGTCAGTATTAAGTATCCTATTATCTAGTATTTCAATTCTATGTACAAAAACTACTCGGAAAATATTCCAATCCTATGTACAACATCCACTGGGAAACTAGATGTTCCATGGTCACTAGCATCAAAATCATGTGGGAAAAATTGCTGAAAATACATGATAGTTTGTCTCTTATTTCCTTTCTTGTAGTCACTTTACATTAAAAATTAAATGTGTTATTTTGACAAGCACAGTAGGGCGAACATTTGCAAAACTATCATGATCTTGAAGATATGCTACAACTTCTCTAATACCTGTTTCTCCAACTTCTTTGAAGATATGGATATTTATGTTCCCTACATTGATTATTTTCTATTTTTTATTAATGTATGTAGGAGGGATCTCTATTTGATAATTATATAGCTACTCATGTGCTCATCAAACACTGATCCAAAGGCCATAAACAATTTTTTATAGCTCCTCTTCCTCTTGATGGATCAGAGTGGCAAAGTTTTCGGAAAAATGGGAGTTGAAGACCACACATTTGGTAACAAGATCCCATTATCCTTTTCTAACAGGTATCCAAAAAAATGGAATAAAAGTTAGCCATACTTGGTTACCTTTGGAGGGTAGAGAGAGAGGACATCTTACCATTCACTACAACCTGACATATAAAATCCTAGGAAAACATACCAATTCCATTTTCTCACACATTTATCACCAAATCCTATCAATTTCATGTTAAATTGGGTTGGACCGCATATGGGCCCATTAGATGGTGCTTATCTCACAGTTTTACACTAACATTATGTAACTTGAAAACACTTTTTGACAAGAAAGAAGAAGCATTTTGGACATGCATTAGCACGCTTGGAAGGTCATTTCCAACTTTCTTGAGCTATTTTTGAAAGGTTAGGTCGCCACCTTCACCATCAAATAGTGAAGTTGGAGGGAAACCTTCACCTTTACCAAAACGTGGGTGAAATATTCTTAACAAGTTTTTTCTTGTTATCTTTGATGATATACACATGTACACTACAGTAAAACTGTAAAGGACCACCTCAAGCACATAAATTAGATATTTTCTATGTTAGAAAAAAAAATTATGAAAAATTACGAAATGCATTTTTGGCGAAAATAAAGTGACTTAGTACATCGACCATATAATATAAAAAGGCCATGTAAAGGTCGACCCAAACCCAAAAACATCTCTAATTGCAAGGAGTCCAAGAGTTAATGGGATGTTACCAAAATTTTATAAAAATGTATGCTCATATTACAACACCCTTATTTGATATACCTAGAAAGGACTCTTTTCGATAGAGTTAGAAAGTGTAACAATATTTTCATCCTATGGAATAAAGTAACGTCCTCCACTCTAGTACTGCCTATTCCATACTTGTTTAAACAAATTATAATTGCATAGGATGCATTTTGATCCAGAATCAACAAAGTACTAATGAAAGATGAACGTGAAGGCAGATGCCTTGTCAATGGAACATGTAAAACTGACAGAAGGTTGTATGATTTTGGAAGAGGTTAGAGGAGGCATAGCTACCACCTTTACAGTCACCTTAGCCTTCAATTTATTTTCATTTTCATTCTGGTTAAGGTCAATATGCATGCCTTTTTTATTCCATTGTGAATCAAATGTAGGGCTTGCTAAAGTGTTTTTTCTTGAGTTTTTTTTTGCTTATATAGAATATGGTAATTGGGTCACCTTTATGGGAAGATGTAAGGACTTAAAATATGGTAACTGGGTGACCTTTATAGGAAGATGTAAGGACTTAACAGACATGTAATTTTGGGCGAGTTTTCTTTTTCTGAAGAAAAGGGCATAAATAGAGTCCCATTTACATGCAAGTGCAGAATGCACATAAAAAATGTAATTTCAATTCAAAGTAGGATAAAAGTCACACATTTTTCTTTGGAAAATAAATAAGTCCAATTGATTTTAAAAGTAGGAATCCCAAATGCATCATATTTATCCACAGATAGGATTGAAGAAGATGTTGGAAGGTTAACAATGTTGTTGTCCATATGATGCCATGGGCTAGATATAATAGTTACTAACAAAATGAAAATAAATTGATATCTACATTTGTTGATTGTTTTCTCATTAATGAAACATGTTGATTAAAATATTATGAATCTCATATACTTGCTTTGGAATATTTCCAGGTTTGAAGAGTTGAGATTTCCTCGGATGAGGAAGATGCAAGAGTATGCATCCTATCAAACCATGATTCCAGAATTCCAACCTGATTGGACAAAGAATTTAACAACTGAAGAAAGAGATAATGAATTTCTATGGAAAATATTGTCATTTGGAATATTTTTCAAGTTAATGTGCTTTATACTGCAAAGTTTACATTCATAATATCATATTTATTTACATAATTACTATTGGAATGTTGAGAGGTTTCTAAAGGAATATGCAATTGACAATTTGTTTGTTCATGTCACATCAAGCAGGGGAAAGGAGATGCCTTAATTCAGAGCTTTGGCATATCTGTGTTGGACCACTTGTGTCCTTACCTATTGTTGGGAGCAAGGTTGTTTATTTTCCACAGGGTTACAATGTGCAGGTGAGGTGGTTTCTCACTAATTTTTAATTTTCAATATTCTTTTGGATACAAATGACTGAAAATAATGAATGCTTATCTTCTTTTCATCATAAAATGTGATCCTAGTATTTTGAAATTTTAATGTTACTTAATGAAGCTGATCATAATCAATGTGATTTCAGGTATTTTCTTCAACAAGCAAGGAGGTTGAGGCTCATATATCCAGTTATCTAAATTTTCCAACTCAATTAATCTGGCAACTTCACAATGTTACAATGCATGTGGGTTCTCTGCATTTCGTCCTTACTTTGGTTGTGAACACTTTTATCCATATCACTATATATACAAGATTTACAATTTAATAAACACCTTATTGAATGCCAGGAATATGTGGAAATAGATGAATTATTTGCTCAAATGACATTGCAATCTCTTAAAGTTGTAAGACATTTTCAATTTCATTATATGTGCTTTGCTGTAATTGCCAATTTTGGTGAGAAATGCTTTGGTACTAGTTCCATTTGTGCAGGCAACTAAAAATTGATGATACTGTGCAACAAGAGAAAACATATTTTTATTTTGGTTCAGACCTTGGCACACCAAGCAAGCAACTAAATAATTACTTTTGTAAAATGTTTACTGCAAGCAACACTAGCACTGATGATAGGTTTTATGTTCCACGACGTGCTGCAGAAAAAGTTTTTCCTCCACTTTTGCAGTTCTTATTTTCCCATAGTTGTTGTTCTATTTGTGATTTAATAGATAAGTGCTTAGAATTTTAGACATTTTTTAAGAGAATATTGCATTCTTTGAAGGAGAAAAAGGTAAGGGTATTTTTCATAATTGTCTCCTATTAAGTTTTGTTTGTTTTTGGCAAGATTTCACTCAGCAACCACCTTTCCAGGAACTGAGAGCCAGGGATATCCATGGAAACGAATGGAAATTTCGGTATATTTTTCAGGATAGGTTATAACAATTATTTGAATGTTGTTTTGGAATAAAAGTGGAAAGTGAATATGTAATTATGTGCAGTTTCATTTTATACTCTTATATCATTGCAATGCAATTTGAAATGTATATAGGTTGTGCATATATCAAATTTGTTGCCACATTTGAGGTTATACGTGGCAGATATATTTTAAATTTTTTTTTAATGGTGTTAGTAGCTACCCATACACTCTAAAAAATATTTGATATAGCTAGTCCCCAGTTACTTTACCTTTGAATGTGGAGCTAACATGTTTAGTTTTTCTTTGGATATAATTTGTTGGCTTTTGGGAATTGGATTCATTTGCACCTGGAATAGTACATTGACAATTGAAGATTGTTATATTGAAGCTATATTTCTGGTTAGTATTGAATTTACAATGTCTTGTCTTATTCTTTTTTAGTTTCTTGTTGTAATCTTGTGTCAACAACACTTTTCTCCACCCATTAGATTTCTACTAACCAATTTTATTGTTGAAGTATCACTACTTCTTAAAGATAAATAGAGGAAATGATACAGCTACAAAAGTAGAACATGAGACATTCTTAGTAGAAATTTCTAGCTTTGTTGTGTTTTATTATGTTGGATAAAATCAAAATTGCAATGTCTCATAAGCATGATAATTCAAAATACTGGGATAGAAATGTGTGCTTCTATTACTTTAGTTTAAGATAACATTTCATCAACAAATGTTATACACTGAGAACACAATAGGTACAAAATTTATTCTATAGTGACGTTTTATTTGCTTTGTTTATACAGGTCATTTGGCTAGATAGTGGCCACTATTGCCCAATTGAAGATTTTTTTTTAGGGTTTCTTGTTTTTATGGGGAAAAGTGACATTAACAATATTGCTTATGTTGAGGTATATATCATATAAATATTTTATAGTCTACTTTAGTGTATATTCTAGTGTTCATCGACTTTCATGTCTTATACTCTGCATTGTATCTTTTTTTTCTAGAAAAAGGAACTTAGTATTGATGGTAAGAAGCAGGAATTGAAGAAATAGGAGAACATTGACACTAGAGCGATAAAATTCAAATTAAAGAGAGAGAGAAGAAAATTGGTCTAGTGATACCTGTAGAGCCAATATCCCACATAAGACACACATACAGACTGATGGCCAAGCTTTCAGAGTTGGTGAATTCACTTGCAATGTCTTGGCAATGGAATAATAATGTGTTGAAGTGATGAAACCATATTTCATGTGTGAATTGTACTCCAACCAATATTAAGTTGGAAAATCATATTGTAGTACTTGACATTTTATATAATATAATTTATGTGGTTGAAATTATCTATAGTTGCACTTGGTATCACTTAGTATTGTAATTAGTAACTTTGTGTTTTCATATCAGATGAACATGTACATTGTTTGACATTATTTTTTTAATTTAGTTGAAAAATCATACTAATTAATTTATGTTGATTAATAATGAACACATAAAATCAATATAAAATTATTAAATTAGTAGCTTTTTATGTTTATTAATGATGAACACAAATAAAATGAATATACAAATAAATTAGTAGTTTATTATGATTGTTAATGAAATTAAATGAAATGAATATAAACTACTAAAGTAGTCATTTATATAATGAATATGACACTACCAAAAAAATATAAATGACTACTGCAAATGATAAATTTTTGATTTCAAATAGTGACTAAATTTTGCATATATACGACTATTAGTAGCTAATTTACAATACCTTATAACACGACTAAAATTTAGTCATATTTTTTTGGTCATTAATTGGTTTCAAAAAATGACTAAAATTTGCATATATATGACTATTAGTAGCTAATTTACAGTATCTTATAACACGACCAACATTTTGGTCATATTTCTTCGGTCATTAATTGGTTTTCTTGGGTGATCATTTAGTAATATATTTTGTTGTACATTGATTTGGTCATTGATTTAATCATTGAATAAATTAATGACCAAATCAATGGTTAAATCAATGGCCAAATCAATGACCCAATCAATGACCAAATATACTACTAGAAAATAAAATTTACACAACCAATTAATGACCAAGCTAAAAAGGACTAAAAGTTGGTCGTGTTATAAGATACTATAAATTAGCTACTATTGGTCACCGACCGAAAAATAGTCGTTTATATGAAAATTTTAGTTGTTTTTTTAGTAACTAATTAGTCATTTTTTACTAATGGTAGGTCATGATGTCAATGCGCCATTTTTCAAATGGTCTCACAAAGATAATATGATGCATCAGCGCTGGCAGTTTGCAGATCATATATTCAAATATCTGGCATGCATGACAACTTCTGACCGTGAAGATGCAGTTGTGAAATATGGTAGGCCAAAAGTAATTGGCGCGGAGTATATTCTGCGCGATAGCGTATCCAGACAAATGTCCACCACAAGCCCCAACATAACAATCATTTAGAACCTTCTCGGCCTCCTCATGAGTGAGGTACCTCCTTCAAATCGTATCGACACCATGACGATTAAGTGGATCACAGATGATTAGATAATATTTGGCTTGGTATCGAATACGTTACTTTTGAGAGCGAGAGGTATCAGGCCAAAAAGTATGGGTTTGGAGAAAAATGATAAAATCCCCATACGAAGGATCAGATGATTCGATCAGAAATAGAGACTCATCGAGAATTGATGGTTCTGATGTAGCATATGTACTATCAGAGAGAAGGTAGCAGAGAAACTCAGCCAAAACTAAAGACTTCTTTGACTTGGATTTGATGAATTCCAAATAAAATTCCTGTAAAATGACAATCCATTTTGAGTACTTTCCCTGCAACAATTTACATGACATAATGTATGTCATGGGGTTGCAATCTAAAATTACAATGTTTTTCCGGAACATGATATATGGCGAAATATTTGGACATCTTGAACGACCTCCAAGGCGAGATTTTCGATGTATGATTACTGAAATTCTGTATCATTGAGATTATGACTCAAATAATATATCGGATGTTGTATCCCATCTTCTTCTTGTACCAATACCATAGCAATGGTCGTATCAGCCGCAGTGATATATAAGAAGTAATCACTTTGATAACTGGGGGGATACATTAATGACACATGGACAAGTGTATCCTTGAAAGCATCAAAGAATCTTGCGCAACCTTATCCCAATGGAAGGGAATCCCCTTTTTCAAGAGACGAGTAAATCCTTTAGCCATTCCAGCATAGCTAGGTATAAAAATCCTTAGGAAGTTAGCCTTTCCTTGAAATTTTTGTAACTAAAGTAAATTTGATGGCGCAGGAAAATCAAGAATGGCCTGGACCTTCAGACGATCAAGTCGAATTCCTTCTTTTGAGACGTCGAATCCTATCAAATGACCAGAACCAACACAAAACACACATTTGTGTGGATTTAGGCATATTTTGTATTAGTCCAGTTTCGTGAATGCGCGGGTAAATTGTCTGGATAAGGTTAAACAATGTGCTTGATGTCATTGAAAGCATAATCCATTTCTCTCTAGAATGTTGCCTCGACATTCTTTAAACCAAATGGGAGTTTACGACAAGTGAATGTGCCCCAGGGACAAATGAATGTTTTCTTATATTGGTCCTCTAGGAGAATATTGATTTGATTATAATCGAAGAATCCATCCATGAACGAAAATATATTTTTCACATTCGGCACAATCATCAATAATCTCGTCGATAAAGGGAGAAGGATAGTTGTCTTTTGGACAAGCAAGATTGACATCCCGATAATCGACACACACTCTGATTGTTCCTTGTTTCTTCATGACAATAACAATGTTGGAAACCCAATCAATAAGCAGAACATGGTAAATGAAACCAGCACACAATTTTTTTTCAACTTCTCCTTTAATGGCAGCGTCCTTCTTCGGATGAATAGGATGAAGGCATTGACGTATCGGTCTGACAACAGGGTACATTTTAATTGTGTGTTTAACGATACTAGCATCTATGCTTGGAATTTCCTCGTAATACCAAGCAAATATATCTCATAATTCACGAAAGAGAGAATGATAAGTTTTGAGTTCTAATGGAGAACAAGACACACCGACATGAATTTTTTCTACAATGTTAGGTTTGGTAGAAATACCCATAGAAATGGTTTCTTCAATATTTGATAAATTTCGCTCAGATTCGATTGCATTAATGGGAAAATAATTCGAAAAGAAACTTTTGATCGAAGGGTGATATAGTTCTATAAGATTATCTTCTTTGTAATCTTGAAGATGGGAATGATGATGATGATCTTCCCACGGTTCTCCTTATGGCATCATGGATTCCATAATTCTCTCATTATTCAAGAAAGTGGATGAAAAAGTATTAGATGGAGTACCAAAATCTAATGAAAGATCGGCCGAAACGATTAGTGACGATGATTTTAGATTTGATGCCCAAGCCATGTAGATTGATTTCTATGCCAGCTCAATTGGGCTGGGTGACAAAAATTCATCCAACATAACAACTTCAGAATCATTGGTAATCTTCCTTAAGCCAGATGGAGTGGAAGATATCATGTAGCAGGTCTCTATTCTTGCAATTTTTTCCGACATTGCAGGTGGCGGTAATGCAAAGGTGCCTATTAGGGAGGAATCCTTTAAGATCCATACACCAATGTTTTGAAGTGCTAGCTGAGGTTCATGAACTAATGTAACACTTCCAGTCACTTGGGAACTGGAGGCGAATAAGGAGAATTGATTGATGATTTTAATAACACCTTTATGAGGAAAGGCGATCATTCTAAATAATGTAGAGACGATTGCAGTCATAGCATAAATCCATGGGCTTCCGAGTAAAATGTTGTATTCAATGGGCCTGTCAATGACCTCAACTTCAACAGTTACTAATTTTCTCCCTAGTTCGACATGTAGGTTATTGATGATACCATAAGGCTTATATGTATGACTGTCAAAAGCTTTCAATGTCGTAGGCAATTGAGATAGGCGTGGCGAGCCAAGTGCCTTCCAGCATTTTAGAGACATAATGCAGGAATATTCTCCCTCATCAATAATAGTACGATGAATGAGGTGATTGAGAACATTTACTTGGATGGAGAATGCCAATTCTACTGGTAATTGTGGCACATAGCCCGTATGATTAAAGACTACAAGGTTGGAATCTGTCGGGTCAATTCCACGAATTGTCAAGAACAAAGCCTGCTTCTGGAAGGGACAGTTTTGACGTACCTCATGCGTCGACATAGCTGAAGGGGACTGAGCCAAATCTTCAACTATATTATAATTTTGAGTAGCTCGAGCTTGAGGATTGAATGTCAATTTATGGATGACTCCCTTCGGTGGCTTTATTGTTAACTCAAGAACAGAAGTTGGAGAAATATATTCCATGGGCGGATTCATGGTCAAGGTAGTAGGTTGATTAGTAGCCTGAATACTGTAATATTTATTTTGTGTTGACACCAAAACATCAATTTTTGGCTTTGTGATAGATAGCATAAGCACTTTGGAACTAGAATCTGGATCCATAGAAACCAAATTTGTGTCTGGATTCAGAAATGGATTTGTCAACACAGCGAATGTACTTGCGATATTAAGAAATTTGGAGACTTGGGTGCTATGAGGACAGTCTCAAACAAAGTGCTCCTCATTCAATTTTATGCAAGGGTAACAAGGTTTCTGATTATTTCCATTTTATTGATCAGATGATCATTCCTTTGGGGTTAAATTTTTATTTTCCTTCTCTTTCCCCTTTTTCTTACTTCCAGGTTGCTTGTAACTTTTTCCTTTGTCAGATGACATGACATGCATTTCGGAAGAAGGTGCAGGATTAGATGTAGTAGAGTGATGTGTTCTTGTAGTACCGATCATACTGTCATTGGCATGAGATTCCTTAGATGGAGGAGAAACAATAAAATTATATTGCGGCACATTGGGAATTTTTTCACAGGGTGTGCCAGACTAAGTATAAATGAAATCTAGGTATTGGGCACAAGAAATAACCTAATCTTTAGTGATGATGCCACCCTTAGCCACATCCTCAATGATAGATGGTAGCAATGACTTATTGAACCACTCAGTTGTTATAGCATCATTTATCACCATTATATACTTGATGACTTATGCATTAGCCTTGGGCAGCCCTTCCATTCAAACTTGGTCATATTTCTCAAAAAAAAGTATTTCAAAACCCATATGCGACTTTTCCCTAACTTTTTCACGTATACACGCAGGTCCATACATAGAGAACCCACGTATGATATTTAAAATATTAAAAAATATAAAATTTCCTATTTTTGAAGTGAGGTTTACGGTTGTTCCTGTAACTTAACTACCCCAGCCCGTGGCCTAAATGTTCCCCAATTAAAAAAACTAATTTGAGGATGTATAAATAGCCCTCAAGGGAATGGCCTAAGGAGGAAGAGAGATAATTATATATATTATACCTTGTTATAGCCCTGTCCAAGTCTGATATTTCCCTTGTGGCTCCTGCATTTCCTAGATTTTCAGGAAACCCTTGTTTCCTTGAGATGTTCACCTTCATCCTATGTGACATCCATTTTGCACTATTATTTGAAGAAGTTTTGCAAGGCTAGGGCTGGATGGATCCAGAGGATGGTATGCTCGAGGTCGTGGAAAATTTTAGGTGATCTCTCCACTATTTATTAACTATACATGTTATCAATAAAATAAGTGTCATCTTGTTCCTGATGTTTACGTGTCATATATCTCTTATACGTGTTTAATGATCTTAAATAGTTCATTTATTGTTATTTCTATGAGATTATCTATGCTTTTTGCTAACATCTAGAACATATATATGATGTATAACTAGGTTTTTGTGCTTTTTCTTTGTTCGTTTGCAGGTTCTAGAGCACAAGGAGTTTCATGGAGTTTGAACCCCGTGGGATCTACTACAATTGAAGGATAAATATGTAAGATCTGTAATCCTTATTCTCTAGTTTAAAGCATAGAAGCTGGTTAATTGAGTCCTTCTTTTGATGACATGCCCTTGATATGTGAAGATTTATCAACCCAAGACCTTAGGGTAACATTGCCCATAACATCACCAAGAATCTGGTTAGGAACAAATATCTTGAACATTCTGTGATGACGACACCTCTCATGAATATGATAATAAATGTGAGTAGCATTGGTCTGTTTAAAATTCGTCAGGATTTCTGTTCTAGTTTCATATCATATGGATAACTGGAAGTGGGTCAGAAAGGTAGTAGCTAAGGCGGTGAAATTATCAAATGAAGCTCGTGGTAACTCAATGTACCACCACTTCGCGACCAGACTAGTGAGCTATGATGGAAAAGGTGTAGTCGAATAGAGTCATCATTTAAGGATTTGGATGAAAACCACAAATCAAAATTCATAACATGCGTTGACAGGTATTCTTCAGGGTTTCCATTAAACTTAGGAATATCTAAGGGTAATTTATGTGGTATCACCAGCCACCAAGGAGCATAGCTTATTGGGTCGTTGGCAAGTGGATTTAAGTCAGGTAACTCTAAAGTTGCAATAAAGGGCAATTTTTATTTAAGTTCGGGTGAACATAGCCATGGTATGATGGAATTTCTTGGGAAATTTTCCTTTGAGCACTAGCATAAGGAATCTGTTGCAAGTAACCCAGATAGGGGTTGTTTTGATAAGAAAACGCTTGAGGATTCTAGTTATAGAATTCTTTCGGTAGTAATCACATGCAATGAAACATTTTCGATGTGTTTCAAACAAACCAGTGTGGTTCATCATCAGGACTATGTGAGAGATCGGATCAGGACATTAATTTTAAATAGATGTAGAAATGGCCAAACTAGCCATTATTCTAACGGCTAGTTTGACTTTTGCAAATCTGATTATTGATTAATAACGACTAGTTTGATTGTTATTATTTTTAATTAATATACTATCCATGTATATTTTGAATTGTGTCCATAAATGTGGTAGCAACTGTACTTGCTTTAAATGGATGAGATAATTAAAAAAAGTGTGCATACTTGGTAAGTTTATCAACTACCACCATGATGACACTCTTTCCTTCGGACTTAGAAAAACCAGTGATAAAATCCATTGAAATCTCCTCCCAAGTTTGACTTGGAAAGGATAAAGGTTGTGGAAGACCCAGGGTCTTAATTGTCTCAACTTTATTCTGCTGGAAAACCAAACATTCCGTCACAAACTTTTGAATATCAGATTTAAGGCCATCACAAAAAAAAAAAAATCTTCACCCTGTGATAAGTTTTTAAAAATCATGAGTGTCCTCCTAAAGGAGAAGTGTGAAATTCCAAAAGAATATTTTGTTTTAGTTGGGAATTATTACAAAGATATAAGCGATCTTTGTACCATAAGGAATCATTTTTCCAACTAAATGTATCAGATGTACTAGGATCTTGTTGCAACTTTTGAATGAGTGTCAACACTTCTTCATCCTTCTTCCATTCATCCCTTTCTTCGGTTATCCAATCTGGTTGGATAATAGATATGGAACAAAGCAATGCTTCCACCTCTTCATTCTTTCTTGAGAGTGCATTTGCAACAACATTTAGCTTCCCTTTTTTGTAGATTATTTCAAAGCCATAACCCAACATCTTTGTGACCCATTTTTGCTGCTCTTCTGAAGATAGTCTTTGTTCCAAAAAGTGTTTAAGACTATCATGATCAGTTTTTACCTTGAAGTGTCTTCCCATTAAAGGTAATTTCGCCATTTCTTTAGTGCATGCATTATAATTGCTAACATTTCCTTCTCGTAAATAGATTTATGTAGATACTTTTTTTGATTGGATGACTTTCAAAATCAATGGGTCTTCCTTCTTGCATTAAAATAACACCAATTCCATTTCCTGAAGCATCACATTCCACAATAAATGTTTTTCTGAGGCATCATAGCTAAGACCGGTGCTAGGCACATTTCTTCTTAAAGATGTTCAAAGGCCTTAGTTGCTTCAAGAGTCCATAAAAATGCACCTTTCTTCAATATTGTTGTTAGACTTGCTACTACTCTCCCATAATTCTTAACCAACTTGCGATAATACCTTGTTAACCCGAGAAATCTTCACAACTTCTTTATGGTTGTGGGGACTTTCCATTCCTTAATGGCTTTAATTTTGTTAGGGTCTACCTTAACACCCTCATGAGATACAATATGACCCAGATATTCCACCTCTTGTACTCCAAAGAAACATTTGGATATTTTTGCATATAATTATTTCTCCAACAATAGTTTGAGCACCCTGTCAACATGTTGAACATGATCCTTCCAAGACCTTATGTATATTAGTATATCATTAAAAAATACTAGCACAAATTTTCTAAGGAAGGGTTTGAAAATGGAATTCATCAACCCTTGAAATGTAGAAGGTGCATTGGTAAGGGAAAAAGGCATGACCAAAAATTCATAATGACCCTCATGAGTTAGAAATGTTGTTTTTGGAATATCTTCAGTCTTCATTCTAATTTGATGATATCCTAAATGAAGATCCAACTTAGAAAAATAAATTGCTCCATGTAATTCATCCAATAATTCATCAATCACAAGAATGGGAAAATTATCTTTAGTGTGGAGCTTATTGAGCTCCCTATAATCCGGAAACATGTGCCATGATCCATCCTTCTTGTGTACCAATACTATAGGACCAAAGAAAGAACTTTGACTAGGTTGAATTATACCAGCCTCTAACATTTCTGCAATCATACGTTCAATTACGCTCTTTTGGACATAAGGATATCTATAAGGCCTGAAGTTTGGAGGAACAATTTTTGGAACCAAATGAATAGAATGATCATGATCATGAATAGGTGTGAGTCCTTTGGGAGTTTCAAACACCTTGGAATGATTGTCCAAGACTTTTTGGAGATCTGAAGCAATAGATGATTTTGATGTTGGAACTTCTAGTGAGCATAATTGTGCAAGTATTCCTCATTTTTCTTTATTTAGAAGCTTTGTCATGACATTAGAGGTTATTATCTTTCTTATCTTCCTTGCAATACCCCGTAATTCAACATCCTTTCCTTCTGAAAACAATTTCAAGAAAATTTCTTGAAAATTAAAAGCTACCGTCCCCAAAGATTGTAACCATTGTACTCCTAGTAAAACATCAACACCTCCCATAGGAATGGAAAGCATTGGAATATTAAATACATATTCCCTCATGGTTAGCTTGATATTATGGCATTTTCCAGAGAAATTTATAGTTCCTCCATTTGCAACCATCACTTGACATTCTAGTGCTGGGTATAGGAAACAATTCAATTCCTTGGCTACCTTACAATGAATAAAATTATGGGTACTACCGGAATCAATCAACACTATTACCTTTTTCTTCTTGATATGTCCTTCTATCTTGAGAGTTTGAGGAGTGGTAATTCCTACCAATGCATTACACGATATGGTCAGACTCATTTCTTCCTCTTCTAGGGTTGGTTCGTGGTGTATACCCTCTTCTTTTGAAGATTCTTGTTCATTTTCTTCTTCCTCTTCACAATATATGTAAAATAATTTCTTCTCAGCATACTTATGACCTTTAGTGTATTTTCTATCACAACTGTAGCAAAGCCCTTTTGCTATTTTTTCTTCCAATTGTTGTGGTGTCAACCTTGTAGGTTGTGAAAATCTAGGAGTAGCAACACTTCCCTCTTTATAGAAGTGAGTGGTAGGCTTCCTTGTCGCCATAATTTTACATTCAATTTTTCTTGCCAACCTGAATGCCTTCTCCAATGAATCGGGTTCCAAAACGTGAACTTCATGTTGGATGTTATCCTTTAAAGTACCTATGAAGAGATCAATCTTGTGTTCCTCTGAAATATCAGTTACCCTTATATTCAATTTTTGGAAGTAATCAATGTGCTCCCCCACTGAACCCTTTTGTTTAAGATTTATCAATTGGCTAAAGAAGGTGTTGGTCCTTGTATCCTCATAATTTGCTATCATTTCTTCCGTAAAAATTGACCAAGTGACCATTTTCTTATGGGAGAAAAGCCATCGATACCATACAAATGTATTTTGTTCTAAATGTAAAGTTGAAATGCGTACCTTTTGTGTGTTTTGAAAATTATTGAGATCAAAATATTTCTCCATCTATAGTATCCATGTTACAGGATCCTTTCCATAAAACTTCCTCATATCCATTTTTGTAATATGGTGGTTCTTCCCTCCAACACTAGAGTTTATGAAAACATGATTAACATTTATTTTGTTCTCATCATAAGTTTCCTCTACTATATTTTCACCATTAGGAAAAATTTCCTGTATCAACTTTGTCAAACCTTCTATGTCTACTTTTAGATCATTCTTCATGTTTTCCATGTTGTCTCTCATTTTTTCATCGATCTTAGCTTCCATGTCATCAATATTAGCTTCCATGCCCACTTACATGCCATCCATATTAGATTCCAAACCATTCATATTAGCTTCCATGCCTTTCTTCAAACCATCCATATTAGTTTCCACGCCTTTCTTCAAAACATCCATTTCATTTTTTTTTCTCTTTGCGAGAGAGAAATTTGTTGCACTTTCTCTTGTAATTTTGATATGTCATGTTGCCATTCTTTGTCTTCATGAGTCATAGTAGAGCCTTCTAAAGGCTTAATGGGTGTTGAATTATTTTTAGGGGCCATTTTAGAATCTAATACTGATATCTATTCTACAATATGCCCTTGGAATCAATTCAACTTTATTCTTCAAACAAGACTTATGCAATTCAGAAAATAAATACACACCTTTTACTTTCTTTTGAGGAGCTCGATATTGAAATTGAATTATCTCTATACCTGCGGATCCTCAATATCTGAAATTCGGCCCTGTAGTAGCCCTCCGACGCTTCTTTCAAATTCCATAGGTCTGATCTGATTTGGATTCATCAAGACAAATTTATTTCTAATCTCCCACAATGACCCAATTATGGACTAGTTCAATAGAGCAAACTTGTACGACTTGCCACGTGTCACTGTTTCCTCCTTTCTCTCTAAAATTAATAGAAAGAAAACTAAATTTCGTGTTCTTGTGGCCACTTTTTACAACATTCCAATCCAATTAGAGAGAGCTATGTATATTTTCCCACGATAACCTCTTTGAGATGAAATTCAGAAGCCTGCAAAAGCCCTATATTCCACAGATCATATCTATGAAAATATTGCGAACCAAGATATGAAATTTTGCGATGATGTTCCTCAATTTTTTGGCTTCTCACTCTAACAATTTTAACTTCTGAAACTTCATAGAAAAAATTTTATAGAGAAAATTCCACAATGACATGTTTATGTTAAATTTAGGAGCCTGCAAAATGACCTAAATTCCACAGATCATATCTATAACAATATTGCGAACCAAGCTCTAAAACTTTGCAATTATGTTACTCATGATTTTGGCTTCGCACTCTAAAAATTTCAGCTTCAGAACCTTCGTAGAAAAAAATTTATAGCGAAAATTCCATGATGACCTGTTTGGAGCAGCGAAACCCTAGAATCCCAAAGCTCTGATACCAAAAATTGTGAAACCAGCCCCAAAAATAGAAGAAAAGAGATATCAACGCCTTATAAATAAGCAACTTAGAGGGGGAAACCTCTAATACATTACATGAATGAACAATTCTTCGATGATACAAATCACAAAACCTCCTTTCTATATATAGGAGTCCATGGGGCTACAATGTAATCCTAGTGGGGCCACAATGTAATCCTAACTAACCTAACAATAATAATTTAAGGGCACAATAATAAAAAAATGGGGTTATAGGGGTAAAAGAATAACAATAAGGGGGTTACACTAACAACAATAAGGGACTATACTAGTAATAGAGGGACCTAAAAGATCCCGCTCCTCTACCCTAGCTGAGCATGCAAAAAAGACTAACCATCATATTTGCATCACAGAGGCTAAGGCCCTTGCCAGGGTTAACCATTTCTATAATAGAAAGTTAAGGGATGCCTTAGAAATTGAAAAAAGACATGTTGATCTCAATCGATATGACGACTGGAATATCACTAGGTGCTCTTGTATTCTTAATTGTCTTGTGTTTCCACCCCTTTTTCCCATTCCGTAGTTTTTAGGCTCCTTTTAGGATTATTTTTTTTTGTTGGTTAGTATTTTATTTTTCCTTTGACCTCGTTTTGAAAAATAAAAATAAAAATAAATAAATTAACAAATTAAATTAAATTATATATATATATATATATATATATATATATATATATATATATATATATCTTATCACTATTAATTAAACAAGTGATTAGTAGATTAATTAAAAATAATAACAATAAAACTAGCCATTATTAATCAATAATCAAATTTTCAAAAGTCAAACTAGCCGTTAGAATAATGGCTAGTTTGGCCATTTCTACATCTATTTAAACTTAACGTCCTGATCTGATCTCTCACACATCCTGATGATTAAAAAAACCGGTTGGTTTGAAACGCGCTGACAATGTTCCATTGCATGTGATTACTACTATAACTTGTAACGATGGATCACAGAAGCCAAAATTCTAAAAAGCTTGAGGATTCTATTGACCAAAACCTAGGTAAGCTACTTGTTTTTGGAATGATTGGTGTCGCGTTTGTGCTTGTGGTTGCAAAGATGTTTGTCCACTAATATTATAGCCCAAACTAGAATAGCTTGGACCCTGTTGTGCCTGTGACATCCCATAATAAGGTAATCCATCTTGTGAATAAAGAATTTGGGACACAGGTGGTTTTTGTAAACCAGCCGAAGGAGTTGGAATCTGAGGGCACAATACTTTAAGGTATTGGGGTGAAGAACCCACTTGAGACGCTTGAGGTACAACTATTTGAGCCTGTAATAGGGGTAATGATGTATTAATAAGTGGAGTAGATTTGGGTGTAATAGGTTGAACCAGTTGATATGAAGGCACAATCGTTTGTGGTTGAATGGGTAGGATAGGATGCCACTGACAAATAGTCATTCTAACATTAGGATGACCATATAACAACGAAGTACTATCAAAATGGGTGACCATAGGATCCCACCCAGCATGAGGAGTATAATAAGATGGAATATATTGTTCTCCAAATGCTCAGAGTCCAGTTGAGATTGTACTAGATGGTATATACCCAGGTGGAACAACTTGATATTGCATTGAAGATGTATATAAAGGATTAAGTCGTTCAATACTCATTAGAGATGTACCAGATAGAATACTAGATGATGACATGGGTGAAGTCCATGGATTTGAGGATGCACCAAGGAAGGCTCCAGATAAATATTGGTAACCAGGTTGGATGGAAGGACCACCATATAGATGTGAATCTAGTGATGTGGTGAACATCAATGGGGTAGCAATAATGGATGTTGTTGCAACTGTAACAGATGGTACAGGTATATATGTTGACTCAACCATGGTCATACGACCAAATGTATACCCTACTGGATATACGGGAATTTGAACTGACACATGATCAAAGAGAGCAGTGTAATGTGATTAAGAAAGATATTCGTAAAGATAAATCTCCTCCCCAAAATGAGTTGGAGTTGAAGGTGTTTCTTCTTGTGGTAATTCTTCAATCGAATCAAACCAGGTGGAAGAACTTCGCCATCAGGCCTGAGATAAATTTCATGTGGTTGACTGCATGATATGGGAGACTCAATGACTACAATAAATTATGGAGCGACCCATATAGTAACAACTTCTAGTTTTTCGAATTTGGGATCTAGATTTTTTGGTAAAAGAACAACAAGATCTGGATCAAATTCCAGTTGGAAAACATTGGGTTTGGGAGGTATGGTCTCACTCATTAGATGGATTGTGACCATAGGTAGCTGTGAGGAATATCTCTCAACAATAATGGATGAACCAGTATTTTTATAAATGACTCGAAAAAACTCTGTTATATGTCTTGATGATGTCGCACCAGAGGTACTTATAGTACTAGTTTTAGTAGAACGATGTCACCTTCACCGACTAGAAATGGTTTCCAGTGGTAAAGGTGGTTTAAGTGCTATTCTACGCGAACGACATGGAAAGGGATGTTCTTCTTCCAGAGATGACTGATTGATTTTATGAAAAAAAAAACAAAATAAGAGGATAATTCTAGGAAAAAGGTTTACCAAGTAATTGTGAACTACAAAATACCTCCTACTGAACCAAAAATTAAGGGAAGGAAATATCCCCGATTGTTGTGTTCGGTGTATCACAAGTTACAAGGTGACCTAATCAGTTACCTATGGATGGATAGCAGCCTAAATTTGTCCTCCCAACTATACCCAAAGGTACGTGGAGGCCCAAGTCCATATTAGCGTTGTCTAATGTGAAACCACATAGTCATTAGGGGAATTTTGAGGTCTAAAATGGGCCTCCTAAGAAAAATGTACAACCAAAATAAACTTTATAAGAACCAATAGGATTCAATATGATGATGTCATCCATAATGGATGATTCACCATTTTTGGAGAAAAAAAGTAAAAATATTAAAAAATAATAAAATAATAAAACTACTTTTTCAACTCTTATTTTAAACTTATCTCCCAAAATTTTTACTCAAATTTCAAGCGTGAGTACTCGTTTGATGCAGAATTTAATTCCTCATCCAAGGAGTACCATGTTGCATACTTTCGATGAACTCTTCTACACGAAAAATGAGAAATACATAAAAAACGTGATTGTAATCACGTTTTTATATGTATTTCTCATTTTTCGTGTAGTAGGACCCATAGAAAGTATGCAACATGGCTACTCCTTGGATGAGGAATTAAATTCCGCATCCAACGAGTACTCCCGCTTGAAATTTGAGTAAAAACTTTGGGAGATAAGTTGAAAATATGAATTGAAAAAGTAGTTTTTTCATTTTTCCCTCTAAAATTTGATGATGTCATGAAATCTTATTTGATTTTTTCCACTATTATTTTATAATTTCCTTAGGAGGCCCATTTTAGACCTCAAAATTCCCCTAATGGAGAGCACCCCCTTATACTTTTTGTACTAGAACACTGGCCTCTATACCGAAACGTATGTGGACAAGCTCAAATATAATTACGTACATGGAATGAGGTATCATACTCGGAATGTATCACAGAAAAGTTAGTGACATATGCTATGTTTAACGACACCAAAACACGTCTCTAGCCTAGACCTTCTAAATTTATGCTTAATGTTACAATGCTTTCTTAGGTTGACTGATGTAAATTTTATGTTTATCTTGTTTAAAAAATTTTATTTTAGGTTCAGCGCGTGATGTAATGGACATTCCTAAAAATGAAAACTAAATGATTAGGAAACTTTTCAATTTAGTTTTTTCAATGAAAATCCTAGCTATTGAGGGAAAGAGAAATCAATTTTTGAGCAAACAAAAAAGAGCACAAACTAAATTCTATTTTCCTAACTTGTTCCTATGCAACACACATAATTCGCTAGATGCACATGCATGTTTTTATTTTAATATCCCTTTAATGTGCATGAATGAAAGGAAACTAAATTCACGAATCAACCAAACAAATGTTTTCTTATGAGAAATGAGGAACGAAACAAAAATTTCTCTAAGGAAAATGAAGAATGGAACTACAATTTTCCTATAGGAAACGAGGAATGAAACACAAATTTACTTTTCAAAAATAGAATTAATCTAATGCAAAAATAAATTACTTTGAATTTATTTGTCAATGATAAAGAAAAAAACTAATGAAAGATTGAACAAATTAATTTTCAAAGGAGGAATGAACAGGAAAGTTTACTGGTCTCTAAGAGGTATCAGACATCTAAAAATGAAACAAACCAGTGGCTATAAATAACTGAAAGCAATAAAAACTTTTGATGGAATTTGGTTGGCTAAGGGGGCAACGCAGTATCTAAGGGGAGGCAGTGCATTGCAGAGCACCCTTGAATGGGATATAGTGCACTACAGTGCACTGTGTCTTGACCAACAGTGTGTTGGGCGCAGCTAAGCTTATGAAACAAGCAGTAGAACACACTTCTAATGAAATTCGTTCATTCAAATGACTGATAAAAGAAAGTAGATGCTATTGATGAGGATATACAGAGGAAAAAACACAAATAATGATGGGATCTCCCTAGTATGGTCGCCAATTTGTTATACTGTAAATTTTAATCTATGGATAAATCAAATTCCCTAAGTGTGGTGTTTATCACTTAGAACAACAGGTGAAAGATAACTATTATTTTCTCTAAAACATGAAGATATACAGAAATGAGAAAGAGCCTACTTGTGATTCTTTTCGCTCTCCTTCTCCTTCTTTTGTTGTCGTTTTCTCTCTCAATCCAACTCAAGTCGCTAGATCGATTCCTGCAAACAAAAATAGAGAACAACAAACAACATACAATATATAAATATCTACTTATCTTACTAAAACCAAACCGATTAGATCTGAAATACATACATCATTCAAGAATACATTGCAAAATAAATATAGACATATGTATGGGAAAATGAATAACAATATTTATTAAAGAGTAGGAGGAGAAGATTACAACCAATGGATCAATTTTTCATCAACCTGCTCCAACTTAATTCCAGCCTCATCACATCCAACATTATCCCAACAACATATGAGTAATTTCACGCTCTTATCAAATGAGAATCCAACATCATAACTTTGCACAAAATTATTCCTCCCTAGCACTAGGATGAGTGCTCAATTTATAGGGAAACTAATGTTAGTTTCTCAATGAATGACTTTATAATAATAGGCAAGACATGTTTCCAAGTTCAGAGGTGTTAGATGGACTCTTAGATTTGAAGTATGACACCTATGGACTATTCTAGGAGGCACTAGCCATGTGGATATTCCCAGAACAATGAGAATTTTGCTCCCATTTGACCAACGCACCCTTCAGTGTCGGGAAGTGCACTACATTGCACCCTTGGATGGAGGAATCGAAATTGCAGTTATTACCTTGCAGATGTGCATTGGTGAGTTAGTGGGTCATATAACATATAATTCAAACCTTGGAAATATTACAATACAAGCCATGAATGAAGCCATAGACCATATACATTGGTCCTAGGGATGATGTCCAGTTTTACCATGCCTTGGGGGATGATGCCCAAATTGACCTATAACAGATGATACAAATGAAAAAACCTCCTTTCTATATATAGGAGTCCATGGGGTTACAATATAATCTTAGCCGACCTAAAAATAGTCATGTAAGGGCACAATAATAACAATAGTGGGATTTTATGACACACAATAATAACAATATGGGGACTACAAGGGGTACAACAATAACAATAAGGTGGCTACACTAACAACAATAAGGGACTACACTAGTAATATAGGGACCTAACATTCCCCTTTCCTTCAAAAAATTGTTGTCCTCAATGCTTGAGTAGCTTTGGATGCTTCGGTATAAAATTCTCATCCTCCCATGTTGAATCTTCAGTGGGTAAGTTCTTCCACTTGATGAGATACTTTGTAATTGATCAATTCATAGTTGTCGAGTTATTTTTTCCGTGACTGCTTTAGGTTCCAATATTATTTTTCCTTACTCATCAAGTTCTAGAAATATTGTTCGAATTGGAATTTTATCATCTATAACCTTCTTTAAGCATGAAACATGGAAAATTGGGTGCAGTCGAGAAGAAGGAGGAAGCTCCAATTTGTATGCCATAGTACCAATATTTTTCAACACCTTGTAAGGAGAATAACACTTTGTCAATAATTTATTATCCTCCTTATCTTTCTTGAGGGAAATTTGTTTGTATTGTTGTAGCCGTAAAAATACCCAGTCTCCTACATCAAAAAGTATCTTGCTGCGATGTTGATCTGCTTGTTGTGTAATGTCCCAAATTTTGAAATAAAGTATTTGGGACATTAATCTTTCTTTTATTTTAATAAAATGAATAAAATGGGAGAGGGAACCCAATGTAGCAATTTAATAAACACTCCTATGGTGCAAAAATTCACTTAAGTGGCTTAAGTTAGTAGCCCAAGTGTGAAAAGGGGCCAAAAGGCAATCAAGCTATACTATGGCTGACCAAGTCAACAATGTACCCTAAGAGGGGAAGCTTGCACAAGAAGATTGTGTAGTTGGAGTGGAGGGAAATTCAAATGAGAGAAACCGTAATGTGAGTGGGGTCCATGAACACAATGCACAAAAGATGAAGGAGAGTTATTGTGGAGATCAGTTTTTGAGATAGAATTCGAAGTTGAAGCTCTCTTCAACTTGTTGTTGTTTAGCACAAGAAGGATTCCTGTTTAGGAATGCCCTTATCTTCCATGGGAGGCCATGGATAGATTGTACTTCATCTTCCTCACATCATGTTATGAGGCCAAGGCAGCCATTTGCAGCTACTGCGTTATTCTTGCAGCAAGAGAACGTTGGAGTTGTTGGTGTTGCAGTGAGGGACCTTCATCACCACTTCCGGAGCTGGTTTGTAGAGAGGAAGCTCATTCCTTCTCTAGGAGATCAGAAAAGGATCATGTCAGAGCTTTATTTCAAATCCGGCATTAGGCCAAATATGTTTTCTCTCATGCCCAGCACAGTCCCTTCTTCTTAAAGCGTTATATTTAGAAAGGGTTTGCAGGTGGAGCTCATTTTGTGCACCAGTGAGTGCAATATTTAGTAAGGGGATCAGCCCCTTCACTTTGGAGATCATTGGAGGAGGTTTCATTGTTATTGCAGCATCTTCTTCCTTCTCCTATTTTTGTATTATTATTGAGTTGCAACAGCTACACTGCAACTCTGGCATTTTACTATTTTATGTATTTTAGCCAATCCCTTAGAGGATTGATGCAATAATGTTTTCTGGGGTTGAGATCTTGCTCCCCCATATTTATTTGAGCATATCATGTCATATATTCCCATGTATATCAGCTTGCAGTCATTTTCCCTCATAGACTGCGCAGTTATAGAGTAGCTGGGTTTTATGCAGAAATGAGTTCCATTGTTTATGTACATTTTCCTTAGAGGCTGATTTGCACTCACCTTGAGAGGTATTTTCCTCAAGGATCTTGTATAATATTTTCTGCTATACATTATGTATCATATTTTTACTCTTCTCATATTGTATGAGTCATTATTTCACTGCTGTTACATGTTGGAGTTTTAATACTGCTGAGGATTCTCCCAATGAGCATTGTTTTAGTATACATGTTGGTGGGAGATCTGAATAACCCCCTTAGGGTTATTTCTTTGGGCTTATATTCTGCAGGGAGTTTATATCATATGTATTCCAAGGCACACCAGCATTGGATTTCCTATTTTTCACATGGGCTTCCTTATACAGTGTCCCCATGGACAGCTGGTGCAGAAATTCCGTGAAGGGAATTATTAGCTCTTGACAAGTTCTATTGGCAGAGTCTACTAGTGGGCCAGGTAGCCTCTGGATCTCATTATTCCTTGTGAATATGACAGATCCAGTAAATTCCCCTGTAGTAAATCTTTGAAATAGTTCAGTGTTGATTGTTAATACTCCCAGAGTGGGAAAATTAGGAATATCTCAAGATATTCCCGGCAATGCAGAAGTTTCCCCATTTGGGACATTACAGTGGTATCAGAGCTTCGAACTTGGCTCAGACTGTGAAGTTCAAATTTCAGAGAAGAAGATGTCAGAGATGATGCAGAATATGAGATCAATCTCATCAGTTTTGGGTCCAGCAACAACCTCTCCAAGGAAGTTGAGAAAATAGAAGAAGGAGAAGAGGAAGGACCATGCACTTCCTATTCTCACAAAGGAGTAGAGAAGAAGCATGGAGAACACTTAGAATTCAAAATTATAAGTGAGTAGCTTGTTGAATGTGGAGCAAACACTAGAGTCTTCCAAGAGACTCTATCTTTTCATACTTGTTCAGCAAAAGAAGAAAGAACTTGGTGGTTCAGCCATGGGAGGCATGCAAGGGCTTCTACTCTTGCTGATTTTTCTCAGATCTTGAGTAGAAAATTTGGCCAAAGGAGGGAGGAGCCCTCACCACCAGAGGCACATGCCAGCGCTGTTACATTCATGGAGGAGCAGCCTCCACCTTCAACTATTGAGGCAGCTAGCACATTTGAGGAGGAGACTCTTGCAGCAAGATTCTTCCAGATCTCTCGAAGGTATGCATGAGTTTTCATCTATCATGGAGGATTGTACATTATTGCATGCCAATTGTCTTGAGGAGGGTAATTTTACTACGCTGTGCCATTTTGGAGGAAATAAAACCTCATCATCCTCATGCACCATTGATGAGCTATGCATCACATGTGAGGATGGGGTTTTGAGATTTTGTCATGAAGGAGATTGCATTTCAATGTCCCATGAAATGCAAAAGAGGAATCTGATTTAAGGCAATGGTAGCTCTAATGAAGAGGTACCAAGTGGAAGGATACTTACACCAAAAAGCAGAGCTTGATGGATGATGTGTGCCCAACAGAAATGTGGTGGATCCATAACCCATAGGTCCCAGGATCATTTCACACTTATTGCTCTTGATGGACAAGGGGAGAGTATGGGTGCATCATGATGGAGTGGACTTTCTCTTTCCACTCATTATGTTCTCATTTCATATTGGGTATGGTGTAAGTATAGGGGAGTAGCAGTACTCTTGTTGCTCAGATTTTGTTGCATGTTGCAGGAGCAAGAGGAGGCACTAGCATAGTACAAGAGGATTGTTCTTTGATCTTGGATTCTAAGTAGCACCTTCTTCATGGAAGGAGCTCTAAATTTGTAGAAAAATGATGGGAGGAGTCTTTGACAAGATTCATGTCAAATATGGGAGCTTTAAGATGACAGTGGCCCTATTCCAAAGGCCAGTAGCGTTGTCACTTGAGAGCTTGAGTTACTTGTTGGAGTGACTTTCAAACCACTTCACAAGTAATGAATTTTGGAGGCATGTAGATGATGAACATGAAGGAGTAATGGAGGGAAGAATTCCTCACTACATTTTGACTTCCTTGGCTTAGTTGCACAAGCACAAGAAGAGGAATCTACATGCAGAAATTTTGGGTTCTTCTTTCATGCATTTTCATGCATATTGTTCATTGATGGAGGAGTCCACTTAGGAGGGCTTTCTAATGGATGCATATCAGCATATGACTAGATGCATAGCCAAAAATATGATGAGATGGTTGGCACAACCACTCCCCTACTATGTTGCAGTAAGGGGAACTATTCACTTGAGCCATTTTCAGCTCAAAGGCCAAAGTACTTGATGAGGGAGGTAACCATTTTCTCTATGTTTGGCACTCTCTTATTTTTATGAGCATAATATTATATCAAGGAGGATCCTTCCTTATTTCACATTATGTTTAGCTATACTTATGGTCTATTGTAGCAAGGAATATGGCCATCTTATGGGTGGTTTGTGGGGGAAAGCCACATAGTTTTGGTGTGCACCTTGGCACCAAATTTTGTTTTCATGATCACATCTTGCAGGATGAATGTGGCAACAAACAAGTGGCTGAAAAGACACTTGTTACTTTTTATTTTGAGGCAGGCCAATGATTCCCTGCGCTGGTTCCATGCATGGGACCATATTTCACCTCCTTGCTCTCATAAGTTTATGCTTCCATATGTTGCTGATGGAACGCTGTTTATAGGAAGCATTATTTTGAAGGAGGAAATTGAATTGAAGATGCCCATTGGGAGTATGATTCTCCCTATTTTGCATGCTGTATGTTTCAGGGGAAATGATGGGCAACCCATGATTTCCAAAGCTTCATCTCTTTCCTTCATGTGGGAGGAGTTATTTGGAGAGTTGAATTTTTGGAGGAGGCACTTCATGGTTTTTATGTTGATGGGGTAGCTTGGGTCTCTCATGAAGACCATTTTATTTCAGCCATATATCAGCAGCAGCCCCATATGTATGATGAGGAGGGAGAGACTCATTGGGTGGATGTGCCCTTTGAGGAAGAATACCTCCATTCTTTTTGCAGCACATGCTCCAAAGGGAGTATGGAAGATGATATGGCCACCATTATCAGCCATGTGTTTTTCCATGAGGTGGACCATATGATTTCTTGAATACCATATGTTGATGGATTCCAACTCATCACATATGAGATGATTTGGGCCAGCTTGTTTTGCAGCGTTGGAGGAGAGATCTTTTGGGGATCTAGACTTCATTTTTCCTCTTGAAGGCAACACTATTGCAGCCCAAGTTCAACTTTCACTCCACATTCATCATGAGTGGAGAAGAGGATAGTCTGGGGTAGGCTATGAAGCTTACCAAGTTCAGAAATTCAACCCACCTATTTCATGAGCACAAGGTGGAGGAGTACTTCCAGGAATTTTTCTAGTTGGAGGGTGACTCATTTTGTTGGTTGATTGCTTGAGGATGGAGGATCTATAGAAGGATATTTCAGACTCCATGCCTTTAGTGGAGGAATTTTTTTAGTTCATCCTTGCTCTTGCTTTAGGACAAGCAAGTTTTGGGAGGGGAGGACTGTAATGTCCCAAATTTTGCAACAAAGTATTTGGGACATTAATCTTGATTTTATTTTAATAAAAGGAATAAAATGGGTGAGGGAACCCAATGTAGCAATTTAATAAACACTCCTATGGTGCAAAAAGTCACTTAAGTGGCTTAAGTTAGCAACCCAAGTGTGAAAAGGGGCCAAAAGGCAAGCAAGCTAGACTATGGTTGACCAAGTCAACAACGTACCCTAAGAGGGGAAGCTTTCACAAGAAGATTGCGTAGTTGGAGTGGAGGGAAATTCAAATGAGAGAAACCCTAACGTGAGTGGGGTCCATGAACAAAATGCATAAAAGATGAAGGAGAGCTATTGTGGAGATCAATTTTTGAGATATAATTCAAAGTTGAAGCTCTCTTCAACTTGTTGCTGTTTAGCACAAGAGGGATTCCTGTTTAGGAATGCCCTTCTCTTCCATGGGAGGCCATGGAGAGATTGTACTTCATCTTCCTCACATCATGGCATGAGGCCAAGGCAGTCATTTTCAACTATTGCACTATTCTTGCAGCAAGAGAACGCTGGAGTTGCTAGTGTTGCAGTGAGGGACCTTCATCACCACTTCCGGAGTTGGTTTGTAGAGAGGAAGATCATTCCTTCTCTAGGAGATCAGCAAAGGATCATGTCAGAGCTTTATTGCAGATCCGGCATGAGGAAAAATATTTTTTCTCTCATGCCCAGCACAGTCCCTTCTTCTTATAGCGTTATATTCAGAAAGAGTTTGCAGGTGGAGCTCATTTTGTGCACCAGTGAGTGCAATATTTAGTAAGGGGATCAGCCCCTTCACTTTGGAGATCATTGGAGGAGGTTTCATTGTTATTGTAGCATCTTCTTCCTTCTCCTATTTTTGTATTATTATTGAGTTGCAACAGCTACATTGCAACTTCGACATTTTACAATTTTATGTATTTTATCCAATCCCTTAGAGGATTGATGCAATAATGTTTTCTGGGGTTGAGATATTTCTCCCCAATATTTATTTGAGCATATCATGTCATATCTTCCCATGTATCTTAGCTTGCAGTTATTTTCTCTCATAGACTGCGCAGTTATAGAGTAGCTGTGTTTTATGCAGCAATGAATTCCATTGTTTATGTACATTTTCCTTAGAGGCTGATTTGCACTCACCTTGAGAGGTATTTTCCTCAAGGATCTTGTATAATATTTGCTGATATACATTATGTATCATATTTTTACCCTTCTCATATTGTATGAGTCATTATTTCATTGCTGTTACATGTTGGAGTTTTAATACTGCTAAGGATTCTCTCAATGAGCATTGTTTCAGTATACATGTTGGTGGGAGATCTGAATAACCCCCTTAGGGTTATTTATTTGGGCTTATATTCTGAAGGGAGTTTATATTAGATGTATTCCAAGGCATCCCAGCATTGGATTGCCTATTTTTCACATGGGCTTCCTTATACAGCGTCCCCATGGACAGCTAGTGCAGAAATTCCGTGAAGGGAATTATTAGCTCTTGACAAGTTCTATTGGTAGAGTCTGCTAGTGGGCCAGGTAGCCTCTGGATCTCATTATTCCTTTTGAAGATGACATATCCAGTAAATTCCCATGCAGTCAATCTTTGAAATAGTTCAGTGTTGATTGTTAATACTCCCAAAGTGGGAAAAATAGGAATATCTCAAGATATTCCCGGCAATGCAAAAATTTCCCCATTTGGGACATTACATGTTGTTTCATTCGATTTTGTGCCAAATTTAGGTTATCCTTTAAGATTTTTAGAACTTGTTGCTGATTATTTATGTGATGGAAGGTGGATGATATCCATAATTTTCCATAAATGTGGTCATTTTTGCTGCAGTATGGAAGGAAGTGTTATACCACCATTCAACCAAAGGTAACCACTTGACCCATTTTGTTTGTTTATCAGATTAAAAAAAATGAATATATGCTTCCAAACATTTTTTCATTATCTCAGTTTTCCCATCAGATTGAGGATGATAAGATGATCTATGAGCTAGTTGAGTACCCAAACAAGAAAATAATTTTGTACAAAAATTTCCAGTGCAAATGGGATCTCTGTCGCTTACAATAATATATGGGTTTCCATGTAGCTTTTTAATTCTTTCCATAAATGCAGTAGCAACTGTACTTGCTTTACATGGATGAGATAATGCACAAAAGTGTGCATACTCGGTAAGTCTATCAACTACCACCACAATGACACTCTTTCCTTCAGACTTAGGTAAAACTGTGATAATATCCATTGAAACCTCCTCCAAACATTGACTTGGAATTGATAAAGGTTGTAGCAGACCTGGGGTCTTAATTGTATCAACTTTATTTTGTTGGAAAACCAAACATTCCGCCACAAACTTTTAAATATCAGATTTAAGGCCATCACAAAAAAAATATTTCTTCACCCTGTGGTAAGTTTTTACAAATCCCGAGTTTCCTCCAAAGGGAGAGGTGCCCAATTCCAAAAGAATATTTTTTTTTAGTTGGGAATTATTATAAAGATATAAGCGATATTTGTACCATAAGGAATCATTTTTCCAACTAAATGTATCGGATTTACTAGGATCTTTCCACAACGTTTGAATGAGTGTCCACATTTCTTCATCATTCTTCCATTCCTCCCTTACTTCAGTTATCCAATTTGGTTGGATAATAGAAATGGCACAAAGAAATGCTTCCACCTCCTCTTCCTTTCTTGAGAGTGCATCTGCAACAACATTTAGCTTCCATTTTTTATAGATGAGTTCAAATTCATCACCCAACATCTTCGTGACCCATTTTTGTTGCTCTCTTGAATATAGTGTTTGTTTCAAAAAGTATTTAAGACTATCATGATCTGTTTTTACCTTAAATTTTCTTCCCATTAGGTAAGGTTGCCTTTTGTTTAGTGCATGTATTATGCCAACATTTACTTATCATAAATAGCTTTATGTAAATACTTTCCTTTGATTGGACATATTTCAAAAGCAATGCATCTTACTTCTTGCATTAAAAAAACACCAATTCCATTTCGTGAGGCATCACATTCCACAATAAAGGTTTTTGTGAATTCTGGCATAGCTAAGACTGGTGCTCGGCACATTGCCTCTTTAAGATGTTCAAAGAAATTAGTTGATTTAGGAGTCCATGAAAATGCATCTTTCTTCAGTAATGTTGGTAGAGGTGCTACTATTTTCCCATAATTCTTAACAAAATTGTGATAATATTAACTTGAGAAAACCTCGCAATTGCTTTATGGTTGTGGGGAATGTTCGTTCCTTAATGGCTTTAATTTTGTTAGGGTCTACCTTAACACCATCCTGAGATACAATATGACCTAGATATTCCACCTCTTGTACACCATAGAAAAATTTGGAGGTTTTTGCGTACAATTTTTTCTCCTCCAATAGTTTGAGCACCTTGTTAACATGTTGAACATGATCCTTCTAAGACCTACTGTAGATTAGTATTTCATAAAAAAATACTAATGCAAATTTTCTAAGGAATGGTTTGAAAATGGAATTCATCAACCCGTGAAATGTAGAAGGTGCATTGGTAAGGCCAAAAGGCATGACCAAAAATTCATAATGACCCTCATGAGTTTGAAATGTTGTTTTCAGAATATCTTCAATATTCATTCCAATTTGATGATATCCTGAATGCAGATCTAACTTGGTAAAATAAATTTCTCCATGTAATTCATCAATCACAGGAATGTGAATTTTATCTTTAATGGTGAGCTTATTGAGCTCCCTATAATCTGGACACATGTGCTTGATCCATTCTTCTTCTGCACCAATACTACTGGAGTAGAGAAAGAACTTTGACTAGGTTGAATTATACTAGCATCTAACATTTATGCAATCATACGTTCAAATTCGCTCTTTTGGAAATAAGGATATTTGTAAGGCCTGATGTTTGGAGGAACGATTCCTGGAATCAAATGAATAACATGATCATGATCATGGATAGGTGGGAGTCCTTTTGGAGTTTCAAACACCTTGGAATGATTTTCCAAGACTTTTTGGAGATCTGGAGAAATAGATGATTTTGGTGTTGGAACTTATATTAAGAATAATTATGCAATCATGGTGCATTGTTCTTTATTTAGAAGCTTTGTCATGACATTAGAGCTTATTATGATTCCCAGCTTCCCTGTGATACTTTGTAATTGAAATTCTTCTCCTTCCAAAAAAAATTCAAGAAAATTTCTTGAAAATTAAAAGATACTATCCCCAAATATTGTAACCATTGTACTCCTATTATAACATCAGCATGTCCCATTGGATTATTCAATACATATTCCCCCATGGTTAGCTTGATATTATGGAATTTTCAAGAGAAATTTATGGTTCCTCCATTTGTAACCATCACTTGACACTCTGGTTTTGGGTATAGGAAGAAATTCAATTCCTTAGCTACCCTACAATGAATAAAATTATGGGTACTACCCAAATCAATAAACACTATTAATTTTTACTTCTTGATATGTCCTTATATATTAAGAGTTTGACGAGTGTTAATTCCTGCCAATGCATTAAAGGATATGGTCGGACTCATTTCTTGCTTCTCTAGGATTGGTTCCTAGTGTATATCCTCTTATTTTGAAGTTTATTGTTCATTTTCTTCCTCCTATTCACAATGTCTGTAAAATAATTTCTTCTCAGCACACTTATGAACTTTACTGTATTTTCTATCACAACTGTAGCAAATCCATTTTTCTCTTTTTTCTAGGAGTAGCAACACTTCCATCTTTATAGATGTGAGTGGTAGGCTTCCTTGTCACCATAATTTTACTTTTCATTTTTCTTGCCAACATGAATGACTTCTCCAATGAATCAAGTTCTGAAAGGTGCACCTCATATTGGATGTTATCCTTTAAAGTCCCTATGAAGACATCAATCCTATGTTCCTCTAGAATATCATTTACCCTTATATTCAATTTTTTGAAGTCCTCAATGTGCTCCACCATTGAACCCATTTTTTTGAGATTTATTAATTGGCTAAAGAAGGTGTTATTCTTTGTATCCTCATAATGTGCTATCATTTCCTCCGTAAAAAGTCACCAAGTGACAATTTTTTTATAAGAGGAAATCCATTGATACCATACAAATGTATTTTTTTCTAAATATAAAGTTGCAATGCATACCTTTTGTGTGTTTTTCACATTATTAAGATAAAAAAATTCTCCATCTGTAGTGTCCATGTTATGATATCCTTTCCATCAAAATTTATCATATCGATCTTTTGAATATGGTGGCTCACCAATCCAACATTAGAGTTTATGAAATCAGGATTAACATTTATTTTTTTCTCATCATGAGCTTCATCTACTACCTTTTCTCCATTAGGAATCATTTCTTGTATCAGCTTTTTCAAGCCTTCCTTCAAACCTTCCATGTTTTCTTTTAGATAATTATTCATGTATTCCATATTTTCATTAATTTTTTCATCAATATTAGTGTTGAGTTACAATTTTGTCCATGTTTTTATGATTTTTATCAGATAATTGTGTGATTGTACCTAGTGTTTTAATCTGTTTTATATTATTAAGTTGATGATTAGAGGTATTTAGAATTAAGTTATAAATTCTTGTTATTAATTAAATTGAATAAGTGTTTTATATAATAATATCATTAATAATAGGTTTTCATGATGGCAGGAGAATAATTTGAGCACCAGCAGTGCTGGAATGCTTCTTAAAAGACATTTGAGTACAGGTTCATGCACAAAAGAAACACCATATTGGAGTACAGATTCAGGAATGCTACACACTGCAAAGCTTGTCAAAACCTTTAATTGGACAGATGATGCAGTCATGGGTTATGCAACAAATGCCATCATAAATATCTATGCTTTTGAAATCTCAGCCATCGATGAATTATCAACATCATGATCGCTAGATCTGCAGCAACATGCCTATGAACAAAATCTGGCTGGTTTGATCTTCAAATTATAGTTTCAGAATGAATTCATGAAACCTTTTTGATAGGAATGGTGATGGCATATTATCTATCCTTGGAAAAACCGAGCTTATGGTTCATGGATGGTGGATCATCCTTTAGCTTTGAGAATGTTTGAGAAAATGATGAATGCTCTTTTTTTTAGAATTTTTTGAGAATTTTTAAATATGTCATGAGTTCGATTCATCACACATTCGTTGTCACACGAATGTTTTTCTCTTGCAAATCACAAGCTTTGAAGGAAAACATTTGAGCTCTCGACAAGGATCATGCCCACATTCATTTTCAAAGAAGTTTATGGTGAAACCCATCATTCTGTTTATCTTTCGGTATACAAAGAGGGGCGTTATTTTCCTATGGTCGAACAGGCAGTGGTAAAACATCGCAGATTTTCCTTTGCAACAAGGTGCCAGAATAAATTCACCAACGACATAGAGAGCATAAGTCCAACAGCAAGAGGTTTGGCTGCAGATTCCCTGTACATACACTGTGACCTCGCTCAGCTCTTTAGAATGGTTTTCACCAAGGCTAAGAAGTCCTGTTCTCAGTCTCAAACTTTCAGAGTGATTATTATATACTGCAGATCCTCTGTAGTTCATGAACACCTACCTCACTAGCATGAAAGTCATAAGCTCTTTGATTTGGATATTATATATATCTTCATGATAAAACAAACTGAGACAACTGTCCACAGAAATTTTATGATGCTCTTGCTGATGCTTTAGAGCGTACTACTAAACATGAGGGCATTTATTTACTTCTGGTCCTTTGTTCCATCAGTGAAGTCAGATGGGAAATCATAAATGATGGACAATGAAAATCCATATAAATACATTTCAGTAGAGCAGTTTTTGTAGAAGTTCAACCAGTTTCATGTTGGCCATAAGTTGAAAGAAGAACTTTCTACACCTTTTGATAAGTCCAAAGGCGAGCTCCACTTTCGATTCTACCGATCGTCTTGGTCTAATGGTTTTAGCGTCGAAGGTCAAAGTACGCCACTGAAACAGGCTTATAAGTAGTTTTATTGGACTATCAATTTTGACATCTGGATCTGATATATTGTTAGGTTCCTAGCATAAAATGATAGCTTGAAGATTTACACTTTGGGACCACTGTATTGCTCTGGAGTCTTAAGTTTCAAAGGAGGACAAGTAGAAGTTGAGCAAAGATGGATATAATGAAGATGGACCGGAGAACGTCGACACTACTTGGGGCAAGATTCTGCATAATGTTGATGACGCATTTTTACAATTCAACTGCTATCCCAGCACTTGTTCTATTCAAATAATCTGAAGGAGTAGAAGGCCATTATTATTATCATATTAATGGCTCCGATATATGCCATTGATGCATTTTCTGGCTTAGTAGATATTGAAGGAAGAAAAACCTACTTCATGTCATTGGATTCAATTAAAGAGTGTTATGAGGGCCTGGTTATTATGAAATTCTTGGCGTTGATATATAGTTATTTGAATATCTCCATCATCCAAATCGCACCTTCCAGCAACAACAATGTCCCATGAAAAGAGGAGCGATTTCCTAATTCGACATTATGTTTCAAAAACTAATTCTTATTCCAGCAAATTGTTAAAGCCAACAATCTTCTATATTTTAATTAGCTTATTGAAGCCCCAATTTGTAAATCCGGTATATATATAAGTTGTCGTGATAAAACAGAGGTAATAGGAGGAGTTAATCCATCATTTAGACAGCAGAGATGTAATTAGGGGATTTCATCCATCAATTAGATAGGGCGCAGATGGAGTTAGTCTGTCAATTAGATAGAGGAATTTCTCAGATGTAGAGGGGAAGAATTTCTCAATGTGAATTCTAATTCTGAGATGTAGTACCAGAATCAAATTTGTAGAGTCGTATAATGGAGACAGGAAATTACTATGTGCAAAACTAGAATTATTGTGTTGGACTTGTATAAATCGATTTTCCAGATGTTGTCTCAAGAATAGATGATTGCCTTCAAGTTATTGTTGTGAGTAGAAGCAGTTGTGCCATGTTTAACTACACATTCCAGTGTTTGATGTTTTAAACCTTTCCTCAATTGCAGTAAGCCAGCTTACTCGAGGCGTGGGAGGGCCCACCACTTCTGATGCTAAGCTTGATCAATAACGTAATCTATTTAGATGTGAGAGATTTTAACATTTCATGTTTTCGTGTTCGAGTGGTAATATAGAGTTATACTCTATTTCTCTTATTAAAATTGAATGTAAAGAAAGCATCCAATTGGAATTAGAACATATTTTATTGTCTTGAATTTGAATATGTTAACACTTCCATTTAGAATAATAATTCAATGTTTGCATTATGTAATTCCTTTGAATGTTGCAAGATTTAATGCTCATTTAATTTGTTTATATATATCCCGGGACTTCACCTAGTAATTAGATCTCTTTTTAATTAGAGTTTCTCTTAATTTTCATAGTATAATCATTTCTTTATAAGTCTGAGTGCAGATTTTATTGTGCTGGTAGAGTGATTTCGTTTCCATTATTGAGTTACATGGTTTTTTTGAATAGTAAGCTTGTTTTTAGATGATTTAGTTAATCTAAATTAAAATCTTTGAATATGATTCATTTAATCTAAATTAAAATCTTTGAATTAAAGGTTCTCATTGATTATTTGTAATTTGATTTTTAATAGGATTTTTAAGTGTTATTTTACATGAAGTGAAATGGTTTCTTCTAGTAATAGTTAGAACTATCCTTTGTTAATCTGAATCTTGAATTTATTATCAAGAGTAGTTTAGATAGTTAGTTTCAAGTGTGAGTTATCATTACAATAATTTGTGTGTCTATGCTTATCTCAAGATTAGTTTCAAAGTTGATGAGAGGAATAAATAGATTAGGTTTTTCAAGCTATCATAGGAGATTTAAAAGTAGAATTCGATTGCGAGAATGTCATATGATTTAGAATTTCTTTGTATTTCCTTATAGTTTAATCGCAGTATGGAGTTTTCTTGATAGAATTAGTTAAGTAGGTTCCCTTTCCAAGATTGTTTATTTGCCAGCAAAGGTGTGTTTCATTCCAGTACCTAGTTTATCATTACAAAGGAATATATTTATACTCTGACCATTAAGCTGAGCCAAGGCATAGTACAACTCGCGTTTACAACTCCCAGATTGATAATTAATCTTGAGAGGTTTAATCTGACAATTAAGCCGACCAACAATTAGCTTCCATGTCATCCATCTTAGATTCCATGGCATTCTTCAAACCATTCATCTTAGCTTCCATGCCTTTCTTCAAACCATCCATCTTAGCTTCCACACCTTTTTTCAAAACTTCCATTTCATTTTTTTGTTATTCTTTGTGAGAGCGAAATTTGTTGCACTTGGTCTTGTAATTTTAATATATCACATTGAACTTCCTCCTCTTCATGAGTCATAGTAGAGCCTTCTAAGAGCTTAATGGGTGTTGAATTATTTTTAGGGGGAATTTTAGAACCCAATACCGATATCTATGCTTTAATATTCCCTTGAAATCACTTCAAACTGATTTTTCAAACAAAACGTATGCAATTTAAAAAAAAAAATACACACATTTTTCTTGCTTTTGAGGAGCTCGATATTGAAACTGATGTATCTCTATAATTTCAGATCCGAGAGATTTTATCTTCAGTGCTTTACTAGCCTTATGAATCTTCTTTCCAATGACACATGTCTCACCTAATTTGGATTCTTCAAGACAGTTATGCCCAATCTCCCACAATGACCTAATTATGGACTAGTTCAGTAGAGTGAACTTGTATGACATGCCAAATGCCATTGTTTCCTCCCTCAACTTTGAAATCAATACATAGGAAAGTAATGTCTCTGTAATTTCAGCCAAATTTTACAAAATTCCATTCCGATGCTCAAAGAGAGAGTTATGATTATTTTCCCAAGGTCACCTCTTTGAGATGAAATTCGGGAGCCTGCAAAAACCCTAACTTCCACAGATCATATCTCCGAAAATATTGCGAACCAAGATTTGAAATTTTTACACAAAGTTCCTTAGTACTTATTTGCAAATGGATTTTTTTTAAGTTTCTGAACCTTTGTAGAAAAAAATTAAAGTGAAAATGCCACGATGACCTGCTTGAAGCAATGAAACCCTATAATCCAAAGCTCTGATACCAAATATTATGAAACCAACTCAAAAAATAGAAGAAAAGAGAGATCAACGACTTATAAAAATGACGCTCGAGGGGGAAACCTCCTTTAAATTACATAAATGAACAATTATTTAATGATACAAATGTCAAACCCTCATTTCTATATATAGGAGTCCATGTGGTCAAAATATAATCCTAGTCGACATAACAATAATAATGTAAGGCACAACAATAACAGTAGTGGGCTTTTATGAGGCACAATAATAACAATATGGAGACTGCAGGGGTACAACAATAACAATAAGGGGGCTACACTAACAACAATAAGGGACTACACTAGTAATATAGGGAGCTAACATTCTAATGAATCTTTTAACTATAGTAAGCATGTTATTTTGGTGTAAATAATAAACTTTTCCTTATATTTACATTGATGGATAGCATGACGTTGTCAAGTAAATATTCGCCATCCAAATGGGAAGATTGATGTAATGGAAAATTCCATGAAAACAGAGAGGAATACTTTGAACAAATTATTATAGTATATTTTCCAATATGAATTTTCCAATGGGACCTTCAGGAAATCTAGGCTTAATTGAGCATGAGGTGTTTTATTACTATCATAACCCAACAAAACTCTCTTCAATTGTGGGATGGGAGGGTATGCTAATAATTAGGAACCTCTGCTCACTCAAAAAATAATGGAGAAAGGTTGTTATAGTTAGGGAGAGAAGTGAAACATAGAATAGAAACCAACAATCATGTATGATGTACCAGTAGCTCCTCCCTAAAAGAAGATTATGATGATATTTTCCAAAGGTATTTTCCTGATCTTGAGCTAGAGGGTTAAGTAATTAGCTTGTTAGTACTAAGTGGGAATGGGATATATGCAACAGGGACATGAAGGAAGAGACAAGAGAGGCGCAACGAGGTGTAGATTCGAAGCATAAGTCTCTTGGTACAGAGAAAAGTAAGGACGAGTGAGAGTGAAAAGGATACAATAAAATTTGCATAGTTCGATACTAGGAAATAAGAGATGTGAAATTGGGAGTAGTGGACTAGATAGCAGATGGGTTTTTGTTGTCTTTCCCCATAAATTTCAAAACCACAACATTCCTTTTTATAACACTTTCATACATCATTGTATCCTACAAGTGTCCACATTGGACATTTTTTTTATAGTCTTTTTGATATTTGTAAGTTGGATGGTGATTTACCATAGTCCACGAGACTATATATTTGGTCATTGTCGCCCTTTTCCAACCATCATGACCTTATACATATAACAACATCACCATTACAATTTATTTTTCTATCCTTTTTATATTATCTCAAATACCAATTATATTACAAGGTATTAAATACAAATTTAGAATGTTAAGATGCAATAGAATCTAAGACTGAAAGATACTTGACAAATAATAATGTTGGTTAGGTAAGGTTAGGTAAAGCAACATTCCTGAAGACAGAAGCGAGGACAATTTTTTTCACCACTTAACTAAGTTGCAAATATTATGTTTGGAAGTTATATAGCTTCAATAGCCATGTTCTACCAATATAAACTCCCCTCCTTTTCCCATCTAAGAAATAAAAATAAAAATTTCAATCAACCCAAATTCAATGTCCAATCAAGCCTTATTCAAGAACCACTGCATCCTCTTTGGTCCAAGGTTTCTAGAGTATCTTTTGTATTATGCACCTTATTTCATTTTAAATCATAAAATGGTTAATTTATCCAAGTTTACAATTATTTTAACAAATTATATGCATTTTTGATGTTCAGTTTCATTGCTTAAAGATACTTGTTGACTCCACTTTACAAACTAGCAATAGAGAAATTGATTTAGGACCATATTCAAAGAGAGGTGATAAGAAAGGATGTTCCTATGCATGTAAGACAAATACATATAAAATGGGAAGTAAAAACATAAAGGGAAAGGGGAAAAACAATATTTCACATGACATAGTAGATCATAAATAATTTCTTTATTAATGACATAATTCACCTGAGTCTCATGGGCTAGTCTGTTGATTTTAATGAGGTTTTTAACTTTTGTAGCTAGAGAAATACTCCATACAACAAATTTTATTTTTCCTAGACGATATGAGAAATAAAAATCATATTGCTATAAACCTATAACATGTAAACAACCTTTAATCTAATGAAACAAGAGCATGAATAGAAATTGAACATCCAATGTTTACACTAGTGACTTGAAACATTGTACTTAATATGTTAGTTGAAATCTTTCAATCTCCTTACTAATGTATCTAATCCAGGTGGTTTTAAACTGTAAATGAGTCTAGTCATATTAGCTATGTCTAGTCATGTTGGTAAAGACCGGGATGGTCATATATTACAGATGATCCCGACATGCTCAAAAATCAACAGTATCATATTCTCATGAAACCAACACCAAGTCAAAGAGCTCATCGCACTAATTCTGATGGTATATTCAGTTTGAAAAATGACCTCTATATGAGGGAGAAAAAATGCACTGTATATTTTTACTCCAACAGGAAAAAAATTGGGCCTTTGTAGGCCAAGTGGTAGTCTATCACAAAGGCCCAAGTGATAGATGTGATAGGTCAAAGTCAACTCAACAAAGAGTTCCAACTCGCATGGTCGGGCTTACATTTAAAATTTTACGTATGTGATGTGGAAGAAGGACTACAAAGATTTACCAATGGTCCACACATTTGTTTTATTAACATTGGCACAAAGCTACATTTAAAATTTTACGTATGTGATGTGGGGGAAAGGTGGGTGGAGCCCTCCATATCCGACGGCCCTGGTAAAGAAAAAAGTCTATTTAACGCATAAAAAATATGCAAATAAACATGGTAGGGCTTCATAACGTGGCAGTGGAAATGATATATATATTTCAAAGACTAAGTTTAATATTATATCACCGTCGGAGTATGTTTTGTGTCAAACAATGTGTCAACGGATTATGTGGCACCACGGTTGGCGCAGAACCTCCACAGATCGGTGTGGAGTAGGCATATAACATGCCATGGGTCGAAGGTCTGTCCACCGGTATTAAATCATGTGCTATGTTAATAGCCTATGGTTATAAAAATAGTCCATGCGTTGCGATATTATACCACCACCGGATATGGTTAGAAAGATTATGTTTAAAAAGGTTGGAGTGTATCACCACCGTTCCAATTAAAAACTTTGGGTTTAAAACTATATGCCATGTATAGTATTAAAACTAAAATGTTTGTTGCAACATATTGTAATGTAATACCATACGGTTATAATGGTCAATACATATCACGGTTACCGCAGAGTCCAATGCCACATATGACAGGAGGTGGCCTCATGGTTATGGCGAGCCTTATTTCGGCTGCTATCCGCCCATTAATGCGGTGGAAGATACACTGTCCATCGTTAGATTTAAACAATTTTAAATCTAACGGTGGCCAGTGTATCTGCCACCGCATTAATGGGTGGATAGCAGCCGAAATATTGGTTGCCCATGGTTATGGCCAGAGTCTCCATATATTATCGTGGTCCAATGTCAAACTTTGGATATAAAAAATATGCCATGGGTCATATGTCATCGTCGGTGTAGGGTTTAAAACTATATGATATAGTTTCAATATAGTTGTGCCATAACTATGTTAAAAAATTTATGATACCAATTTGCTATGTTTGAAATTTTGTTACACCGAACTCTAATGTTAGAGTTCCGAAACATTATAAAATCTATTGTCAATGCACTGGAGAGGGGCATAAGTGGTGTTGTGAGCTAGCCTTTGAGTAGAGTTTGAATTTGGCATTCCAAGGTCATTCGGAAGAAAATTTGAGTTTTTCAAAATCCTAGACAGGGGTTTTGAGGCATGGAAGATGCAGTGGAAGAGTTAGATTATTCATTGGAGCAGTTTTTTGGGCAGTGCGATCTAGACGAGGACAACCACAACATTTCTGTTTTGAATCAGTCGTATTATTTATTTTTTATCTCGAGTTTGAGTGCAAGGACATTTTCTATATATTCCTCTTTATTTTGGCCAAGTCGCCTCTTTGTAAAATTGAGTGAGTTGAAGGGTGAGAGTTCTCTATAGGAGGATGTTTCTTGAAAGGAAACATTTACACTCCATCATCAACTTGAATAATATGAAAATGATCTGGATAACTTGCTATGTATTTCAAGAACCTCCCACTCAGCTAAAAAAATAAATGACCTACCTTGTACTTGAGATTATGCGAAATTATTACTTGAAAGTGGTGCATGATTTTTAACTATTTATGTGTCTTAAGTTCATTTTTTCTTGCTTAAATTTAACATGTATAGAAAAAACATAATGCAGCAATAAAACATTCAAACACAACAACAAAATTGATCTAGGAGTTCAGCCAAATTTCGTGGGCTACGTCTCCTTTGAGCTTTGTAATATTGACTTGGCTCTTTGGGATTATGGTAAGTTTTCTTTTACAAGTTCCACACTTAACTCCAATGGATACTAAACTGATCCAAAGGGTTAATAATACCATCTATATCTCTCTTATGGCTGTCATCACTCTACAAACAACTTTAGGCTCCCTTAGACACGATTCCTTCTATCGGTGCACTAAGCTACACTGAGCTTCTCCTTGGCACTAACTCCAAAATTTTGTTTCTGTCCTTGAAACCACACCTTATGTATCCATGACACATCAGACACCAAATATCGACTAATAAAATTCTCAAAACGAGCACTACATCCCCAAAATAGGCCTTCCTCCACGATTTTCCCATGGCTGTCCAAAACTTCACTTCAGCTTCTAGAGCTCTATAAGTTCTCAAAATGTTCTGAAAACACTTTCATTGGTTTCAAAATGTCTGAATTAGTCAAGATAGACTATTAATTTTCATAAAATGGCCTCCAGCTGCTCCGGTTTCACCTCCAACACCTGTCCGCGCACCTTGGCACTCAAGTCACTGAAAAATTCTCTGATGGGTTTTCGACCTCTAGAATACCTCGAAAGATTCTACAACCTCCATAAATGGATTCAGAATTCTTTTTACAATTATAAATTACTATTGGTTCGCTGCATAAGGCCTCATGTTGCCCTGGCTAGGCCCTGAACTGTTGTTGGCAAAAGATGGCACTTATGGCCCCTGGAACTTCACTGAAGCTTTTAGGCTTTCAAAAGTTCTCTACATGCTCTTAAAACCATCTCATGAGATGCAGAAAATATGAAATATCCAAATTTAACTATTGGATCTCTGAATAAGGCCTCTAGCTCCCCTCGCTAGGCCTCAAACTGTTGCTACCTCCTCGTGGCCCCTTGAACTTCACTGATGAAAAAAATTTCTTAGAAGCTCTCTGATGGCTCTGCAACCTACTCCATTGAGTCTCGAATGTTGGAGATAGTCAAAATTGACTATTGGTACTCCAAAATTGGTTCACCCTAACTCAAGATAGAGCCAAAACCAATTTTTCCCACTGTCCCCTACATCAGCTCCACCAAAACTAGAGCACTGGAGTTAACTTAAGTTAAATTTAATGGAAAGTCCTAAAATTAGGGTGCTGCTCCAAATCCCACCATATAAACCGTTAGATTTAAAGTGTGATGGTTAGGTGGAGTGGTCACAGGCCGATCCTCTGCCTTTAACTACATGGTTTATTGTTTGTATTAACTCCAACTTTGGAGTGGAACCCAGAGCTGTTGGTTCCATAAACCATAGCATTTAAAAACATTTAAAATCCTGAGGAATGTGACAGGTCTATTCTCTGCTGGTGATTACAATTAACCATTGGTTTTAGGCCATGTTTCCAGTGCTTGGGCGCATGGAGTGGGGTTGGCCCTTTGGGGCTGGCTTCCCAAACCCCCAATCCATAAACCATCAAAATTTAAATAGGGCCGCAATGCTTATGGTGCTAAGAAACACCCAGTGGTGTGATGGCATGTGGGTGAGATAGCAGATAGGAAGCCGGGTGAGTGACTCCTGCGGGCTCCAGAAACATTTTGTCACTCCTTTCTGGGGCCGCGTTGTGGCCTCCGGGCCTGCCACGTGGCAGTGTTTCATTGGCCAGAAAAAATAAAAAGTCAACCAGCTGTCAAATCTCTGATTGCCACTTGTCAAGACTTGATTGGTCAAAATGGAATATTTCTAGGAATATTCAAGGAATATTCCCTGGAATATTCTCTTTTTAATTTTTCCAATTGGCAAGTCAAACTTGGCCGAAGTCCAATTTTGGCAATTCACTGGACTTTTCAAACTCTGATAACTTCTTCATACGATGTTAGTTTTTTGAACCATTCATAGCACTGGAATCAAAACAACGAGACCTTTCTAGTCACTTAGTTTTGGCACACTTCTAAACACTTTGAATTTTGAGCTATCATTCTAGTCCATGATCGAGTTGTTATCACACCTCCGCATTAGGAATCTTTTGGACCCCAAAAGAGTGATATACTAATATGTACAATAGATGAGAGTACATCATCCTCTTCTTTTCAACCTCCAAACACTTGCCTTGCATAACAAGTGCTTTTGAACCACAACTTGAAGGTAGTCGTCACTTCCCTTCTTGGATGAGCTTGTCCTACTATCAAGAATTGTGTTTCTTGCACTCACTCAGAAATTTTTGGCGAGAAATTTGCAGAAGGTAGCTGAACATCACTTCCTTGATCATTGATCCAAGGTGACTCAAACAAACAAGATATTACAACAATAGATACATGCATACAACCGAAATTTGCATATGTACAAAGGAGTATGTCTTACTGAATTAAGAAGTCCAACCACTTCTCACCAAGACACTTCCACAACGACTTTTGCTACTGCAAATCTTCTTCATGTGAAACTTTCGTTCTAACATCAATAATTGAATCCTTGGTTCCAACTTCGCCAGTCTTTATGTCCTCTTGCTGCATGTGCTTGGGACGATTAGTTGGATGCAAATTCCAATAATGGGAAACAACATGTCCCCTCTTTTGGAAATATGTGCAAATATTATGCACTTTCTTTGAAAGTTTGCTTTGCTTCATCTGCTTCCTGCATGCCTTCTTCCTCATCCAGCATCTCGAAACATCATGGTTAAACTTGTAGGTTTTAACCTTGAACAGAAATTATCTACACACGAATCTTATAACATAAAATAAACAATAGCGAGAGCATAAAACATAAAATAGATAAACACAGAGATTTTCCCCTGGATCCCAAATTGGGACGACCAGCTTGATTTTTCATTATAATCCTTTTAGTGTTACAACACATATATATACATGCCAAAGCATACATAAACCCCAATCCATTAACCCTGGATTAGAACATAACCGTAGTTCCCTTGACCGGATCTACAAAATACCAGGGGCCGAAAACCATCGAACCCCAAAACCATGTGTAAAACCATGCACAAAACCATGGGCGGATCCGCCTATGAGTGGGTCTGCACAAAAACCAATTTTGGCCGGGGCGCTGCCCCGGACCCCAACGGTGGGGACTGCTTCGCCCCTCGTGACCCCCCAGCTACGCCCGACGCAACATACAGCATGTGGGGCTAATCGTGGAAAGAATATAACACATACCCAACATTCTCCCACTTGTTGTTTTCTTTCCATGGGGGGCCACAAGAGAGCTTAGTCATTTGCCCAATTCTTCAACACCCATTGTTTCTCTACACCAAGAGAACTTCTGAGTGCTCACAGACTTCGTCAATGCATCTGCAACATTCTTCAAAGTGTCAACCTTTACCAGCAACACCCTTTTAGCCTCAACCATATCTCTAACAAAGTGATATTGAACATCAATGTGCTTTGTCTTTGAATGGTAAGCAGAGTTCTTAGCCAAGAAAATTGCACTTTGGCTATCACAGTCTATCCTTATAGCTTGCTGTACCAACCCCATACTTGAACACAATCTCTGCAAACAAACTGCTTCCTTGCTTGCATGAGTGGCTGCTATGTATTCTGCCTCTGTAGTTGAAAGCGCCACTACAGACTGTCTTTTACTCATCCAACTGACTGCACCTCCAAATAGGCTAAACAAATACCCACTTGTAGATCTTCTTTGGTCCAGATCTCCAGCCCAGTCTGCATCAACAAAACCACAAATGTCCAACATTCTTTCTAATCCTGGTCTTCCTTGGTAGCACAAGCCATAATCACTAGTGCCACGTAAATATCTGAAAACCCGCTTCACTGCTGTCCAATGCTCCTTCCCTGGGTTTGACATAAACCTGCTCAATACTCCCACTTCATGTGCAATGTCTGGTCTAGTACAGACCATTGCATACATCAGGCTACCCACTGCACTTGCATATGGAACACGGGACATATCCTCCTCTTCTTCTTGTGTCTTGGGACACTGTTCAGCAGACAGCTTTGCACCTACGGGAATAGGAACACTCACCGGTTTACTATCCTGCATATTGAACCTCTGCAATATAGTCTCGACATACTTCCTCTGGTTTAACCAGAGCTTCCTCTTTGCCCGATCTCTCTTAATTTCCATGCCCAAAATATAGTTTGCAGCACCAAGATCCTTCATGTTGAATTTGGAGAATAGTTGGGTCTTCAAATCTTGGATAATTTCTTTGTCATTTCCAATCAACAACATATCATCCACATACAAGACCAAATAAATAACACGGTCACCAATTAATTTAAAATAAACACAGTGATCCTCCTTGCTTCTAGTAAAGCCAAGTCCCCGTATATAGGTATCAAATTTCTGATACCACATCCTTGGTGACTGTTTTAACCCATACAGAGACTTCTTCAACCTGCATACCAGTTCTTTCTTACCCTTCACCATAAAGCCTTCAGGTTGCTTCATGTAGATCTCCTCTTCTAGATCCCCATGAAGAAATGATGTCTTCACATCCATCTATTCTATCTCAAAATCAAATGCAGCAACAATAGATAAAAGTAATCTAATAGAAGTAACTTTGGCAATAGGAGAGAAAATATCACCAAAATCAATTCCTGGCACTTGGGAAAAACCTTTTTCTACCAACCGAGCTTTTTATTTCTCCACCTTGCCTTCTACATTCATCTTCTTTTTAAACACCCATTGCTCCCTATGGGCTTCCTTCCAGCCGGCAACTCCACCAGATCCCATGCCTCATTTTTGTGCAAGAATGCCATTTCATCAACCATGGCCTCCTTCCAGAGTTTTCCATCCTCTGAGTCTACTGCCTCCCTGATAGTTCTGGGATCGTCATTAGTTATAGTTAAGGCAAAACCTGAACAGAAAGCAGATGGACTATACCTTTCTGGTTGCCTTCTTTCCCGAACTGATCTTCTCAAAGCTGGGGTTTGTGGCTCTTCCTCTTCTGAATCTTCTTCTATTGTAGAGTCTGATTCATCCTCCTTTAGCTCAAACTCTATCTTCTCAAGTTCCTTTGGTAGGACTTCATGTGTAACAACATATTTCACCTCTCTAAACACCACATCTCGGCTGTACACAACCTTCCTTGTTTCTGGGTTCCAAAGCTTGTAACCCTTTAAACAATCCTTATACCCAATAAAGATGCACCTTTCAGATTTATTATCCAACTTGGTCCTTTTCTCCTTTGGAACATGTACATATGCATCACATCCAAATACCCTTAGATGTGAAAGAGAGGGTTTCTTACTAGTCCATACCTCATGTGGATTCTTATCCTCCAACGCTGATGAAGGAGATCTGTTAACTAAGTAACATGCAGTCTCCACTGCCTCTACCCAGAATTCTTGTCCTAGCACGGTACCACTGAGCATGCTTCTTGCCTTTTCCATCAGCGTTCTATTCATTCTTTCTACAACTCCATTTTGCTGAGGTGTGTATGGAGTAGTCTTCTGCCGTGCTATACCACACTTCTTACAGAACTCTTCAAATTCCTTCTTGCAGAACTCCCCACCATTATCTGTCCTCAATGCCTTTATCTTCTTCTTTGTTTGGTTTTCCACCAGAGCCTTAAATTCTTTAAATTTGTCAAAGACTTCAGATTTCTTCCTCAAGAAATATATCCATGTATTCCTTGAGAAGTCATCTATGAATGAAACATAGTACACGGACTTTCCCAGTGATGGAACTGACACAGGCCCAAACACATCACTGTGCACAAGTTCTAATATCTTGTTTGCCCTCTTAGCACCAGAAGGAAAACTCACCCGATTCTGCTTCCCATATACACAATGTTCACAGAAATCGAAATCCAGAGAAAAATTAGACATGCCTTCTACCATACCATCTCTATGCAGTATCCGAAGGCCCTTCTCTCCAATATGTCCAAGCCTTTGATGCCATAGCATGGTCTTTTCTCCAGAGACAGCTAGGCTTTCCGTCCCACTTTCAGGAACCACAGAACTGTTACACCCATCAATAACAGTACTACCTTGTAGCTTGTACAGAGTTCCAGTCCGAACTCCTCGCATTAATACCAGTGCTCCCTGAACCATCTTGCAGGCATCTTTCTCGAACACTGTTTTTACAATTGCATAATCCATCTTGCTTACATAAATCATATTTCTATCCAATGCAGGTATATGCAAAACACTAGGAATTGTTCTAATCCTTCCACCTTCCAGCTTCAGCTTGAATTTTCCACGTCCGACGATTCTGGCCTTCCTATCATCCCCTAGGAAGACATCACCACCATCATATTTCTCATACTCACAAAACCACTCCCTATGGGGAGTGAAGTGAAAGGATGCACCTGAGTCAATCAACCATGACTCAAGATCTACATGTGTATTTGAAGAAGAAGCCAAATACACATCTCCACCTTCATCTGAGGTGGTTTTTGCCTCTGCAGAAGGAGCTTCATCAGATCCCTTTCCTTTCTCAGGAGCTTTAGATCTACATTCCTTTTTGTGGTGTCCTTCCTTTCCGCATTTCCAGCACACCTTTACAAACTTTCCAGGAGATTTAGATCTCCCTCTAGATTTAGATCTCCCACTCGAAACCTTATTCTTGTTTATGTTCTGGGACCTTCCTCGTACAGATAAGGCATCTCCATTCTGACCCTCCATATTTCTCCGTCTCATTTCCTCCGACAGCAAGGCTGAGACAATGTCATCAAAATTCCAGGTAGTTGTATTGCTACCTATTGCAATAACCAGACTGTCCCACGAGTCTGGTAGAGAGCACAACAAACTGATGCACTTATCTTCATCTGAGATTTTAATATCAACGGATGACAGCTGACTTACCACAGTATTGAAGGCATTCAGATGCTCTGTCACCGAGTCTCCATCCTTCATCCTCAGGTTATACAGCTTTTTCCGCAGGAACAACTTATTCACCAGAGACTTAGATTGGTACAAAGTCCCAAGTTTTCCCCACAAATTCTTCGCCGTAGCTTCCCCAGATACATTCAACAATACTGAATCTGAGACACACAACTGTATTGTGCTCTTAGCCTTCCGATCCAGTTTCTTCCCGGTCTTCTTCTTAGGCAGTGCATTTGGTTTAGTACCTAGATCCCACATCCTTGATCTTCCACCAGCAGATCCTCCATCTTGAGCTTCCACAACTCAAAACTCTGACCATTAAATTTCTCAATCTCTATCTTTCCGCCGCTCGCCATCTTCTTTCACCGCAAGAATCGATCCTGCAGATCTCCCACTGAACAGGGTCTACCTCAGGCCCGAGCAAAAAACCCTCAGCAGCAAAGGCGTCCCCTTGAAGCCGAAACAACTCTGATACCAAATGTAGGTTTTAACCATGAACATAAATTATCTACACACGAATCTTATAACATAAAATAAACAATAGCAAGAGCATAAAACATAAAATAGATAAACACAGAGATTTTCCCCTCGATCCCAAATTGGGACGACCAGCTTGATTTTTCATTATAATCCTTTTAGTGTTACAACACATATATATACATGCCGAAGCATACATAAACCCTAATCCATTAACCCTGTATTACAACATAACCGCATTTCCCTTGACCGGATCTACAAAATACCAGGGGCCGAAAAACCATTGTACCCCAAAACCATGTACGGCTATTACAGGGCCTATGGGTGGGTACGCATGTAAGTCTCTGATTAGGACCGCATACCAAAAACATTTCGGCAGGGCGGCCCTTTGACCACAGCAGTGCCACCTGACCCCCTGGCCGGTGCAACGTACATCACGTAGGGCTAGTCGTGGAAAGAATATAACACATGCCGAACAAAACTTACCACAATATGTACAACAACTTTTTCTTCCTTTTAAACATGCAGAATTGTCATGCCTTGCAGAAACGCAATCAAATTGATCATGGGAAGATTTATACCTCTTGTGCTGCTTTGCATGTTCTTCCTTTTTGCCTTCATGAGGAGATGTACTAGTAGAGGCTCTAGCTTTCATTTGCAGAGTAACATCACCGTCCTTGTCTTGAAAATTGTCCGAACTCACATGTTTGCCATAAGCTGCATGTCTACAATATTTTTGTTGCAACAAAGGCTTAAATAAATGGAAATCATCTTGGAAAAAAACTTTACATATTTGCATATCAGAACTTGGAACAAAATTTCTCTTTGGAGTTGCCTCACATGCCTTCATAGCTTTAGAGTCTTCACCCTTCGATTGCACATAACCAAGAACAAATTTCTTAGGTTGTTCCTCAACTAAGATAGGTTATACCATGCCTTGTGCATGATTTCCTAAACCCTTGCCTTCATAGCCCATTTTAAACATTAACTTGGACCCTATACCTCTTGTGTGCTTTTCGAAAGAACCAACACATTTTTCTAAAGAGGAAAATCAAGACAAATTAGAGTGGATTACCTCTGCTTCACGCATGTTCTTGGTAAAAGAATATTGAGCTTGATGGAGTTGCATCTCCATATCATGAAATATTTGAAGAATTTATTCCTTCTCTTGCTTCATGGAAAAAAATTTCTTACGAAGTTCAGTGCTTTCTCTTCTATCTTCAAATAGAATCTGCACCATGTCCTTCAAGATGTAGAAGTCACGCTTCATATCCTCATCGAAGAATCTTGTGAAGGAGGAGGATTTGGAAACCTCACTTGATGAAGTTTTCATTATGATGTCAATGAACAAAATTAACTTCAACAAAGTTCACAAAGATTTCAAAACAAATGACAGAGCTTTTGAACAAAATGGATGTAGAGACAAAATCTTATTCAAGCAGCCAAACAAACAATCGACAAAAGCTTCTTAACAAACAAACCCTTTTATACTTCAAGGGTTGTCTTGAGGTCCTTTGGGTAAGGAATATTCCTTCAAATCTTTCTTACTTTTTATCCTCTCATGGACTTAGATATCAGTAGCTATCCCTTCACCTCTAGCAAACTCAAGCAATTGTCAGTTTGCAAACTATAAAACAATCAATATTTTACAATGTTTAAACACCTTTCAAGTTATACAAGCAAGCTATTGCTATGTCAATCAAGAAACCAAGTGCTATGATACCAACCTAATCTGAAAATGGTCTAGATAACTTTTTATGTATTTCAATGACCTCCCACTCAGCTAAAAAAATAAATGATCTAGCTTATACTTGACATTATGCGGAATTATTACTTGAAAGTGGTGTGTGATTTTTAATTGTTTATGTGTCTTAAGTTCATTTTTTCTTTCTGAAATTTAACATGTATAACAGAAAAATAATACAGCAATAAAACATTCAAGCACAACAACAAAATTAATCTAGGAGTTCACCTGAATTTCGTGGGCTACGTCTCCTTTGAGCTTTGTCATCTTGACTTGGCTCTTTGGGATTATGGTAAGGTTTATTTTACAAGTTTCACACTTAACTCCAATGGATAATGAACTGATCCAAAGGTTTGAGAATACCATCTATATCCCTCTTATGGCTGTCATCACTCTGCAAACAGCTTTAGGCTCCCTTAGACATGATTCCTTCTATCAGTGCACTGAGCTACACTGAGCTTCTCCTTCACACTAACTCCTTAAAAATTATATTTCTGTCCCTAAAAACACACCTACTATATCTAGAACACATCATACACCAAATATTTATTGATAAATTTCTCAAAACGAGCATTGCATCCCCAAACTAGTCCTTCGTCCACGGTTTGCCCAGGGCTGCCCAAAACTTCACTTCAGCTTCTCGAGCTCTAGAAGTTCTCAAAATGTTATATAAGCACTTTAATTGGTTTCAAAATTTCTGAATTATTCAATATATACTATTCATTTGCAGAAAATGGCCTCTGGCTGCTCCGGTTTCGCCTCCAACACCTATCAGCACCCCCTGGCACTCGGGTCACTGAAAATTTCTCTGATGATTTTTCGACCTCTATAATTCTTCAAAACCTTATAAAACCTCCATAAATGGATTCAAAATGCTGTTTTTAATCAGAAATTACTATTGGTTCATTACATAAGGCCTCCTGCTACCCTAGCTAGGCCCTGAACTATTGCTGGCAAAAGCTGGCACTGATGACCCCTAGAACTTCACTGAGGCTTTTTGGCTTTCAAAAGTTCTCTACAGGATTTGCAAGCCATCTCATCTGATTCATAACATGTGAAATATCCAAATTTGACTATTGGATCTCTAAATAAGGCATCTAGCTCCCCCGGTTAGGCCTCAAATTGTTGCTACCTCCTGGTGGCCCCTTGAACTTCACTAATGAAAAACTTTCTTATAAGCTCTCTGATGGCTCTGAAACCTACTCCATTGAATATGGAATGTTGGATATAGTCTAAATTGACTATTGGCACTCCAAATTTTGTTCACCCTAGCTCAAGATAGAGCCAAAACCAATTTTGCCCAGTGTCCCCTGCATCAGCTCCACCAAAACTGGAGCACTGGAGTTAACTTAAGTTAAATTCAATGGAAAGCCCTAAAATTAGGGCACTGCTCCAAATACTACCATATAAACCATTATATCTAAAGTGTGATGGTTAGGCGGAGTGGTCATAATTCGACCCTCCACCTTTAACTATGCGGTTTATTGTTTGTATTAACTCCGACTTTGGAGTGGAACCCAGAATCATTGGTTCCATAGACCATAGCATTTAAAAACCTTTAAAACCCTGTGCCATGTGATAGGTATATTCTCTGCTGGTGATTACATTTCACCGTTGGTTTTAGCCCAGGGTTCCAACGCTTAGGCACATGGAGGGGGGGCTGGCCTCCCAAACCCCCAATCCATAAACCATCAAAATTTAAATAGGGTCGTGACGCTTATGGTGTTAAGAAAAACCCTATGGCGTGATGGCACACGAGTGAGCTGGTAGATAGGAGGTCCGGTGGTTGACTCCCATGGGCTTCAAAAACATTTTGTTACTCCTTTCCTAGGCCACGTGGTGGCCTCCAGGCTTGCCACGTGGCAGTGTTCCATTGGCCCAAAAAAAAAAGTCAACTAGCTATCAAATCTCTGATTGCCACTTGTCAAGATCAGATTGGTCAAAAAAAAATATTCTGGGGAATATTTCAAGGAATATTCCAAGGAATGTTCCAGGAATATTCCTTGGAATATTCTCTTTCTAATTTTTCCAATTGCCAAGTCAAACTTGGTCAAAGTCCAGTTTTTGCAATTTACTGGAATTTTCAAACTGCGATAACTTCTTCATATGATGTCAGTTTTTTGAAACGTTCATGGCGCTGGAATCACAATGATGAGACCTTTCCGGTCGCTTAGGTTCGACACACTTCCAAACACTTTTAATTTTGAGTTATCATTCTGGTCCATGATCTGGTTATGATCATTGACTCTAAGTATCAAAGTATTCTTATGTACTCCCTTTGCAACCAAGATCAACAAAGTAGCCTAGCCTTTGAGCAACGCCTGGAGACGTAGCTCGGGAGGGGTGAACTCTGTCATCAACTGGTTCTGTCTCTTTCTTTATGTCATTTTTGTGCTTTGAATATTTTTCATCTTTAACTTCATTTAAATTTTCTTATTCATATGTGAATAAATTATGAACTAAAGAGATAATTGTAAAAGCCTACAAAGTGTTAGTGGAATATCTTCCATTTTCAGATCATTTTTGGTATCATAGTAGGTTCTGACCAGATTTCAAGGTTGGGTAGAAGCACGAAGTAGAGTTGACTGCAAGATTTGGAAGAATTCAATCAACAATATTGGCAGGAGAATGTTGCATTGTGACGCATGGTGAAAGCATTTAAAGAAGACAAACAAAGACTACAAGCAAGGATCGAGGCTATGCAGGGAAATCAGAAGAAGGAAATTCTCTCATATCGAAGTACATCTATTATTGGAGACAATGAAGTATATTTATTTCATCAGTTGGATGAAGAAATTTCATATCCACCTTATACTCCAAAATCAAAGTCAGTGGAAGAAGTGATTGGTACTTTTTCCTCACCTTCTGAGGAACTTCCTTATGTATCAGCATCTCAGGAAATCGATTCAAACATAGAGAAGGAAGGGGCTTCAAGAGATCATAAAATTTGAGATTTCTAGAAATATAACAAATAAATTGGTATGAAGTTGATGAACATAATGGGATATCAACAAGGTAAAGGCCTTGGAAAGCATGGCCAAGGCAGACTCCAACCAATAAAAGTCCAGGAAAGACCCCAATACAAGGGATTTGGATTTGACCAATAAACAGGTGAATATTTTGGAAACAAAGGTCACATATAAGATCGATGTTGGTCACTACATACTTAAAAAATGTTAAAAAATATACAGGATCGTAAAGGTAATCAAACGAGTCATTCTGGAAGTGATTCAGAAGGTGAGTCATTTAATCAAAATTTATTATGAAGATTGTTAAAAGGACATACCCATGTAATTTCTATGGAAGTAACAAAAATTTGTAGCTTAATTCTAGAAGCATAAGGTTTACAACAAGAAGGTACGTGATACAAGGAGTATTTCGTGGAAGGATGACACAACACTAGAAGTAAAAATTGCTTACTTGGAACTGAGAAGAATTCATGCCTTACGTTTAATTGTGTTTCTATGATTTATTCATCACATCAATAAGTCTAGTTAAGTCTGTAATAAGATCAAGACAGTTTATGTACTAATGATTGATGTAATAAATTCCTTATTGTAATAAATTTTTGGTGAACCAAAAGTATTTTAGTTGGGAGGTATGATCGAGGTGGATCTTGAACTGTAATTGATTCTAGTAATATTAGCTATGTATAGTAATGTTTTTGAAGACCGGGATGGAAATATATTACAGATGATCCCGACCTGCTAAAAAATCAATAGTATTAGATTCCCATGAAACCAATGCCAATTCAAAGATCTCATCTCACTGATTCTGGTGGCATATTCAATTTTCAAAACGACATCCATATGAGGGAGAAAATGAACTATAAAGTTTCACTCCAACAGGAAAAAAATTGGGCATTTTCTGGCCAAGTGGGAGTCTCTCAGCAGGACACGTAACAGGTTAAATTCAAGGCACAGGTCAAATTCAAATCATCATACATGTCAAACTAGCAAGGTCGAGCTCGAACCCACAACCTCCCAAGAAGCACTGCAAAACATTACCAGTGGTCTACAAATTTTTTTTATCTAAAATTGGCACAAAGTTACATTTAAAAGTCTATGTATGCAATGTGAAGGAAGGGTTGGTAGAACCTGCTATATCCATCGTCCCCGCCAAACCAAAAGTCTATTGAATGCATAACAAATCTGTAGCTAAACATGGCAAGGTTTCATAACGTGGGAGCGAGAATGTATATATACTTTTAAGCCTAATTTTAATATTATACCATCGCTAGAGTATGTGTTGTGTCAAGCCATGTGTCAATGGATTATGTGGCACTAGAGTTGGAGCAGAACCTCCACATATTGACGTGGAGTTGGAATATACATTTAATGTTTGAACCATTAGAGAAATTTTGAGGTCTAAAATGGGCCTCCTAAGAAAAATGTACTACCAAAATAAACTTTATAGGAACCAATAGGATTCAGGATGACAATGTCAACCATGGGGGATGATTCACCATTTTTAGAGTAAAAAGGTAAAAAGATTAAAAAATAATAAAATAATAAAACTACTTTTTGAACTCATATTTTCAACTTATATCCCTAAGGTTTTACTTAAATTTTGAGCAGGAGTAGTCGTTCGATGAAAAATTTAATTCCTCATCCAAGGAGTACCCATGTTGCATACTTTCGATGGACCATACGACATGAAAAATAAGAAATACATTAACACATGTGATTACAATCACATTTTTCATGTATTTCTCATTTATTGTGTAGAAAGTTCCATCAAAATCATGCAACATGGGTACTCCTTGGATGAGGAATAAATTTATGCATCTAACGAGTGCTTCCGATCGAAATATGAGTAAACCCATAGGGAGATAAGTTCAAAATATGAGTTGAAAAATATTTTTTTCTTTTTTTCCCTCTAAAATTTGATGATGTAATCTAATATTATTTTATTATTTTCACTATTATTTTATAATTTCCTTAGGAGGCTCATTTTAGAGCTCAAAATTCCTTTAATGCATATAACATGCCGTGGGTCAAACATTTTTCCACCAGTATTAAATCATGTTCTATGTTAATAACCTATCGTTATAACAATAGTCCATGGGTTGCGATATTATACCACCGTCAAATATGGTTACAAATATTATGTTTAAAAAGGTTAGAGTGTATCACCGCCGGTCCAATTAAAAACTTTGGGTTTAAAATTATATGTTATGTATAGTATTCAGTTGTGCCATAAAACTGTGATTAAAATGCTTGTTGCAACGTATTGCAATGTAATACAATATGGTTATAATGGTCAATACATGTCACGATTAGCGTGGAGTCCAATTCCACATATGGCGAGAGGAGGTACCACAGTTATGGGTGAAGTCTTCATATATTACCACAGTCTAATGTCAAACTTTGGATATAAAAAATATGCCACAGGTCATATGTCATCGTCGATGTATCGTTTAAAACTATATGACATAGTTTCAATATAGATGCACCATGAATATGTTAATTCATTTATCATAACAATTTTCTATGTTTGCAAATTTTTTACACCGAACTCTAAGGTTAGAGTTTAGAAACATTATAAAATGTATTGCCAATGCACCATATAGTGGCATAAGTGGTGTTGTGAGCTAGCCTTTGAGAAGAATTTGTATTGGGAATTCTAAGGTCATTCGAAAGCGAAATGGAGTGTTTCAAAAGCCTATACAGGGACTTTGAGGCATGGCAGATGTAGTGGAAGAGTCAGATTCTTCATTGGATAAGTTTTTTAGGGAGTGATATATGGAGGAAGAAAACCACAACACTTTTTTTTTAAGAAGTCATATTATTTCTTTTTGGTATCGATTTTGAGTGCAAGGACATTTTCTATATTGTCCTCTTTCTTTTTGCGCAATCACCTCTTTGCAAAATTGAGTCAGTTTAAGGGTTAGAGTTTTATGTAGGAGGACGTTTCTTGAAAGGAAAAATTGCCACTCCATCATCAGCTTGACTCTAAGTGACAAAGAATTATTATGTACTCTCTTTACAATCGATATCAATAAAGCACCCTAGCCATTGAGCAGGGCTTGAAGACGTAGCCCAGGAGGGGTGAAATACATAATCAACTGGTTTTGTCTCTTTATTTATGTCATTTTTGTGATTTGAATATTTTTAATCTTTAAGTTCATTTAAATTCGCTTATTCATATGTGAATAAATTATGAACTAAATACATAATTCTAAGAACTTGCAAAGTGTCAAAGGACGATGTTGCATTTTCATATCTGTATCCATGGAGTTTTTTGAGGGATTTTGCTTTAAATTCCTAGCCCCCAAACTTCAAAATAACCTTTCAAGCACATCCCTGAATTTATTAGAAATCACCACAAACTTTCTATAAGCCAAAGCACTATAGTGTTTCTCCCTTATAACAGGTTTCATGATTCAAGTTCTTTGGTTGGTTTCTCAATAAAATATTAACTAGTTGTCTCACTTAAATCAAGTAGTCCTTCAAACTTGTAGCACCCTAAACCTCACTAAATTGAGCGTTGTGGAATATCTCCTCGACAAAGGACACTATCACTATTAAATCATTATCAATTCCCATTATAGTATTGAATATTTTGAAATTCTCCCTCATAAGTGTCACCATGAGGCACTTTGATATGTGCTTCAACACCCCCCTTCCTATCTTTTCCGAATCATCCAATGGTTATATTTTTTGTGTCATAGAAATGAACGTCTCCAAGTAAATTACCACCTCATTTAGATACTCACTACAATTTTTTGGAACTTCATCTGGGTTCCAATTGATGTTGTTATTTAGCAACATAAACACATCCACCTTAGACTTGACTAGCCTTAGCATTGATTCATGTGCAACACCTTGAGAGTTCTTCAAGACATTTCAAGGAAACAATGCAACATGTGGCCTTTCTGCCAAGAACATAGGAATTCCATAGAATTGGGCAGTATGCTACATAAAAAAATTAGAATCTTTCTAAAAAACATCCATATTGGCAGCATTCTGCATGGAATGAGATACCCCCGGTGTGGAAATTATGACCAATTTGAGTAAAACCTCATTCATTACATTGATCAAAATCTTATCTAGATACTTCTTCACAACATCATAGGAGTCCATGTGACCTCCATAGGATAGATAGGTCACGGAATCCTCTATGAAATACCTCCAAATGCGACAACAATCAGGCACCATGGCATAAAATGGTGCAAGGGAAAGTAGGCATGATATCTAATGTCTGTAAATGGAATTCCAACACGTTCATGGTGTACTCATACTCTTTTTTCATCACCATTTTCTTGTATTTTTCATTGGTAAGGACATCATTGATATGTTTTTTGCATATGTTTAGAATATTTTCATGATATTTGTCTCTGTTCTTGTTGAAAATATCAACAGAAGGACCCACTTGGTAGCCATATCTTCTCAAACTCATACCAATTAGACTTGCATAGTGATTGATAAGCATAATATGGATTTCAACCTACATACACGAAAACTAATCCTCTAAAATACAACTCTTCTTTGCTATATTGGTATCCTACATAATTTCCACCTCGAGAGTGGAGATTAATCCTCCAACCATCGTCAAGACACAGTCTTAGACTATGAAAAACCAAACAATAAGAGCAAACATAATTGATGTGATTCTAGAAAGCATTGCAATGATGAGATTTGAAAATATGACTTAAGTTGTAGCTGATGATTTGTATTGTAGTACTCCCAGAACTGGTCTTCAACCCCAAGACAAGTCTCAATATGGTGTGTCATATAAAGTGGAGTGATGTCAAATTTTAAAACATAATAAACATCTTTTGTATCCTCAGTGTATAAAGAATATACACATTCCCTTACACCTTACCTTCTCAATTCCATTGCCCGCTTTTTGCCAACCTCACAACTCCTATTCTCTCTATCGATTTCAACAAGCTTTCCCGATTGCCAACTAACCAATTCCTTTAGCAGTACTCCTAATATTCACCAACAATTCATTGAATTCCTTGTTCACTCTTTTATCAGTGTGGGATTTCATTTCAAGGATATTATTTTCTATCATTTACTGAAGCGTTGTGGCTGGAATTCTGGGCACGTAATGTCTTTTTATCAAGTCTAAAGTTTTCAATGCAGGGTAGTAACTATCATTTATAACATTTTGGTTTCATTTCACACACAAATCCATGGCATGTGCAAAGTTTTCATTGAATTGAACACTTCTTTTAAGTTCTTCTTAATTTCATAAGCTTCTTGATGCTCTTCAACTTTAGCTAGGAGATAATTAACCACTTGTTGAAGCTGTTAATTCTCATTGGCCATCCCATTTTTAACTCATACAAATATATTAAAACCCCATCGAGCTCATCCATTGCATGGATGAATTCCTCATAATTTTCCTCATCCATTGTGTTCCCTGAGTCTACGGTCACTAAAGCCTCTGTTTCTTCATTGACTACAACCAAGAATCTTAAAACTATTCACACCAACCAACCTTGTGCTTTGTGTGATCTCCATGGCCATTATTCCCACCATTTTCCCCCCATTACGCATTATCGTGCCTCTTTAGAGGTAGTTCGGGAGTACGAGGTTGAACAGAACTAATCGCATCTCCCGTACTTGCGCAGTATGCCATAGGCCAAGCTGAGGATTTACCAGCTCCCATTGAAATTCCCCCTACTGATGTCAAGATGAAGGAGCCTGCAGCCACCATCCTCTACCTATCATCATCCATGAGACCCTCGCTGGAAGCTCCTTCTGAATCTTCCCCTTTTGTTTCGCTTGACCTCGCATCAACGATCACACTGGGCTCAACATCAGTAGATCCCTTATCTTCTTTTTCCTCTTTCATCCCTCGTGACGATGCGTATGTGAACCTTTTTTCTCATGATGATGAGTCAGGTAGCTTCGCTGCATCATGTGGTCTCCCTTCCTCCAGTCACTGCATCTTCTATTGTGATTATGACATCATGGAAGCCATGTCCACCCCTGACTTCATCTTTCTTGCCCATAAACGGTATGGCACCATCAGTGCCTATGGTGACTTTTGCGGCCTAAGCACAAGCTACACCTCTGGTAGCTCCCACACTCCACCTCACCGTTGACGTGTGAGTAGTAGACATCCTACCCATATCACTCCCTCCCCTGGGGTGTGGTAGATTTCTACTTTGCGCTCAGGTTTCCAACATTGTTCATCATCCTCCCATTTATTGTCTTGTGGCACCTTTCAGATGGACCTCCCATCCACACCTTATATTGGTTTTGTAGATGGTGCAAGTCACTACTCCCGGAATCTAGCCTCGGTAGGTTGGGTCATATTTACCCCCTTGAACTCACTTTTTCTCTCGAATGGTGTATGCATTGGTACTCCTACCAATAACCAGGCCGAATATGATGCAGTGCGAGGTTTATTAGCTGACGCCCTTTCACATCACATCCTCCACCTTCATGTTCATTTAGATTCCCTGCTTCTTGTCATGCAACTGAATGGTGTCTATCGTGTGCATAATCCTATCCTTTTTAGAATATATTTACGAGTGAAGCCTTTGATGCATGAATTTGAAATCATTTCATTCATTCATGTACCTAGAGCACAAAAACACTATACAGATAGCATTGCAAACCATATTCTAGATTGGCATTTAGCACACGCATTTAACAAAAGACAATAACATAAAACTATCAAAATGATGCATATCCATAATATGTGTCGTATAAAGTGTTTTAGAGTCCATCAACTTTGATACATACGACATGCCCATAGCATGTTACAAAAACTCAAAACTAGGGGCACCACCTACCCCTACACACTAATAACTATCTGGAGGATCTCGAGCCAATGGCTCTTCTCAGATAGCTCGTAGATCACGCATCCCTTGTCTTGCCATCGCCATGCGCCGCATGACCCCTCGCCATTCCGAGGGTAGACCAATACATGGCTCTATGTATTGGTCCTCTAAGTCTTGCCAACTGCGCTCTGAAACACCGGTCAGAATCCTCTAACATCTATGACGAATGTCCTCCAAGAGGGCTGTTGCCTCCTCATTTTGCTGCACCCTCGATCCACTAGGTCCTGTAGCTCCTGATACTGTAGGCCATCCCACATACCCGGTCAGTTTTACCGGTGTTGTATCTGCATACCAAAAGTGGAAGAATCAGTACCATATACAATATTCTGAAACTTTACAATGCACATAAAAAGATTAGCAATTTTTCACTTACCATCGAGCCCCCACACTCAACTAGGAGGCAGTGGCAAATCCAGGTCCCCAAAATAACTCATCCCACTATAGGGATAGTCATCTATGTACAATGGCATCTGATCCCAATGTGCAATGAACTCGAGTCAGGACACCCGTCCGACTGCCCCACCTCCTCCTCTACATAGTAGTCACCCCCACCAACGCATCCTGGGCTCTCTCGGGCCCCCATCCTAGAGCTATATATGAGGTCGAAGTGTCAGGATCTTCTCAAAGAAGAGCGAGCACAAAAATGTACCATATGCACAGTCATGGTTCACTTGCCGCTTGCATAGCGACAACTATCGTTTCAACGACGACAGCATCATCTGGGCCCACCCATAGTAGGTCCCACCCAACACACTCTCCACAAGAATCATCTGCCCTCCGGTGATGTGGTGGAGTGCCTAGTTTCCCAAGATCCACAGCATCGTTGTGGCCACAACACGAGTCTCTAACCTCTCTAGATCCCTGATGGGTATCTAAGTCCCTTTGACTTAGAGACCTGGTCGATAATGGCGCTCTATAGACTCCATCATGTTCCGCCCTCATGGTAACACTGGCTGCGTATTCCCAACCATCCCAAGTGGTGGAAGACCAGTCAGGAAATATATATCCTAGACCATCAACTTGATCTGGTGCCCCTACACTATAAAGACCTCATGGTCTGGATCCCAATAGCTAACAATATGGGCCAATAAGGGCTCTCTAGCTCTCATTAGTGGGTTCTCCACAAACTTCAGAGCCCCAAACTTGGCCAATGCATTGCAGACACCCTGATCCTGCCGGATCTCCGACCGTAATGTGCCCAGGTCTCTCTCTCTCTCTCCAGTTGATCCGTAATTATGCCATATCTACACAAAACCATCATACTTGTTAGTGTACATATAGGAAATACTGTATCCAAACACAAAAATCCAGTTCTTAGCCAAAAAATAGCATAGAAAAACCCCTCCCTGTCTGGTCGCACTTTTTAGGCCCAATCCTGGGACAGGTCGTAGGTTTCTACCCAAAACCTACTACCCAGGTCACATTTTTTGCCCCAAAAAGTGTGACCTGACTGCGAAGAGGAGCAGGGGTCTGTACCTAAGCTCTGGGGACCTAAACTGAGCTTTAAACCCACTGAAATGGAAGAGTAGGGTTAGGCCTCGTACCTGCAACTGACGGATCTCGATTCCAATGGTCGGTTTGTCCGCTACAATCACTGCAAGATTTAGGGCCTTCTCTCCTCTCTACATTCACCACAGCTCCACATGCAAATGAGTGAATTTGGAGGGAAAATGCCTTATTAAAAGAGAAACCCCAAATTTTTCTTTCGCTCGTTGCGGCCAAACTGTAGCTCCATTTGAAAAACCATCTGCACCGTTGGAAAGCTCTCACTGAGCCCTAAAATGGGTATCTATTAGTTTTTTGTGATTTGATACTTCACAAAGACAATTTTTGTTCACGAAGCGTCACTTCACTACCCCCCAAAATATAATTTCTTCACTTGCAACACTTGTACTTGGGGGCACCACTTTGTCCTCATACTTGTCCATGCTCGTGTCGATTTTTTTCATAAGTAACCATCATGTACTCATGTTTTTATGGTCCCCATTGGACCTGTTCTATGTGGAAGCACCATCCAGTCGCCCTTCTTTAGAGCATCTAAGTTGAGTCATCATTGCATGCATGGAGTCTATCCCGAGTCCCTTTTTATCCCGCTATAGTCCTCCATCCTTCATTTGCTTGGTTCCTCTCTTGTGTCGCACATTATGGCCTTCAATCCCACAGTCCCCTATCCCTCATGATATTGTGTCAGTCACTACCAGGTCATCCATGTCCTTTATGCTCTAACAAGGGAAGTTGTCCGTCCACTACTCAGTACCTCCCATTTCATCATCATCCCTAGTGTCAGTCTGTCAGTCACTCTACTATTTTCTCTCGTTCCTTAGTTGAGGATCCATTATTGCCTCACCTATGGCGGACCTCCTTCTGCCGACATCAGTTCATTCATTCTAGAAGACAGGTTTAGAGGGTGGTATACCTTGGTTCCAGCTTCCACTCTTGTCTGGTGCCTTAGATCAAGCAAAGGGACTCCTTATTTGCATTTGAGTTGATTGCTTCTCAGCTCCAGCTCCTTTCAGCATGATCGAGTCCGTACGCTTGATGGTTCAGTGATGCAGCAGCTGATATCGGTGATTCCTGGGTGTGTGTGAGATGTCTCAGCCCTCATGAGGGGGTGACCCTATAGGTAGCCCCCCACATGCCCGGATGACCTATTCATTACAACCTTTGATGCAGCTCCATATATTTGATGATGTCAGCCTCAGCCGCTTGCAGCACCTTTTTGTTTGCATCTGTCAGTCAGATTTTCAGAGCCCTTTCCTGTTTACAGTGGAATTTAGGTGTATTTGTATCTCATGTACTCAGATATTATTGTATAAGTCCTAGATGTTATCCCACGCATATTATGTATGTGGGATTCATTATCATGCTTTTACCTAGCTCATGTTTATGCCAGCATGTACTATATTTTTCAGGCCCTTGTTTACTGGACACATTATTCTTTGTACTTTGTCTCGGCAGGCATAGGTATGCCTCCCCCATCGCCTATAGCACAAGTACTCACTCATAAAAGAGACTTATCACACATATAAGTCTCACCTTCTCAAGGTCTAGTCCTTTAGCACTTCGGTCTACCTTATATTTGTCTCTCTTTGACTTCCCCTTCGGCGTCTAGTGATTGAGTTCTTACAATGTACTTCGGTCATAAAATTAGCTCCTAACACTCGCACGCTGGGGGGAAATTTGTTACACCATTTTTTGGTCATCTAACCTGTTACTATTAGATGGACCTAAGTACACCATGTAAGCCAATTTCACCCTAAGTAAAATTTCTTTCACTATGAAAAATAACTTAGTAAAACACCTTTATTAAGTTGTTTATGGTCTAATTAGGAAACCCCATGAGTAAATATTAAATGAATCCACATTTGTTTGATTTTCTTCAAGGAATTATTAGTTAAACATCAGTTTAATTAATATTCCTAGTCATATTTAACCCAAAATAGGAAAATTAATTAGATAAATTATTATTTTCTAGGAATAATTATTTAAACCTTATTTAAATAATATTCCTTGTTAAATTTGACTAAATCACTCATAAATAATTAAATAAATCATTATTTAATTAATTATTACTCAACCACATCCTTAAAATGATAAATAAATAATTTATTTATTTATTATTTACAAATAAATGAAGTTGACCTAAGTCAAATTCCTTTTCCCTCCAACAAAAATAATAAGATATTCCATAAAAGTTGGATCTTGATTTGGTTAATAATATTTTAATTATGCACCAATATCTAGACTAACTCAATATTTTGTTATAAATAGAAGGGTTTTTCCTTTCATTCATCACCTTTTGTTACCTAAATATCACTTTGGATCTATACTTTTGGTCTGACTTTGATCCACCATCATAGTCATATTTTGCTACTCTTTTTGTCTGGGTTTTCTACACCATCAAGAGAGAGGAATTTTAGATCTAAAGTGCTGAGGACTTAGAAGAACCCATCCCATTTAGGAGAACTGGTAACACCTTTCTGTGTTTTCCTCCGAGGTGCCATTAATACAAAATTCATTCACCATATTCTTGTCTTGTCTATTGGATGCATGGAGTAAATCTTTTTTTTCTACTGCTTAATGTCTTTTGATGCATAGATGTAGATTTTTGCAGCATTTATCTTTATCACATAACTACAGATCTAAGGATATTGGCAGCCATCTTTGTTGTTAGGGCTATTTGTTATGCATAGCTAAAGTGGTCTTTTTTCGTACGCTTGGAATTAAGATTCGTACTAAAAATCCAGACACTCAATAACCTTGTCATAGAAATATACCTTAGTATTCTGAATGTACAAAAAATATGTACCAGACAACATACTATAAGAAAAAAATGGAAGCACATTTATAAGAGTTGAAACTTTTCATCTCAAATGAAAACGATCTCACCTAAAGATGAGCTCTTTTCTTGGTACCTGTAGGCAATTGCAACAACCAAGACTCTGCATGCACTTCCTTATTCAAGAATCAATTATCCATCAGGACATGATTGATATAATTAGGTACAAGGTCAGTCAAAATAGAAAAAACTTGATCACAACGCTTACCTTCCATCTCAATAATATATGCCCGATGATCATCCTACCTATTATACAATGTTGCATAAATTTGAGTAATACCTTTTCCAACATCCCCAACTATTTGTGCCTCCTAAGAATTATAAATATGAGATATTCCACCCTAATTTTGTGGAAAATCTCTCCTACGATGATGCTTCGCACAAGTCCTACACTACAAAGGCTTCCTTCCATCACCCTTGTTCTACTCCTTAGACTAAAAGCCCTGTCCTTTGTCAATTGCATTGAATTTTGTATGGTGTTACATTCACCTTGTTAGTTTCATCCCGAGGTCTTCCTCGGACCTTATCATACTTTCTCGTAGTCTTATCATTACCTTTATAGCCCTTCTTAGGGTTAGACTTATGCTTAGACTGCTAATAACAATGCTTCAACTTCCCAATCACTTCCTCCAATGTTCAAGGCTCATCATACTCAATATAATATTTAAATGCTAATGGAAATCCACTAACGAATATTTTAAAATTTTTATTCTCATATTTAAGCTAGGGAACATACCTCAACAACTCTAAACTTTGTTGTGTATTCCTCATCTATCATAGACCCCATATTCAATTCATAGAAATCCTTAGCCTTACCGTCATAGAATCTCTTTGAAAAGTAATTTTTTTTTAAGAGTCTTTTGAAATCGTGCCAATTCAAATCCTCTATATTGATGCCTTTGGCATGCTTTACATCTTCCCACTAGATCTATGTTTTTCCGTTCAGATTGAAAATGGCTATCGTGGCTTTCATGTTCTGTGAATAGTCATGCATCTTGAAGAGCTTATTTATCCCAAGTGTTAGGGTCTTATAATAATAGGATTCATAATTTTTGAATTAACTTTGATTAGTCTTGTAATATGTACATACTTTGCTTTCTGCAAATTGTTTTCTCATATCATAAAAATAAAATAAAATAAAATGTAAAGAGGGTAAAAGTCCTAAAATAAAAATCAAAGGACTTTAAAGAAAAAATATCAAAAAGAATAGAAAATGGACCCCAAACAAAAAAGAGATAAAAATGAAACATGAAAGTGATGCAAATCCAAACGCCACTACTATTTAATTTTTCTACAAAAATAAATGATTATGTGCAACTTTTTCAAAATTCCATAATCCATGATGAGTTAAATAGCTTAATCTTAACTTCTCATGTTTTAAATTTCATGTTGATAGATAGAGAATAAACATCTAGCCAAACAATTCAAACTTGGTAGATCAGTAGTTAGGTAGAGAATAAATGAGGAGCTCAACAGCTTAATCTGAGCCCTTAGAAGAAAAAAGGATAGAATTAGTTAGTTTTATGTTTTAGAAGAAAAATGAACAAGGGTTTGCAAGCTCAAATGTACCCAGGTAAATGAAGAAAAAATGTTAGGGTAGCAAATGGGTAAGCAGAAGCAGTTTTTACAATCATAGATAAGCAGAAATTGGTTAATTTAGTCACTAAATTCCTTCAAAATAGTCATTTCGCTTGTAAAAATACTTTATCCCCACCATTTTCATTTTTTCCAATGCATTTTTCCTTTTCCCATCATCATTCAGTTTCACTTGCAAAAATCCCCTTTCCTAGGTGTAAAATTCATTTTACTTAAGGAAAATAAATCCATTTAACTAATTTCCCTTTACCCAAAAAATACTATATCCTAAGTGTAAAGACATTATGAAGGGACCCACAACAATGAAATTCGTTCAATTATCATGTTTTATACGAAGATTAGTGTATTTTCCTCATCACACTTCATTATTACTAAACATTAACTCTATATACTAGCTCCTTATTTACCTTTAAGCCCGTATTATATTAAATCCTTTAATATTATTCCCACCCATATTTTAAATTTTAGTCTATGTTTGATTCCCTACGTGATTATTATATTCCCGCTCCCATAGGTTAATAATATCCCTACTATATAAATACCCCGCCTATGATAAACTTACACATATATTCATTACATTTGTTAATAAAACCTACACCCGCATATTATATTCCATATCAAAACTATGTATTAAAACACTATATTTTAATACATTTTACACTCCCGCCTCATATATATCCTAGGACCCATGCCTTTGACCCCACATCTTCATCACTTAATCTCATCCGTTTGCTCCTTTCCACTAGATCTAACAGTGTAGGTCTAACATCGCAGATTTCATTGTGTGATTAATAATGAAATCAAACATTGTGATAAAGGTTGTTTTAAGCTTTTGTCTCTCCTCCACACACCTTGTTTATATTGGATTACATCAATCCAATCAATCTCGCTTACCACCTTTTGACATTGTGAAAACTGCTCGATAGTAATTTCCTCCCCCGTGCCCAAACCACCCATATTTTGAATTGACCTATAGTAAATGCGTTCACTGTTAAAAAAAAATACTTATAAAATGCTTGGACGCGTTCATTTTAAACTTTATGTTGTTGTTTTCTATTCATATAACCTTCCTAGACCGAGAAAAATACGTTTTCGCCTCTGTTTTAGCTAAAACATAAACAAAATTCATTGAAATCAACTACTACAATCACTGAAAGAATCACGAGAGTGCATATAAAGACCAGATGAAGATTTTGAAAGCTTTTGAACCCCAACAAACCCTTCTTCACAAGCATAATTCTAAATTTCACAGGCATTATTCAGGGAAAGAGACTCATTCCTCAATCTGAAAGAATTATACTATTAAATGAATTATACCTTTTGTAGTCAAAGATAAAACCTTGTCATATCTAAAAGCCTTCTGTAAACTGTTTAAACTTACGTAAGTGTTTTAAAAAGGCCAAAATCAATGTTTTAAAAGTTAAAAGTATTGAATTTTATTAATCAAACCATCTATGGCTTCCAAAGGAACTCTTATAATCAACCCTCTACACCCTCCTATTGTACATGTAGAACATATTCCCCTGGCAGATGTAGATTTCAAAATCGCAGATCGTGCGATAGAGTTTAACCTTCTTGAGCTCCACTGCTAGAGCCAAGAAAAATCCTTAAATAAGGCAGATGAGATGCTTATTTGGGAATCAAATTTTCCTAAATATGTTGTTCCCCATACTCACCCATGCCCAGAAGCTATCATATTATGTCAATCTTGTTATTATATAGATCAAAGAGCCATTGTGAATTTTGAAAAGGAAGTATTATTTACCATTAAAACTGAATCAATCAACCAAATGCTTCAATTACAACCTGAGCCTAGTGCAGTCCCTTTATCTATTGAAGCTCTCACACAATTCTACTTAGAGTTGGATTTTCCCAAAAGATTCCAAAATTTTCAAACTTTCATGCCATCCTATGTGGAAATTCCCAAGATCAACCCTCCATATTCCTCTTCTAAATTCTTAGAAAGAACCAGACACATTATTTCCATGGTATCTTTTATCCTTGGATATTTCACAGATGAACATGCTGATGCATCAGTACTTGGTTTCTTGTCCATTTTTGTACCTAGCTAGTCCCCTACAGTTATCTTTAACTTTTCCCAATACATTGCTGATAACATCCATTAACAAGTAGTCAAACTACCTACTGAAGGTGTATGCAGGTATTCTTCATTTCTTTTCCACAAGTTCCTTTATTTTCAGCCAGAAAAGTTTCCTATAACTCTTCAGAAGATGGATGTGGAAGGAAATCCACAATCTATTGTATTCTAGACTTCTTTGATTAGGAAGGAGTCATATGAGTTTACTTATGCAGAGTTTATAGATTTTTTTATCCATCCCTTGTTTAATTTTCTAAAAAACAATGTTTAGCCCAGGATCAATAATGAAATAATTTTTTTTTACAGTTGTCTAAGAAAATCATGACAGCTGATTGGTATTTATACCAAAAGCACATTGAAATCAGAGTTTATGGGTCAAACCTCATTCCTTACAAGTTACCAAAATATCGTCCTATGAAGTTGTTTGCTTTAGAGTATAAAAGGAAAATATTAAATTCAGATGCTGTAAATTTCCTAGCTGCAAAGAAGAAGACACAATTCAAACTGAAGAATCAAGTTAATCCATTCATATGTAATAACAAGAAGCAGGTTCAGAGGCAGAAAATCAATTACAAATTTTCAAGTTCAACACTAGTTTTCTTCCCTTTGGTATAATCAACAAAATGAGAGTTAAATGTAAATTAGCTCCATAAATTCATGAAAAGAAGGCTGATATTGAAAAATTCTCAAACCAATCTGAATGGTTAGAGAATACACTGGTAGAAGATTTTAAGTAAAGTGATACTAGTCACATTTTGCAGACTCTAGCTCAGGAAGACAGAAGTATGAAAAGAAGTAGGGAAGAAGGGTCTTACACAGCTGAGACTACTACAGAGGCAAATTTCAAAATCAAGTACATCAAAAAGCCAAAGATTAGTCCTATAAGTAAAGAAAAAGAGATAGTAGAGATCATTGACACAAAGATTCCAGAAAAAGACACTATACCTCGTAAAATCATTGAAGAGGAACAACAACCAACCAAGTCTAATACACAGTTGATTCAAAAACAACATAGTATAGAAGTGTCATCATTAAATCAAGCAGAAGAAAAAGATATGGACATCAAGGAGAGGTACAAGGAGATTAAAGCTAAAAATGAATAAATAAAGAAAGAAATATATTCTTAGTACTTAAAGCAAACTCCAAGCATTACAAACAGGCTGCTTTCAGCCTTTGCATACAAGAACAAAAAGACGCTTATGACAGTGCTCCAACCCATAGTACCAACTCATAAATCATCATCAGATTATAAAAAGGTTGACATTGAAGTTCCAATCTAGGATACTCATCCCCTGGACCAGATTGAATTCCATAAACAGAAGGAGAGATGCTTCACTCCACAATGACTACTAAGGCTATGAATGCACAAAAACTTCAAAAGACCTTGATAAATGTAAAATATCAGCTCAAACTTGAGAAAGATTCTTCATATGCAAAGGATATCATAATCAAATACTTTGAGGAGTTAGTGATTGAGGTAGGTTATGATCCTAAGAATATAAAAGTTTCAAAGGAACTAATAAAAAAGAAGAATGTTGATATTGTTGCACTTAAGAAACAGTCGAAACTGCCTCCTATAGAGCATCCAAAGGCCAAGGAGATTTCAGAGGATTCTAATAAAAAATATGAGATGATGAGTCTCATTTTGAAGCTTACAGCCCAAATTAAAGAAATGGGGATTGATATGGAAAAATTGTTCCAAGAAAAGGAAGCCACCAAAGTACAGGAAGTCCCTACAACTATAATTCCTGCAGTTACCACAACAGTGCCATCTACTCTGGCAAAAAAACTAGCTCCTAAAGCTCCATTGACCACAACAGTCCCAGTGACTTCATCAACAACTTCTACCACTGAGTCTTCAACAACAACAGTCCAGCAATCAGATGAGGAAAGTAAATTGGTAAAGGAAATGCAGGACATGTCCATACAAACCAATGAGATAAACATACTAAAGGAACAGATTAAGAATCTTGAAGATGCCAAAAATCTTGCATAGATTAATGTCAAGAATGAAGAGAAAAAAGCAAAAGGGTTGATTGAACAACTCAAGAAGTTGGAAAAAGAATTGACTTTGAAAGAAACTATGGCACATGTTAAAAATCAACTATGGTCCAATATCATTGAAGTAGTCAATGATTCTTGGCCATCTATATAGGTAATTTATGAACATAAATATTTACTGAAAGCAACAAAAGAAGAAATATAGAAGACCAAAGAGGAGCTAGGTAAAAAACCTTAAGAGGCATTAGAAATTATCAAATTCCTCAATTCCAAAAATAAAAAAGAACTGGATGAAATTGGATTTACAGATAGAACAGAGACCATACTTGAAGTAAGGAAGGTAATATCTAAAAGGAATTTGATGAAACAATTAGAGGAAAAGTGTCAGAATATGGAAATGGAAATTACAAGATTTATGATAAAATTTGATATTTTAAGGCAAAATGGCCTTCCTAATCCTCTGGTAATCAATGAAAAATTGATGAAATAGGAGGATTATGATAAAAATATGAGAGAATTTGCTAAAGAGCAGGTGAATAAACCAACCTCGCAGGGAATCCCTACAGGAGCAGTATTGTACCAAAATTTTGAAAATCTTTTTTACTTGCAACATGAAGTAAAACACATATTTGTGAATAAGCCAACATTTTCCAAATACATAGAGGCAGATGAGAAATTCAGAAGGCTTATGAAAATAAAATTTATAGAAGCTTATTTCTGGGAGAAGTTTACTGATCTGTTGTAAGATCTTATTACAGTGAAAACACAACAAAAAAGTTAAAAAAAAAAGTTGCAGTTTTTACATCAGCAGTAACAATTATTTCTGCAGTCAAAGTGTATCAGTTGAAAGTGCATAAGATGAAAAATGGAAGATCAAATCAGATTAAATATGAAACTGCTAGCATGAGGGACACCTTAGTTGTCTAGCTGCAGCCTAAATCAAAACAACAAGCTATTTTATTTAAAATAAATAGGACAGCTAGCAATTAGTTAGGCAGTTGTCACTATCTTCTTGAATGAAGATATTTTATTTTCAAAGAAAAATTCCTCAGATTATTCTAGGATATCTTGTACTAGTTTTTGTATAAAAACTTCATCATTTGATGTATTGAGGTTGGATTAATTGGGAACATTTCTGTAGTTATACTATTCTGAACCTAAGGGTTTTTGTATCAATTTCAAGTCAACGGACTGGATCACAGGAAATAAAGCATCATATTACAGGATTCATGTGTTGGGCTACTGCAGTGAAGTATTTCACTTGTTATTTTGTCAATTTTCTTATGTTATCCATTAATTAATGAATGTGTTCTAAATTTTAATGATAAATCAGGAATTGTTATCTCATAATTTTTTAAAAGCACTATGTTTTGACTGATTTTCATTTATATGTTTTAAACTGATATTCAGACTAGGGAACCCTTAATTGTGTAATATTCCTAATTAGCCCAAGCTAATAGGAATATTCAATTTTTTTTTTGTTTTTCATGCTTATGAATAAAATTGTAAAGGAGGACCAATAATAACTCCTAAACATCAAAATAAATCAATGCTCAATGTGAAACAAGCTAAATCTGAGCTACTTTCATAAACCCACTTAAGTGTGAACGAGGCTGGGCCAATTGACTGGGTCAACAGGATCAAATCCACAACATTGTCTACATGCAATGTATCTTCCAAAGGCACAATGCAGTTCATGTTGGAGGTCACTCATGTGAATGAGGCTAAATCATCAAGGTGGTTTAGGGTTTGACAAGATTTCCAAATTATAAAAGGAGGAGGAGGACACCAAGGAGAGGGTTGATTGTTTGATATTTCATAAGGTGCTGTCTATTTATACAATCCTCATTCTCTAGTTGTTTAGCTGAGAATAGTGTTGTCTAGCACTTGGGTGTTCGTGGTCCGGAATCCCACCTCCTTCCTTGAGAAGCGCTTGGAGGAGACTTGTTCTATCTTGTCCACTATCAGGCTTGGGCCAAGCTTCATCTTCCAACCAAAATTCAGATCCTGTTGAGGGTTTTATTTTTTTTGTAAGCTGCAGCAGTGGATGCTAGATCTATTCAGATCTAGGAAAATCTAGTGCTTTTTCTCAGTGAGTGTGTCTTTTAACCTCCCGAAAGAGTGTAATGGATCATCAGAGCAGCACTTTCAGATCTAGGAATTAGGCCTATCTAGTACTGAAGCTAACAACATAGTTTCTCTCCCATAACTCTGTTATCTGCAAGAGGGAAGTTGCAGGGTGTTTGAGCAACGTTTTGGAGGAGTGATCTCTGGTGTTAAGGGGATCTCCTTGCACTGTGGTGATCCATGGATTGGCCATCAAATCCATGTTCATTTCAGATATTATTTGCATCTGGTTTTATTTACTGTAGAATTCCTGAATATTACTGTAGGACTGCAACTTAGATCTCAGATCTACTCACTGTTGTTCATGATTTGCTCAGATCCCCAAGGGGAGTGTATTGAGGACCCCATCTAGTACACATATCTGTATTGGATATATATTTTTGTGTACATATCTTCTATATATCTAATGTGTAATATATATCAGCTGTAGAATCAATAAAATAACGTTGTCAGGCTTTGCAGTCCCATTTTGTTGTTGTAGCACCTCAATCTTGAGGGTTTCTTCATGTAATTCTCCTGTTGATCTATTGTACATTTTATGAACCATGATATAGATATTATTTACTTATTTCCATACCATATTTCATCCATCACCTTCATAAAATCATGCTTCCCGTGCTTCAGTAATTTCTGCAGTAATTAACTCATGGGGATTGGGCATTTTTAAGCCAAACTAGGAGTGGGAGACCTGTTTAACATAGCTAGATTCATTTGTTTTTTCTGAAATTTGGTATGTGAGTCCCACATGACCTAAGATACGAGATCACACCATTAATTTCCCTTATTGTTATGCTCATCTCTGAAATTAACCTTTTTAGGGCATTAATTGTTGTGTTTCCCCAACTTTGGGCTCATAAAATGAAGTACAGTTTGTTGTTGTAACTTGTATTGATGGATATGTGTTTCTAACACACCCTATGAGATTATTTAATGATTCATAGCCATTAATATCTTTATACATTGCTACAGTCCCATTAATGGGCATTTTCCAGCCATTCTAGCTGTGAGAGACTTGGTTATCTCACCTAGTTTGCTTGGTTTCTGATTTCCTCTTGGATTTGGATCTTAGATTATCATATCTAAGAGATACAAGGGCTAATATTGTTTTCTGTAGCATACATTCCTGAAAAATGCATTTTCAGGCATGCCTTGCTAGCAATCCCAATTTGGGGAAATTACAGTGGTATCAAAGCATGATCTCTGGCTCAGCCTGTGAGATCTAGCTATCAGAAGAAGACTGAAGAAATATTACACAGAGGAAAAAGAGAAGAGTTTTTCTAACAATCTCTCTCAAGCCATGCATGAATTGAAGGAAGAAATTAGGGGAATGAGAAGGGGAAGACATGCAAATCCCTCATGGAGTTCTTCTCATGAAGAAAGCCCCATTACTTCTTATGTTGTGTGTGAGAATTCAGCCACACAATATGATCTACAATGTTATAACATGCCTAATTTATTGTTGATAGAAAGAGGAGAAGGAGGAATGATGGAAGAGGAGATCTCCCTGCTTCTTTTCCAAACCTTGGAAGGTATTAAAGAAGATCTCAAGGAGATGGAAGGGGAGGAGTGTAGAAGATTTCTGAAAGGGTTTAAAACAAGCCCTAACTATTCTCGTGATGGGTGTGAGCATTCATCCACACATGCAGATCCACAGCACAATCTATTTCCCACATTTAATACAAGGAGGATGGAGGAAGAAGATCCATCTCCACATGGAGGTGAAAGGGGAGCCACTACTTACACTAGAGGAGCACTTGCAACTTTTCAAGGAGTTCCAAATGATTCAACATGTGGGAACCAAAACACAATTCTAGAGCCACATGCAGTAGCATTGGTGGATTGTGAGATGGAATGAGAGGAAGAGAAGGAGGATCAGCATCAAGGGATGATGAGCATTCACCCTTATATATTTCAGAAGAATTCTACACAAAGGAAGGAGATTGCACTGCGTAGAGAAGAAAGGGAAAAATTAGTCCACTCATACATGCAGTCCACTTCCGATTTTGATGGCTCACTGCATGGAGGCATTCCACCTGGGAGGCCACCAGATCTAGAATTGGGGAGAGACATCTTGCCTCTTGGCTCACCATTCTTGGATTCCAGGGAGGTGAGGAGTTTGGAGGATGACTTTGGCATGCGGGATGTCAAAGTAGCAGGCAACAACATGAGGAGAGCTACATATGCTAGATCACCAGCGCTGTCTCTTAGGAGGATTGATCCCTGTTGGAGGCATCAACTCTTGGTAGAGTACTCCAAGGATCTTGGTGCATGCATGATTCTTGATGACCCAGATGGAGATGATAGATGCATAGTGGATGATGTGGTTATCTATTCCTATGGCGGGATCTTCTTGACTAGATCTTCTAGTCTCAAGGAGAAGCTGCTACATGCAACACATGAGGACTTCTCTTATATGCACTTTGATTCACATTTCCAGTTGGTGGAGGAGTTCACTTGGGAGGGCATCCAGCATGACATATCTCAGCATGTGGAGAGATGCATAGCCTGGATGATAATGAAGAGGAGGACACAACCACTTCCCTACTCATTGGAGGTGAGGAAGAAATTCCAGTTGAGCCATTTTAGCTCAAGATCTCAAGTGCATGATGGAGGAGGTATAATTTCACATTTTGTATTGTACTTATTTTCCTTGTTTGAGTAGCATGATGTATCAAGAAGAGTTGTTTCTTCTTGCATATTGTATAATAATTCACTTGCAGCCTTTCGTAGCATTGAGATTGGCTATCTCATTGGTGGTTTGTGGGGGAAGCCACATGATTTTTGGTGTGCACCATTGACACCACTTGGTACTTTCATGATGCTATCTTGTAAAATGATTTTGGCAGCAAAAATGTGGCTGCAAAAGCACCTTTTATTGTTTGGTTTGATGCATGCCAAGGATGCACTGTTCTAGTTCCATGAGAGGAACTATGATCCACTTTCCAGTTGTCATGTGAGAGCTTGTCTTCAATTGTTTATGCTTCCATATATTGCTGATGTTTCTCTATACATAGGAAGCTTTGTTTGGAGAGTGGGATATCTAATGGAGATGCCCATTGGGAGTATAATTCTCCCTACTATTCATGATGTATTTTTTAGGAGAAGCAGTGGGAAAACCATGATTGCCACACCACATCTCTTTTCTTCACATGGGGTGATCCATTTGAAGAACTTAAGTGCTTGGAGGAGGCACTTCATGGTTGAATTGTATGATGGGGTAGCTTGGGCCATTCTTGGAGGCCATATCATTTCAGCCCAAGGGCATAAACAACCCCATACTTACCATAAATGGAGAGAGAAAAAATTTGAATGGGAAAATCTAAACTCTCCACTCAGCCCCAACACATTGCATCGATCCGGGGTTGAAGTTTTGTTTGATGAGCTACCTAGAATGGCTCATTTCATTTGGATGATTGCATGGGTGAGGGAGTCACTCATTGGGAACATGACCTCCCATTTTTTCATCACTCCTACCTTAAGGAGGCCATTGAGCAACAAGGAGATCACCACTTGTACCTTCCATTTTCTCATGATGTACACTCCGTTATCTTACACTTGGAGGGAATAATTGGAGGACAGATTCATTGCCTATCATTTTCAGCCATGGTGGGATCCATTGATGAGGCCACAAGAAGAGGAAGGGAGAAATTTTGCTCTACCTTGTAGTTTCTTGCGGAAAAACAACATTTTGAAGGGGGAGGACTATAATATTCCTAATTAGCCCAAGCTAATAGGAATATTCAATTTTGTTTTGTTTTTCATGCTGATGAATAAAATTGTAAAGGAGGACCAATAATAACTCCTAAACATCAAAATAAATTAATGCTCAATGTGAAACAAGCTAAATCTGAGCTACTTTCATAAACACACTTAAGTGTGAACGACGCTGGGCCAATTTACTAGGTCAATAGGACCAAATCCACAGCGCTGTCTACATGCAATGTATCTCCTAAAGGCACATCGCAGTTCATTTTGGAGGTCACTCATGTGAATGAGGCTAAATCATCAAGGTGGTTTAGGGTTTGACAAGATTTCCAAATTATAAAAGGAGGAGGAGGACACCAAGGAGAGGGTTGATTATTTGATATTTCAGAAGGTGCTGTTTGTTTAGAAAATCCTCATTCTCTAGTTGTTTAGCTGAGAATAGTGCTGTTTAGCACTTGCGTGATCCTGGTCGGGAATCCCACCTCCTTCCTTGAGCAGCTCTTGGAGGAGACTTGTTTTATCTTTTCCACTATCAAGCTTGGGCCAAGCTTCATCTTCCAACCACAATTTAGATCCTATTGAGGGTTTGATTTTTTTGTAAGCTGTAGCAGTGGAAGCTAGAACTATGCAGATCTAGGCAAATCTAGTGCATCTTCTCAGTGAGTGTGTCTTTTAACCTCCTGGAAGAGTGTATTGGATCATAATAGCAACACTTTTCAATCTAGGCATCGGGCCTATCCAGTACAAAATATAACAGCGCAGTTTCTCTCCCATAACTTTTTTATCTGCAAGAGGGAATTTGCAGGGTGTTTGAGCAACGTTTAGGAGGAGTGATCTATGGTGCTAAGGGGCTCTCCTTGCACTGTGGTCATCAATGGATTGACCATCCAATCCATGTTAATTTTAGATATGATTTTCATTTGGTTTTATTTACTGCATAATTCCTGAATGTTACTGCAGGACTGCAACTAAGATCTCAGATCTACTCACTGTTCTTCATGATTTGCTCAGGTCCCCAAGGGGAGTGTATTGAGGAGCCCATATAGTACACAGATCTGTATTGGATCTATATTTTTGTGTACAGATCTTCTCTAGCTCTGATGTGTAATATATATCAGTTGTAGCATCAATAAAATAATGATGTCAGGCTTTGCAGTCCCATTTTGTTGTTGCAACACCTCAATCTTGAGGGTTTCTTCATGTAATTATTATACTTATCTATTGTACATTGTATGAACCATGCTATAGATCTGATTTACTGATGTCCATATCATATTGCATCCATCACCTTCATAAAATCACACTGCCTATTCTTCAGTAATTTATGCAGTAATTAAGTCATGGGGATTGGGCATTTTTAAGCCAAACCGGGAGTGGGAGACCTGTTTAACATAGCTAGAGTCATTTTTTTTTGCTGAAATTTGGTATATGAGTCCCACATGACCTAAGCTACGATATCCCACTATAAATTTCCCTTATTTTTACGCTCATCTTTGAAATTAACCTTTTTAGGGCATAAATTGCTACTTTTCCCCAACTTTGGGCTCATAAAATGAAGTACAGTTTGCTTCTGTATCTTGGATTGATGGATATGTGTTTTAACACACCATATGAGATTATTTAATGCTGCATAGTGATTACTGTTTTTATACATTGCTGCAGTCCCATTATTTGGGCATTTTTTGGACATTCTAGGTGTGAGAGACTTGTTTATCTCACCTAGTTTGCTTGGTTTATGATTTAATATTGGATTTGGATCTTAGATTATCATATATAAGAGATACAAGGGCTAATATTTTTTTTTTTAGCATACATTCCTGAAAAATGCGTTTTTCAGGCATGCCTTGCTAGCAATCCCAATTTGGGGATATTACAAATTGCTCCCTGATTTCAATTGACCTCTACATTTTCACTCCTTATCCAGATTTAAGAACAATTAATTGGTATTTATCCCGATCAAAACCATTTCACCATCAGCCTTTGAAGATATGAAGTGACTCAACTATATTTCCCTCTAAACATTTACCTTTAGACCTTGATCCTAATCTGACTGGTTGCAACATTGACTACTTCTGCCAAATGGGATACAGATCTATAGTTATCCATCTGAGTAATTTATTTTCCCACCAAACCAAATCAAAACCCCAAAACCAATTTTCTCCATATAACTAGCCTAAAATCAAATATAATCAACAAAGTTAAATCTTATAGAGAGAGCCCTCTCTGAGCATTAGGAAGGCTAGATCCTAAGGTTTAAAAGAAGGTTTTTGGTTACCTATGATATTCTTAAAAATAAAATAAAATATCTCACAAATTTTGAGAATTATTAGAGTCCCAACATACTGGAGACCATACTGGGGAATTAACCAATCCTCAGTTCTTAAATTGATCTTAAAAGAAATATTTTCATCTATCTTTTCACCTTAAGGTTGTTTTAAAACGTTGTGAGTATATTTTCATAAAAAAATTGTAATTATGGCTTCCATAAGAGTCTACTATACCATATTCAATCCAGATCCACAACTTGCTATCATAGTAGATAATCCTGATAGAATTGGAAAGAAAAACAAAAAAGTAGAAGATTTAGGTAATAAAGTTTCATTGGTCAAATAAAATTCCCTTCCAAAACAACTATCAAGCTTACAAGACATTGAATTTGATTTAAATTTTAAACAAAATTTGTTTAGAACTAAATCAGAAAGTGACTTACATAATACTGTAATAGAACTTGATTTTATTTCATTCATTGAAACTAAGAAGGAAACTATTTCAGTTGATTCTGAGGAAACAATTTTTGAATTTTATGATAAGCTTGATGCCATAACTGCAACTTTGATTAAATAAATAGATGAAGCTTATTTACAACATTCAGTTGAATTTAGTTCTTTATCAGCCTATACCCCTAAGACTTCTACCAACCTTTTAGAATATGTAGGTTTATCTTTATTCAACACTACTTCAACCATTATTTCCACCACACTTTATTCCACAGATTCATTTTTTCCCAAGCAACCATTTCAACCTAGAATTTTATTTCCATCTTATACCACCTCAAGTTCACCCCTTAATATTTTTGTTGCATTTTCCAATACATCATTCTCATTCCCAAGTATCTCTTCTAGCATCCCAACTTCATCTTTTAGTTTTTCAACCACATTTTCTAGTACATCTTCTTATATCCCAATCTCATCTGCAATTTCTTTAACTACATCAACCAGTACTTCTATTTCTTCACCAAGTACTTCAAACTTACCTCCTAGCCAAGCTAGAATCCAAGCCATGGCTGCAATATATGCTCCCTTGGTCCTACCAGCATAGTTACATGACATGCCCCAGGATTATCAAAGCAAAATTCCTCAATTTGATGGAACCACTCACTACACTGCACAACAAGATATCAATAATATGACAGATTATTTTGAGTTGCATGAAATTGATGATGCTGATGTCCAAGAAATACTTTTTGCTAAAAATTTAACTGGTGATGTGAAAAAGTGGTTTAAAGGTTTAAATGTTGGTAGTATTGCAAATTTAGCAGTTTTTCATAGATTATTTCTTAATAGATGGGAGAAAAAGAAAAATCCACTACAAATCTTATCTAAATTTCAAAGCATAAAAAGAGCACCAAATGAAACTGTCCAAGATTATTGTACTAGATATAACAATATTTATAATGAAATTCCTACTAATATTAAACCTCATCGAAACTCTGTCCTTATCAAATTCCTTGATGGATTTGATACAGATATAGCCTATCAATTGAGAGAGAAAAATACAGAAACCCTAGAGCATATGCAAGGTAATGTTGTTAGTATAGAGGCAAACTTGTCGGTAAGAAAACCTAGATTAAGAAATTAAAGGAGAGTGACAATAAAAGAAGAAACATCTACTTCAGATTTGAAAATAGATCAATTAGAAAAACCATTAGAAAGAGTGATGGATAGGTTAGATAATATGGAAAGGAAGCCACAGTGGGATAACCAATAGCAAGGACCTCAGATTAGAAATCCCAATTTCAGGAAAAACACCAAAAGTGGAAAATCTAGAGAATCAGCACCTGACCAAACAATAAGACCACCTTTCAAAGAGAACTATGCTGAAATTTCTCATCAAAATGAAGATGATGAAGACACCATTAATCTAATGGGTATCAATGATGATAACACCATTTTTCTTACACAAGAAGATCAGGAGTTATATGAATTACAACAACTAAAATTAGATTATGGTGATTCTTTTGATTACAGGAAAGGTTATGAGTTTTCAATCAATGAAGTTCATAAGCAATATAACCTTAGGAGCAAGAAAAATGTAGAGCCTTCTATTAAGAAAACTACCCAAACACAAAAAAATAAAATAGTAGAGGCTCCTACCACTAAAGTTCTGCAAATTCTCCCTAGGGAAACCAAGCAAAACTCTAGTTCAACTCAGAAAATTTCAAGTCCCAAAATTTCACCTATTCCTAATATTGTTGACATCACAGATGATGTTGTCCAAATAACAACAGATTCTCAATAATTTGCTGCTACCAAGAAAACTAATTCTGTTAAAACAACAATTTCAGACTCGAAAAAATCCGCTACTGATCCAAAATCAGTTGATCCTAAAGCAGCCACTGCTAAAACAGTTGTTGAAACCACAAAATATGTAAAGAATTTCACTTCTTCTCAAACTGTCACTGAAAACAAAATCAAAAGTAGTAAGACAATATAAATACAAACAGAGAATGAGAAATGAATTGTAGACAAAGAAGACAAACACACCCAAACTACAGTTACTAAAGAAGAAATAATTCAGCTAGGAAAATCACAAGCACCATTTAATATCCAAACTAAAATTGCCAAATTGAAGATACCAATTCCTTTGACAGAGTTGGTAAAACATGTCCTATACAAAACACATATCACTGAGACTTTAAACATGAATGATGGAGAAGATTCAGTAAATTTGAATGATGATAAACCAGAATTAATCTTTGGTCCTGATGTTAATGGGAAACACCAAGATAGAGTAGTTCCACCTTTCTACATTAGCTTAACTGGTCATGATCATATTTTACATAATACAATGTTAGATTCAGGGGCTTGACACAATTTTATGCCAAAAGAAATAATGGAAACCCTGAACTCAGACATCACTAGAACATACAAAGATCTCTTCTCATTTGACTCTAGTAAAGTGAAATGTTTAGGTTTGATAAAAGATTTATGTGTTACTTTAGTTCAATACCCTGGAAGAAGCATATTCATGGATATTGTAGTAGCTGACATCCATCCCAAATATGGAATCATGTTATCTCGCTCATGGGGAGCTAAATTGCAGGGATCTCTATAACTTGATATGTCTTATGCAACAATATCAGTTTTTGGCCAACCAAAGAAAATTTACAGAGAAACGTTAATGAAGTCCATGGATAGTAGTGTAGAAAGATCTAGAAACTATCCTATTTACTCTACACCATATGACATGGACTCATTCATTTTATGTAATTCTAATGCTGGAATTAAAAACACTACTGAACTAAAACAGGAAAATAAAGCACCAAATAGCTGTGACAATATTTTTCATGAATCATTCTGGCACTTAGATTTTGATGGATCAGTAAATAAATTAGGAGCAGGAGTAGAATTTTGGATACACGATATTGAAAACAATCATGTAGAAGGTCATGCTTTTAGATTAAATTTAAAATGTACAAATAACATGGCTGAATATGAAGCTCTTATTTTAGGATTGCATATTGTTAGAAATTTAGGAGCCAAAAGAGTGTCAATCATGGGAGATTCTAAGTTAGTTATGAAACAGATAATTGGAGAATATTCTGTATATAATCCAAGATTAAGCAAATATAGAGATAGTGTTTTGGATCTAATTAAGGAACTACTAGAATGTGACTTTGATGCAATCCCTAGAAAACGGAACATACAAGCCCACAACTTAGCAACATTTGCTAGTACTTGTAATATTCCATTTCAACCAAATCATAGATATGCTACAGAAGTTAAACATAGGTCTACAATTCCAGGCAATCTTAAAATTTCCAAATTTTCTCATAAGATGAATAGATTTATGGTTTCATGAATAATGAAGGAGAATTTCAGGGTTGTAATATAGACACAGACTGTACAGTAGATCAAAATTTTGATAGTGAGATTGATATAAACAATACAGATGTAGATAACTTAAATTTTACTAAACCCATTAAATTTAGTCAAGTATACATAGATAATTTAGAGAAAGTAGAGATTTAAGAGTTAGCAGATGATGAATCTAATATTTTAAACCTCAAGGACAACTTTTTACCTAAGGGATTGGCCCCTTTAGAAGACCTTTTTGACTCTAATGATGTTGCAAGAAAACCTAAGATGGAGCCATTAAGATCTAATATTCAAGAGTGTAATATAGGAACAGAGTTAAAACCTAAGATGATTAAACTTTCAAAAGCCTTACCTTAGGAAGAAAAATTAAAATACATAGCTCTGTTTAAATAATTTTAGGATGTATTTTCATGGAGTTATGAGGACTTAAAAATTATATGACACTAGCATAATACGACACAAAATACCCATAAAAGAAGACCAAAAACCTTTTAAACTGAAGCTTATAAGGATCAATCCTATTTTGATGCCTTTAATTGAGAAAGAGGTCAAGAGAATGTATGAAGTCCAAATAATTGCACCAATCAGATATTCTCATTGGGTTTCAAATCTAGTTCCCACTAGGAAAAATATAGGAGAAATTAGATTGTGTGTTGATTTCAGAGATTTAAATAAAGTTTCCTTAAAAGCAACTACCCTCTCCCAAAGATGGATCATATTTTACAGAGGGTGGTTGGTTTTTCCAGAATTTCATTACTTGATGGATTCTCTGGATATAACCAGATTTTTTTCCAATGAGAAGACCAACCTAAAACTACTTTTACTACTCCTTAGGGCACTTTCATGTATGTGAAAATACCTTTTGGATTAATGAATGCAGGAGCCACTTTTCAAAGAGCTATGGATATAGATTTTGCAAAGGAAATTCATGAATTTATTTCGATTTATTTAGATGATATTACTATATTTTCAAAGACTAAAAATGAACATTTAAACCATCTCAGAAAAGTCTTTCTCAAATGCAGGAAATTTGGCATCTCTCTAAATCCTAAAAAGAATTCATTTGGACTAGAAGAAGGTAAATTATTAATACATATCATATATAAAGAGGGAATTAGGATAGACCCAATAGTTAGTCATCAGTAATTTTCGCTATTTTGTAGATGACTAATTTCTTGTCCTAGATTTCTAAAAACAAGATTCATGAATATTCTGAGTTTCAGAAATCTCACTGCCTTGATTATCCTTAAGATATTTTTTTCACTGTTTCACTATCCTATCATGTCATGGCCAACTTACCACTCCTATAATACCCCTCATGGGCTCGTGCCACTCATCTTCAACCTATTTCCCACCTATGACCACAACACTCTGTTTAGCCTTTATCTCACCCCTCCACTTGCCCACTAAGATCACCAAACATCCTACTCCTTCTCATATTCACGAAATGCCTCAAGCATTGATGATCTCAAAACTATCTCTATAGGCTCTTTAGATAAATCAAGTACATTGGATTTTGGATCTTCAATACATCAAATTGTCAAAAAATTTGTTTTGCATACTTGAAGACCCCAAGCCAAGCTTTCATTCAAAGACCAAGTCAAAAGAGCCTCCCACTAGGTCATTAGGGTTTCATAGGTTGTAGGGTTATCTTTGGTGATATAAATCACTGTTTTTCATGTGCTAAGAAGCTGAATGAGATGTGAAAGAAAGTTAGCACATGTTTGTCCAAGATAGATTAGAAAAATATCCAAGGTAGACCTCCTTAATCAAGTACAAATTCTGCAAAGGACAACTGTTCATTTGGCATTTCTGTAGGAGTGTCAAGGTGGCTATCAATAGAAAAAATTGGTAAGGAAAGAGGCCTACTCCTCATTATATGGTATACACAATAAAATGGAAGAGGAAGCAACCTATGTTCAGGAAAAATGAGGGTTCTTAACACTAATTGGGCCAGCAGTATGCCAAGCAATGATCAATGCATCAAATCACAAGGTTAGAGGCACACCAGTACAACTAAGCATTAATTGAATATTTTTAGAAATCATAGATGGAAAACGGAAAAAGGTGAGGTGAACTGAACATAAATGAATGAAATTCAAAGGGCTATATAGAACTTAGAAAACAACACTAATGATTCTTCTCTAATAGCCCAAAAACCTAAGGTTTTGGAAAAATAGGTAAGGGAGATGAAATGAAGATGATAAGCCTCCATGATGATAGCATAAAGAGAGTTTGAAAAGGCTGTTGAAGGTGACTTCTAGGGTTTTCCAAGGTAAATTTTTTCACTACCTCAAAGGGAAAGGATGAAGGAGTATCAATATAAGGAAGGTCAAGCCTTCATTTTTAGTCATTTGGACTCAAAATGATCAAAAGAATAAAGCATAGGGTTGAGTTTCAATATGGAAAGCCAAGTTGATCTTGAGGCTGCTGTTGTGTAACTGAATGTGTCAAACACCAAGAAAAATCAAAAGTGGCTAAATCAGTATGTCACGGCACCTGCAGTAAATCATAAGAGGCCAAGGATGGATTTTGCATACCTAAGGATCAATGAGAAGGGAGAAACCATTTTTCAAGTCACCCACACAGAAATGTCAAAAGAGATAAAAACATTATTTTAGTTTCAGAGTGCAAGCACAAAGAGGTTTTGACAATGTCAAGACCCTCAGACTAAATACTGATCATTTTAGTTCTCCAGCAAGCTGCCACTAAGAGAAAAAGAGCCACTTAGAAGTTTTCAAGTCCGCTGAATATCAAAAAGGTCAAAGGATTATCAGTAAGATGCAAAAGGACTGAAAACATTAGCAAAGTGGGTTTTTTATTTTAATTTGTTTCCCTAAAGGTATAAAGGACCATTTTTCTCTCCTCCCATCTCATTTTTCTTTTGAAAAGAGAAAAAAACATTTAAGGAGAATTTTTTTGAGTTTTAGTGAGAATCTGGGCAAAGTTACTTGGTGTTATGCTCTGGTGCAGGCACTATGCTTACAACACCTGACACTATGCTTAGAGGACATTCCGTAGTGTAATTTTACATTACTCTGCACTTATAAGGGAACACGTTGCGCTTACAAGTGGGCGCTACCCATTCTCCCAGTCTTGCCGACAAGCAGGGCATCGTGCAACGCTGCACCCAGAAGGAGGCCCGACAGGCCCAGAAACGTGGCCGACGTTGCACTCAGAGGGCCCAATAGGCCCAAAAACCATTCAGCACTGCACTTAGAAGACTATTAGGCTCGCACGTGGGCACGCACTGCGCTTAGGGCAGAGGCAAGCCGGCAACACATTCAGGCACTGCGCCTAGGCCAGAAACCTCCTTCCACTTGCAAAATATCCAAAAACACAACGAATCCACCTCCAAGTTGCATCCAAGGACCTACAAAGGAGTAAAAAATTGATAGGTGCATGTTTTCCCTATACTCCAAGTGGTTTTTATGATTTAATGGTTAAAGGAAATTGACTAAACCCTAGTCACTAGAAACCCTAAGTCCTCATGACAAACACTTTCTTTTGACCTCCAAGCAAGAAATGATCAGTCAAGGGGGGTGTCAATTAGGGTAATTTCAATCAGTTCAAGATAAAACTTCATCAAATCTCAAGGGAAGTCAGTCATAAACCCACACCTCCATCTCATTCATTTACAAGAACTGCCCTCACCATCTTTTCATTTCACTCCTCCTACCAAGTTTCACAAGCAAGCCTAAGTTTTCTAAAGGTAGCCCTATTCACCATGTCAGGAGAAGAAGGGAGTGTCAGCAATGAAGGAGGCCAAGTGCTTATGAGGAAAAATCACAAGGGTGGGAAGGTTAACAGATTTGTACCCCAAGACATGGTGGAGATTAGTACCTCTTTCATGATTCTCACATGTTTTCAGAATGTAGGGTGTTTTATGTTTTGTGAAAAGGTCCAACAAGTGCAAAGTCACCCTGAGCTCATGTTGTGCTATACAAAAAACCCCCATTTATTCTTATAAATGGGAACCCTTTAGAAATAAATAGGTAATTCTTTTTATAATTTCCTAAAGAAAATGAAAAACTTAGAAAATAAATATTTTATGTTTTTTTCCTTAAAGCGCATCGCATATCACATCTCCAACATATCCTTTCTTTGATAATGTGGTTTTATCTCAAATTGAGATTTTTTCCCAACCAGATAATTCTAGATGTATTAATTTTTCAGATAGAGAAATAGTTGATTCTTTGTTTTGGACACTTTATTTTGACAGTTCTAAATATGAAGATGGTGCAGGTGCGGGTTGCATTTTAATAAACCCAAAAGGCGAAAAAACTATGTTAGCCTGCTGATTAGAATTCAATTGTACCAATAATGTAGCTGAGTATGAAGCATTAGTTCAAGGATTATTAAAAGCTATTGATTTAAATATCAAATATTTGAAGGTTTTAGGAGATTCAGAAATCATAGTTAGGCAAGTGAGAGATACTATCCATTGTATTTATGGACATTTAAAACACTATTAATCATTAGTTCAACAATTAACTACCCACTTCCTAGCCTTCAAAATTTCTTCTATACTTTGAATTCAGAATGCTAGTGCATATTTACTCGCTAAAATCCCACCCCAAGAATTTAGTCCCGTTAAATTTTCTATTGAGTTGATTTTTAGACCATCTATTCCTGATAACATCACAAATTGGAGAGTATTAAATAATGACTCAGATATCATAGATTTTTAACATCTAAAGAATGTTATGATAATTAAATCATGGATAAGGATGAACATGACTCTCAGATTGAGAAAGAACAGGATGAAAATCCTATTCCGAAATATGTTGTCAAGTTAGAATACTTATATGATCTAAAGGATAGATTTAAAAGAGTAACTAACTCAAAGATACAAAGTTATACCTTAAGATTCGAGTTAGTTAATCTAGGAAATGAAGAAAAACCTCAAAATATAAATCTAGGTCTTGGTCTGTCTTCTGAGGAAATATTATCATTCATTAGATTGTTTAGAATGTATAAAAGTGTTTTTTCTTGGGATTATTCTGATCTTAAAACATATGATACTTCTGTAATCCAACACACAATTCCTATGATCTCAGAAGAGAAGCCTATACAACAGAGATTGAGAAAGATTCATCCAAATTTGGAAAATCGAATTAAAATTGAATTGAATAAACTTCTCAAAGAAAAAATTATCTTTCCAGTCAAACATTCAAAATGGGTATCAAATTTGGTACTTGTCAGGAAGAAGAATGGTGATATTATACTTTTCATTGATTTTAGAAACTTAAACAAAGCTTGTGAGAAGGACAATTTTCCATTACTAGCCATGGAACAAGTATTGAAAAAAGTAGCTGGTTTTGAACTTATGTCTTTTCTAGATGGATTTTCTAGTTACAATCAAATCCTTGTTCATTTAGATGACAGATTGAAAACTACATTCATAACTAAGTGGGGAACTTATGCTTATCAGAAAATGCCTTTTGGGGTAATTAATGCGAGTGCCACTTTCCAAAGATCCATGGACACAAATTTTAGAGGTCTTATAAGAAAAACAATTGTTATCTATTTAGATGACATTATTGTCTTCTCTAAACACGAAAATCATCATGTTAATACCTAAATAAAGTCTTTGAACGATGCAAAAGGTATGGCATTTCATTAAATCCAAAGAAATCATTTTTTTCCTTAGATGAAGGAAAAATTTTAGGTTTCATTGTCTCAAAAAATGGTATCTATATTGATCCTGAAAGATTTGATGAAATTAGACGAATTGCTTTCCCTCATAACAAGAAAACCATGCAATCTTTCCCTGGGAAAATTAATTTTGTTAAGATATTTGTCCCTAATTTTTATCAAATAGTTTTACCATTGCAGAACATGATTAAGAAAAAATTTGTTTTCAAATGGGGACATAATGAAAGAGAAGCATTTGAATTGATTAAACAGTTAATTGTCTATGCTCCATTCCTAACCACCCCCAATTTTCTTAATCCATTTACATTATACACTTTTTCATTAGATACATCGTATGTAGTTGTTTTAACATAGTTGAATAACCAAAAAATAGAAGCACCGATATCATTCTTTAGATCAAATTTACAAGGTGCAGAACTGAATTAAAAATCTGTTGAAAAAAAAGCATTTATTTTTTTTAAAGCCATTAAACATTTCAGACATTTTCTCCTAAAGTCTCATACAAAAATCATAGTTCCATTTTCTACAGTAAGACAACTTTTGATGCAGAAAGAATTAGGAGAAAAAAGAGCCAACTGGGTAACTGCATTGCAAGAATATGATATGGAAATAAAACCCTCTAAAATCATTAGAGGTCAAGGCTTTTGCAGAATGCTTGCAGGAGCATCACATTCGCCATTAGAAGAATATTCAAGTAATGTGCAAACATCAGAGGTAAGCCTCAACAATTTAGATTCACAATATGCTGATCTTATATTTTATTTAAAAAATGGATATGCTCCAAATCATCTCAGTTATAAGGAAAAATGAGCTCTTAGGCTAAAATATAAACAATATGAGTTAGTCAACAATGTGTTATTTAGAAGAAATTTTGATTTTGTACTTCTAAGATGCTTAGAAAAATATGAAGCAGATAAAGTATTGTAGGAACTCCATGATGGACTAGTTGGAGGACATTTTGGAGGAAATAAAACAACACATAAAATCCTCCATGCGGGATACTATTGGCCTACACTTTTTAGGGATGCTCATGAATATTAAAGGAGATGTAAAGTATGCCAAAGTACATCTGGGAAACAAATAAAACTAGCATTCCCATTACATCCAGTCAATATTGAAAAACCATTTGAGAAATGGGGATTATATATAATTGGTGAGGTTGTTCCTAACTCTTCCAAACAACATAGATATATTCTTACAGCTACAGATTACTTCACCAAATGGGTGGAATCAATTCCATTAAAAGTAGCTAATTCAGAAAATATCATTGATTTCATCGATCAAAATATCATAACCAGGTGTGGCTTACCTACTACTTTGATGTTTGATAATGCATCTTATTTCTCTGGAACTAATATGATAGATTTCGCAATTAAAAGAGGTTTTAAATTAAAATATTCTTCAAATTATTATCCACAAGGAAATGGTTTAGCATAATCTACAAACAAAAATTTGATTATAATAATCAAAAGAACTCTTGATCAGAATAAAAGAAATTGGCATAAGTCATTAATTTTTTCTCTTTGGGCAGATTGAATAACTCAAAAAGCTTCTATTGGTACTTTACCATTCAATCTTGTATATGGAAAAGAAGTTATACTTCCCACCAATGTAGTTATTCCATCTCTTTCCTTAGTACAATTCATTGATGAAATTCCTACTTCTTCTTTACAATTTAGACAAGCTCAAATTCTTAAGTTAGAAGAAGAAAGAGAAAAATCCAAACAAACTCATACTCATCATCAACAAATAATCAAAGCCTCATTTGATTCAACTTCTTTCATTCCAAAAAAAATCAAATTGGTGACTTTGTATTGAAATGGGACAAAGCGCATGAGGAAAAAGGTAAACACACGAAGTTTCAAAAACTCTGGCTACGTCCATTTCAAATAATTGAAGAAATAGGCCCATCAACATTTCTATTACAAGATTTATCAGGAAAAAAGGATTCTTTTCCTGTTAATTGGTAGATTTTGAAAAATTATTTCTCATAGGAGGTAACCCCTTCTATCTTTTGTATAATAAAGTCTTTTGTTTTTCTCTTTTAAAATAAAAAGTTGCCTAGTATTAATATTTGGCTTTTCAAAACAAATATCAGATGACTTTCTTTGGATTGTTCTTTTCGCTTATAAAAAATGAAAATGTTAAGGAAAGAAAATCGAAAGATTTAGAGAGACAGATTGATTTTGTCTTTCTAAAAAATGAAATTTCAATGAAAACAATTATTCTTTGATGAACTCTCATTTTTATATAGCATGAATATTTTGTTTATCAGTCAAGAAAAGAAACTTTAATATAGTAAAAATCTTTTTCAGAAAAGAAATATGAAACTCGACATTATCATCCAGAATCTTTAAAATACCTATGATTCATCCCATCCAGAAAATTTTATAAATTTTCAAAAGGAATTCAAAAGAAAATAAAAATATTGATTAAAAAAAAAAAACTTAAAAAATAATAAGTCTCATCACGAGCTTATTTACCATGTTCATAAATAAATAGTTAAACTAACTTTACCAATACTGTCCACAAAAATAGGGTAATGACTTGAGATTATATCAAAAAGACAAGGGGTCTCATCAAGAGCTAGCTTGATTAGTTTAATTACTATTAATGAATGGCATTGTCATCATTTTGTTACCAAGCTAAGGAAATGGATTTTAAGTAAATAAAAATATATAAAAGAAAATTATTAGAAATTATAATTTACTTCTGGAAATTATACGAAACACTGGATGGGAGAATGGATCATTGCTGGGTAAAAGGTAACCCTGCCAAAAGCTTAAATTGCCATTGGAATAGAGGTTCTATCCGTCATAAAAGAGTAAATTTTTATAAAGTTGATCTATAAAGCTTATTTACTTTATCTTTTTAAACTGATCAGTAAGGAATGATATAGATTTTCATACTTATATCTCTAGAAGAGGAATTCTTATGAATAGTGAATAAGAGAAACTTTCATTTTTTAGAAAATATATTATTTATTTGAAATTTCATTCCTTTAACTATTTTATTTTCAAAAAAGGCTTATAAATTTCAAAAGAATTTTTATCAGAGACATCTGGTTCACCCAAGTGAATCATGAATTGTTGTGCTATACAACAACCCCCTATTTATTCTTATAAATGGGGACCCTTTAGAAATAAATAGGAAATTCTTTTTATAATTTCCTAAAAAAAAAAAAAAACTTAGAAAATAAATATTTTATGTTTTTTCCTTAAAGCGCATCACATATCACATATCTTATTTAAAAAAGACCCATAAAACGTAAAATGTGCGAATTGCGATATGTGCTCAAGCTTATTTGAAGATATGATTTAAAGATCATATAAAAAAAACCTCAATCATCGTTTTATTCACTTTTTCGCACCACACTTCACTTAAACAATAAAAGCTGTAAGAAGAAATTATATAAGTTATGATACCCACGTACCCAACAAGCAAATAAAACAATAAATATAAATCCTTCGGCTATCATGGTCACTTCAAGTTTTTTGCAATTCACATTTCACATAACTTATGATATACGCTTAAACGTTATACCATAAAAGTTGCGATCTGCGATTTGTGCAGATCGCATTTCGTAGCCTTTAAGGGTAAAGTATCACGAAATATTATAAGGTATAATCTGATTTATGCGCATTAACGTCACTTAATGAATCAAGTGTGTAAAACAACTTGTGTCATATCAAAATGAAATTTAACATCTTATCGTCTTTAAAGCGATGGATAGATCTTACATGTGAAGACATGTGAAATATTAAATCAGAAATTATGAAGGATGATTGTTGTTATATTTTAATATATTGATATCTTCTTGTGTGTGTTTGAATTAAATGATTGATTTATTCCTTTGATACTCCATGCTTGCAAAAATTCACTTTTATTTCACGAAACAAGTAACGAATTGAAGAAGAAAAAAATGAGCAAAAAGGGTAAAGAAATTTCTCAAACTTCGTCCACAGAAGACACATATATGTCTCGATTATTCTTATATACCATCTGCAGCAAGGACTGCGGTAGTTCGACATGGGAGGCAATGTATAAACACTTTGAAAATGAAGGAAGGACCAAGGGTGATAAAAAAAATTTCTTCAATAAGCACTACTTCTACCTCTCATGCAACTATTTTTGACGTTGCATGCTCATACATGCATAGGATAGCTGCAAGACCAAATATTATTCCTTATACGGACATGGTTAAGTGGGAAATTGACCACTTAAACATTGAAGATAGAATATTCAAGAATTCGAGAGGAGAAACTATGGGTTATTTTAGGACAGAGGATTTAGTAGCAATGTACCATATACCACCCTCGCAACAGAAATACGACAAAGAATATTTGCAGAAGTTTAAAGGAGAACATCCAAACCTTATCAAAGTCATCCAAGAATGGAAGGATAATGAAGTGAAATTGAAGCAAGATAAGTTTCGTACATACCCAATTTCCTAAATTCCTAATCCTTACTATTATGCTGCTGGTATTCTATGTAGATTATTTTCCAAACTAGATAGCACTAGATTCTCAAGAGATTGGGTTCCCCTAATTGACGCAATCATCAATTCATAAATTTTAAATTGGGCATACATCTTATCCAATAACCTAGCCAATCATATTATTGAATATAGGAATAAAAGAAGTATTTCATTCAGAGAAATACCTCCATTTTATATGTCTGCCTATGTCATAGATACTATCTGTTTTACTTCTATTTTTCCTACCATGGGTTGGAAATGGACTACCAAGGACCCTACACCAATTCACATCTACCATACAGAACTCTAGGATTCAGATTACCACTTACACTTCTATAAAGTCTGTTATGGAGTCATATTGAATATACACCAGATGATTTTTAATAAAAGGGCTCCTAAGGTTTTTGAAGAAACCAATGTAGATATTCTCCCAGTAGCTAGATGGTTTGCTGAAGAAAATTTTATATATATTAGAGTATTTGGGAGTTATGATTCTCCCCATGTTTTACCCTATTATGTTCCCGATAAGTTACTTGCAAAATAAATAGCCTATCAAATTGTCAATGGTGTTACAAAGCAACTGAAGGATGCTAAAAAGGCCATTTGGCCTAATTTCCCTCTACAATGTGGCACCTTTTCTTTGTCTAATATCGGCCATACTTACAAGGAGGTTCCAAAGATTCAGTTATTGAAATTGGCATTTATGCCAAGAAGATTATATGATCCTAATGATGTGATTAAAAATTACATCGCAAAGCTTAAAATGAAGCCTTTTGTAAAGGAGGAAGACAGATTCGATGACATCTTCCGGGGCATGGAAAATTTCTCTGATATTACCAAGTATGTATCTTGTGAACTAAGTCAAAAGGATGTTGAAGCTTTTCAAGCATAAATAAACAAGAGACTAGAGAAAGTCCCTTTAAATTTGTTAACTAATGAAGATGAAAAACACACTCCAAGTGTTATTCTGGATGATGAAATGAAAGAAATGTTTGAAGATGAATCAGGTTAGTCACAGTAGCAATCTAAGAATTTGGATCATTCTGAAAATGAATCCGAATCCAAGAAAGAAAATTCATAAAAGACAATTGACCAAGTTATTTAGGAGATAGAAATGCTGGAGGAAACAAGAAATAATGGGACAAAATCAAATTTTGAAATAGTTCATCACAGTCATAACATGCTAGATCAGTCCAGGTTACCACAAGCAAAATATCTTATAAATGAATGGGAAGAATTTTCCGAAGCAATAAAGACTCCCAAAGAAAATCCCATTACTGATCAAGCAACAAGTTTCCAAACACCAGAACACTCACAGAAGATAGTGGAGACTGTCAATCCACTACAAAGAGTTCCAGCAATGCATGATAAAGAAATCATACCAGCCTACCCCACAGATCAGATAGTTTTACAGATTGAAGACATCACTTCATTAGATATTTTCTACAGTCCTAGTTACAAGGATGTAGTCAAAATAAACAAAAGAAGGAGAATTGATGAAACAACTCCAAAGCCTACAGATGAATCAGTTGATGTACTATGGAAAGATTCCTCAGATGACCCCATTGAACATCTAACCAAATTATCACAGTATGTAGGGGCATATGCTACTGCTACTGTTGATAAATCTACTGAGGTTAGAGTACTATTAAAACAAAAGGAAGCCAGAGTACAATAATTAGAATAGTTGATGAATGAAGAGAAATCCAATTCCAGTGAACAAATCAAAGTCAGCATAGCCCAATTTCATAAAGATATTGAAAGCCTCAAATTACAGCATCGGGCAGAGCTCAATGAAAATCAAGCACAACTGTTAATAGCAACGACTAAGTTACAAATTCAACCACAATTAGAACAATTTGTCAATGAAGCACTTAATTTAAAAACCAATTTAAAGAGAGAACATGAAGTATTTTGTCACCAAGATTCCATGATTGATTCTTATTGTGATTCAATTAAAATAATGATCTAGTAGATAGCAAATAAGAAACTGGAATGTGAAAGACTTGAAAATAAAATCGAAGAGCACATTCAATGAAAAGTTTCAAATTCAGGAAAGCAAGCTAATCTACCTCAAGTAGATAAGCTTCACAAAGAAATGTTATTCACAGAATGGGAAGTGCAAATCAATCAAGCATATAAAGTAGCATCAAAGATATCCAAGATATTAAATGAGATTATTGAATCTATGTGTGAAAAACTGTCTAAAGCAAAACTTCTTAAGGAAAACACATTTGATGTGTTTTTAGAAAAAAGACAGGTAGAAATGAAGTGGAGAAAGAGAGCAGATACTCAGGAGGAAAAGATCAAAAAGGTAAATAAGTTTGATCAGGAAAATTACTAAAATTTTCTGATCAAACCTTACCATCAACATCAAACTCTTCAGTCTCTTATAGATTCAGCAAAAAGATCTCAGTTAGTAATATCTAATTCTATTTTCAAGGGACAAATTCGATCACAGATATCACAGCTAGCTCAGCTCAAAGCCATGTTAGATATTTGCTAGCTTCGTGACCACATTAAGAAAAAAGGGCAGGATTCACAAAATCAGCATTGTTAGTTTAAATTCCTAAATTGTTGCTTAAGTTAGCTTTTTGAGGAAGGTTGTTTGAAACCTCCTCTATATTTTTGTAATAATATATTTTTAGTTTATATTTAGTTTAGTATTTAAACCCTTCTCATGCATTTAGAGAAGGGTCCAGAAATTTTTCAAAAAAATTTGCAAAGACTGCACTATTGTAAGTTTGTGAATGCTTTGATGAATTAATGGAAAACATTCTCTTATCTTTTAACGATTAAAGTTGTTTAACTAATGTTGCACTATTGTTATGTTTAAATTTCTCGAAAGTGAGAAGGAACAGATTCATTGCTGTCAGTTTACATGAGTAGGACTTCGTAAATATGGTACTTTTATTCACTTCTGTTAAGTCTTATTCCATAAATTTATAGTTATCTTTTTATTGCATTATGCATTTGAAACTCCATCATATATAAATATTACATGCACTTCTGTTGTAATATTTAGATATGGTTTCTTATTGAATATGTAATCACACTGATAAATGCGATATATTCTTCACAATTCTTCTATGCAAACTACTTTGTTAGAAGAATCATTTTACATAATTTTCATTTCTTTCAACTATTAAATGATCTATATTACTGATAGATGAAAGATATCATTTTAGATCGCATAAAGGAAAAAACACCCCGGGTATATATTAGATTAAATAGTTTAGATAGATGCACATAGATTAAAATCATTATCCATTTGCATGCTATATTCACAACACCCTCATAAACATCCTTATTAGGAAACTGGTCCCATTATCCCCAGTTGGAGCCACTACACCAAATAGAAAAGGAGCTGCTTTAAGGTTCAGATCGGGTGGTTTTCCCCCATGTTTTGGCCACGGAAATCCGAGGCCTCAACAACTCACTAGGTTGTTTGTCCTCAACCTACACAATAAACAAGTAAATCTTGCAGGGATAGACTTTGAGCTATCATCCGATACCATTTCCCATGCTACTGGAATTCCTGATGTTGGTGAGAAATGGTTCAAAAGGGAAAATTTGGACATGAGCTGCTATGAGCCATTCCTCAAGACTAGGTACAAAGAAGGCTGCAAGACTATTTTCCCTTTCTCACACTTACTGGAGAGGTATGCACTCTTAATGAAGGTCATCATGAAATGTTTTACATGTGAGGGGAGATACTATAGGCTCTACTCCTACCATATCATATTAATCATGCATTTTACCAGGGTTAAAATGATTCATTTGCCTTGCTACTTGTATAGGAGTATTGACAAGATGTCTTCTGTTGTCTGAAGGAGGAGTTATTCCCAGCAAATGCATAGTTTGTTCCACCACTCCTTGATCAATATGGTGGTGCTACATCATCTGGAGCAAAAATTCATACCTTGGGAGGTGTTCATAGCTCATGAAGTATTCACAAGCCCTCAGCCCCATCATCAACCAAATTTACCCTCATCATCTCATCCTCCTCCCTCCACTCCTCCATCACCTCCTACTAACCATGACTCATCATCTACCCAAGTATTCTCTCCTCAAGAAAACCTCCCTTCCCCATCTTCTCCTGATGCATCAGATCAATAAGGAAGTGGCAGTGAATAGTCAAGCCAAAATGAGGGTGATGATGACAATGAATCAAGCCAAAATGAGGATGAGGGTGATGATGAGTTAAGCCCACAAGAGGTAGAGAACATGGAAATAGAAGGGGATGATAACAATGCAGAAAATAAATAAGTTGACAGTGGAAATGAATTAACATTTATGAATAAGAGGTCAGCAATGAAGCAAAGGACATGAAAATGGATGATAATAATGATGAAACCAATGATGAAGAAAGCAGAAATCACACTGGAAATGATTAATATGAGGAGGAAGAAGACAACATGGAAACCAATGAGACCAACATCAGTGAGCAAGTGGGCAGTCATGATAGTCATGAAAACAGTGAAGGGAGTGAAGAGGGTAATAATGAAAACTTGGCTGCAAGTAGACACATTTTCTACCTGTGAAGGCGCTACGCATTTAGACCTCACTGTGCATTTTTGGCCAAAAGTCAACAAAAGACACTCATTGATTGCAAAATGATATTTTAATGTTTTTTGAGTCAAATCACTCCAAATTTAGGTGCTAGGAGTTATTTTGGAATTTATTTCATGAGATATTTTGTGCCTTGGGCCTTGCATGGTATCTTGGGCATTAATGACATTTATGGATGATTTTGACATTTTCAACCCTAGTTAGGGTTTTTTGCCCTCCTTTGCTATATAAATAGAGCATGAGGGCCTTATTGTAAAAGGTTGACATTTGATTACTCTTGAGAGTAATATATGGTGTTTTTGGAGATTCAAGAGAAAATTAGTGTTGTGGAGCTTGTCAATGGCTTGTTTTTCTTATTGATGGAGAAGGCTTGCTTGCAAGGTCCCTGAGCTTGGTTAATGGTGATGTGATTATATTCAGTTATTTTTTTCTTATGTATCATTGTGTTTCATCCTTATATATTGCAGTAGGAAAAAGGTTTTAGACTAAGAAATGTACTTCAAAGGGACCTTAGCTCGGTTTGTTCTTCACTGCCTCTATGTTTTCCTCTGCTAGGTCAGTTTAGAGAATCCTTAGTTTCTCTCTAGACCCACCCAAGCTTGTTTATCTGATGAATGGTTCAATACAATAGATATCATAGATGTTTTATAGTTAGTCGTTCTTGTATGATGTCTCTAAAACACTATTCTTGAGATCTTTCTTTAAAGTACCACTAATTAGGTTTGGAAAAGAGGCTATGTTTCAATCACACCCTTTGTCCATGCTTGAAGAGTTGTTTTGAAGATCTTAATGGCTATGATCAATGATGTTTAGGAGTTCCCTATTCTTTGATTAAAGTTATATGTTTATCTTAAATGTTTTCTAACCTTGAAGGTGAAATCACTAGAAGTTAATGAGTTTCTTGCCTTCTATAGTTCACTGAATTGTTTGTCTTAAATGCTTATTTGCTTGAGTTGAATCAAAGAGTTATTGGTTTTCCCTATCTATTGGTTAATTATTTATGTTGAATAGTGTTGAAGGCTCTTCTTGTTAAATTATTTGACAAATTATTCTTAATTTCCCTTTGCCCCACTTTTTTCACAAACTTGATGTTCATCTCATATCACAAAAACCTTGAAAATCCACTAACCATGCTATATTTTCCCTGTTATGCACCCTGATTCATTGTTGAACTTTCCATGACTCTTTATAGAGTCCATAGCCCAATGACTTGAATATTTCCTCACTCCATCTATTCTACTTGATCATCTACCCAACCAAAAAAAACAAACAAACCCTAAAATAAAACAAGTTCACATCCTTTACACAAATAGAGACAGCCCTCTCTAAGTCTAGGAAGGCTAGGTCCTAGGACTCCAAAGATTGGTCTGATGTTACCCTGCACATTTGGTCTTACTAATCTATCAAATCATGGGACACTAACACCAACTAGAACAGAATCCATTCTAAACATTAGTCCTCCTAGGAACATTAAAGAATTACAAGCTTTCTTATGTAAAATCAACTTTCTCAGAAGGTTCATCTCAAATCTAGCAGAAATAATTAGAGAACTTAACAATATGTTGAAAAAAGACTCGGTACTTAAATGGACTGTGGAGGCCAAGAAATCATTTGAAATAATTAAACAAGCCTTGACAAAAACACCAGTTCTTATAAGTCCTGACTTAAAAAAAATATTTCATTATTTTCTCCTTTGCTTCAGAACAAACTATTGCTGCATTTTTACTGTAGAAAAATGATCGAGGCTATGAGAAGCCCATTTATTTCTTCACCAAGTCACTCAGAGATGCCACTTTAAAGTATAATATAATGGAAAAATAGGAACTAGCTTTAGTGAAGGCCATCAAAGACTTTAGAGTGTACATTCTTTATTCACATATCATTGCTTATGTTCCAAATGTAGTTGTAAAGGACATTCTAACACAGAATGGGCCTAATGGTAAAAGAGGCAAGTGGATTGCCACCATTTTGAAGTATGACATAGATATCAAGCCCACCAAACTCATAAAAGGTCAAGGTTTAGACAAACTTATGGCTGAATCAAATTTTCATGCTTTAGATATTAATTTTATTGCCGAAATAGATGATCAGGAGGAGATGGAAACTCCAGAGATCAGTGAAGCCTTTTCAGAATCACCATGGTATGTAGATATTATATTTTTGTTACTAAAATTGCAAGCTCCTCCTAGATTATTAAGAACCAAAGCTAGATTTTTAAAGTTAAATGCAATAAGATTTTGTATCATAGAAAATGCATTGTTATGGAAATATTATGGTGGAATTTTATTGAATTGTTTACTTAAAGAAGAATATGGTAAATTTTTGGAAGATTTTCATGTAGGTGACTGTGGAGGACTTCTTTATTAGAAGACTACTGCAGATAAAGTCTTGAGAGCTAGTTTTTACTAGCCTACCTTGTTTACGGATGTAAAAAATTATGTGACCTTCTAACACAAGTGTCAAATCTTTGAAGGAAAGAAAAAGCTTCTACCCTTGCCCTTAAAACCCATCTCAACAGAAATGCCTTTTCAGCAAAGGGGTCTTGACTTCATTGGTGAAATTCACCCTCCATCCTCAGCCCAACATAAGTGGATTCTGACAGCCACAGACTATTTCACTAAGTGGATAGAAGCCATAGCTTCCAAGCAAGCCACAAACACCGTCATTATCTTATTTCTATAAAACAAAATACTCTCAAGATTTGGATGCCCTCAAAGGATCATCACTGATAATGCAGCAACATTCAAGTCCAAAAATAAGAGTTAATTCTGTCATAAATACCACATTACCCTTTTCCATTCTATTGCATATTACCCTCAAGGTAATGGCCTTGTTGAGTCCTCCAATAAAAGCCTTGTGAACATCATCAAGAAATTACTAGAAGACAATAAGAAAACTTGGAACAAGAGGTTAATGGATGCCTTATGGGCAGATAGACTCAGTACCAAAAAGAAATCTATTGGTACATCCCCTTACCAACTTGTCTATGGGATGGATGTTGTTTTTCCATCTTCTTTAGGAGTACCAATAATGAAGATAATCCAAGAATTGCAAGTTGAAACCAACGATATTCAAAGAAGTATTAACCAAACCATACACTTGCAGCAAACTAGAGAATAGGTCTATCTTAAGTCTGAAGTTGTCCAAGAAAAGATTAAAAATATATTTGACAACAAGACTAAAGAATATGATTTCCATATAGGTGACAAAGTTCTAAAGTGGGATTCAAGGAGAGAAGAGAAAGGTAAACATGGGAAATTTGATTTCTGATGGAAAGGACCTTATGATATTTATGGTTACATATGTAACAATGCTTTCTTTTTGAAGCAGTTGGATTGATCAGATCTGCTATCTGGACCTGTCAATGGCAGAATGTTGAAGCTTTACTATTCCTCAGAATAACAAATAGTTCACTTTGTTTACTTTACACATTGTTCATAAAATTGCAGATTTTAGATTGGATTGGATTTTTTTCTAACGAAGTTGAAGCCCGGAGAGAAGGCCCTAATCTTTGAAGGATAAGATATCATAAGTAAGAATAATTGCAGAGCTCAGAAAATATTTCCAAGGCCAACACAGTGAAAATTCAAAGGCTACTAGTCTCAAAGTTCTTGAAATTTCACCAGGAAATTATGCCATCCCCATGTGGAGCCACTGTTAGGGTCCTATAATAATAGGATTCATAATTTTTTAATTGACTTTTATTAGTATTGTAATATGTACACACTTTGATTTCTGCAAATTGTTTTCCCATATCAGAAAAAAAAATGTAAAGAGGGTAAAAGTCCTAAAAGAAAAATAAAAGGAGTTAAAATATAAAATATAAAAACGAATAGAAAATGGACCCCAAACAAAGAAGAGATAAAAATAAAACATAAAAGTGATGCAAATCCAAATTCCATTACTATTTACTTTTTCTGCAAAAATAAATGATTATGTGCAGCTTGTTCAAAATGTCATAATTCATGATGAGTTAAATAAATTAATATTAACTTCTCATGTTTTAAATTTCATGTTGATAGATAGAGAATAAAGGTCTAGCTAAACAGTTTAAACTTGGAAGATAAGTAGGTAGGTAGAGAATAAATGAGGAGCTCAACAACTTTTTTTTTTCTTGTCAGGAGGGAAACGGATAACAAGAACCATACAATCACAGCTACCACCCAATATCACATTGCATTGCTGCCAATGAAAACCCCCTGGATGGCATCATTCCTTGCCAACAATGCACAACAGGTTTCACATGCTTACGCCTGACGGGCTCCCCACGGGGTTTGAACCGGTGGCCTTTACAAATGAGTGCCTTAATAGAACACTCAATCACCAACAAGCCACCACCCCATGGGTAGGATCTCAAAAACTTAATCTGAGCCCTTGGAAGAAATAAGGATAGAATTAGTTAGTTTGTTGTTTTAAAAGAAAAATGAACAAGGGTTTGCAAACTCAAATGCACCCAGGTAAATGAAGAAAAAATATTAGGGTAGCAAATGGGTAGGTAGAGGTAGTTTTTTACAATCCTCGATAAGGTAAATTGGTCAATGCAACTACTAACTTCCTTCAAAATAGTCATCTCCCTTGTAAAAATACTTTATCCCCATAATTTTCTATTTTTTTTCCCATGCATTTTTCCTTTTTTCCATCGTCATTCAGTCTCACTTGCAAAAATCCCCTTTTCCTAGGTGTAAAAATTCATTTTACTTAAGGAAAATAAATCCCTTTAACTAATTTCCTTTTTTACCCAAAAAATACTATATCATAAGTATAAAGACATTATGAAGGGACCCACAACAATGAAATTAGTTCCTATATCATGTTTTTATACTAATATTAGTATATTTTCCTCATCACACTTGATTATTCACTACAAGAAAAATGGACATTGATGAGGGGCAAAAATGGTCACCATAAGCTCATTAGTGAGGGTCAAAAGAGTCTTCATCACCAAAAATTGAACGTCACCAAAGGTGGCATCGCCGAAAGTATAGGTGTTTTGGTGACATTCAAGGTCCGTCACCAATAATGATTTATAGTCACGAATAGTGACCGTCACCATTTCATATGAGCAATGGTAATGGAAAATAGCCTCCTTCACCAAAAAAATGAACGTCACCAAAGGTGGCGTCACCGAAAGTATGTGTTGTGGTGACATTCAAGGTCCATCACGAATATTGATTATAATGACGGATAGTGACCGTCACCATTTCATATGAACAACAACAATTTTTTGTGATGGACCTTTCATGGCTATCACTATTGGTGCATATATATGGCGACGTTCATTGACTGTCACCATAAAATCATTGGTGACATCAAGGTCTGTCACGAATAATCACTATAATGACAAACAAGGACCCTCACCATTTCCTATCAACAAAAATGATTTATGGTGATGGAACCTTCATGGTCGTCACTATTGATGTGTATATATGTTGGCGTTCGTTGACCATCACCATTTCATATTTTTGTGAGGGTCAAAAAATGTCACCATAAGCTCATTGGTGATGGTCATAAGAGCCTCCGTCACCAAAAAGTAATCATCGCCATTCCATATGAATATCAGGGCACGATGGAATCGAACCACCAACCTCCTGCTTGTAAAGCAGGTGCTCTTCCATTGAGCTAGCACTCTTTAAAGAATTAGACTTTTAAAAATTATATCTTGAAACTTTATAGATTGTAAATTCAAAAACTTTCAATAAATTAATGTCTTGACAATCTTTTACTAAACAAGCAAAACATCATCAAAGTTGCATGTCCCTACGTAATGGTTATGGAAGTTATGAAAAGTGGGTTGAGGGAAAAATAGTTACGTATAAGAGACACTACAACAAACCAACTCCTCAATGTTTCTTTAATGACTACCCAAGAAGCTCCTCACTGTTGCTCCAAAGATTTCCCAAGAGACTCCTTAATGTTGCTCCAAAAAACAACTCCACCTTCACAAATTCCTCACAAATGCTCACACTAATGCAATGAGGTAGTTGTGAGGAAATGAGAGGGGTTGGGTAGCTTTTATAGGTTTGGGATGGGTTATAGGGCATACCAAAACCCTAAAATACAACTTAAATCTAATTTGGGGTCTGAAATTCGTCATTTTGGTGGGTCGCGGTCGGGTTTGACTGGCTCGGCCGAGCCAAGACAGACTCTATCGAGCCGGCTGGTTTTTTACCGAACCAACTGAGTTAGTGACTGACTCGGTTGGTTCGGTAAAAAAATAGCTTTTGGCCTGGTTTTTGTACCGAGCTGACCCAGCCGGGGGGTTGGCTTGGGCAACTCGGCCAAATTTTAAAATATTGGTTGAAACATCTTGGAACATTTCTTATTTTCTAATAATCAATGGCTAATTGTTCTAAGAACGCAATTGCTCTAAATTTTTATTTAAAGCTAGCATTTATTATCTTGCATCTTGTAGTTATTGAGTAATTGTATCATTAACATCTCTTGTTTATTACTGTCACTTGTTAAATTGGAACTTGTCTTGTGGTTGACATTACCCTTTATAAGCATTGTAAAGTACTTTATATCTTAAAGCAAATCCTAACGAAGTACATTTGAGTAATCTCACCTAAATACACACTCATTCACCTTGCATAACATTCTAAGATAGTCTTGCATATAACAACTTACTTCCAAGCATAAGCTTGGTTGATAGAAACAATAGGCCCTCCTTTCTAAATTTAGCTTGAGGGTGTTAGCCATCAGTATTTTTTTTTACATGTTAGTGATGACTATATCTATAGCTGAGTTTTCTAGAAGCTGATTTCCTTATGTCAATTTTTCATCCAGAAAACCCTCCTAAAACTTTTTTGCCTTTCTACTTTTCAGTCCACCCATGTCGAAATCAAAACCTCATTATCACTATCCTACCTAGCTTCAGCCCTACTGGTCTGCCCATCAGCTTTAAAAGGCAAATCCAAATCTGTTTCAAAAGTCTCCCCTATGTTAGGAAGTGGCGCTTTAAGACATTTTACCCTTGGCAATCATCAAAAAGCCAAAAAGCCTCCATCTGCTACAGACCAACCATGACTGACCTCCCACTTTGCAAATCAAGTTGATAACAACTTTAAGTCGCGCTACTTATATCCCTAGGTCTCAACACTACATGAACCACAGTCTCAAGCTGATTAGTAGGTGCTTCACAGTGTTTTATGGATTCTGCAAAAAACAGGAAATACAATTTCATCTCAGGAGAAAATTCTTGAATCTACAGTTAGAGGAACATCTGCTTCTAAATGTATCATGAGCCTGAGATATGTCTGCAAAACATAAAGTCATTCATCAAGACCTTCCATTTTTCCTTCCAGCATGAAAATCACAGTAAGAAAAGGACACCACTGTCACAGAAAACTGGTAAATTGTCATGGCCCAGAACCTCCTTCATTTACAAGCAGAGGGTTAGGGCGCCTCCTTCATCTACAAGCAGAGGGCGCTGGCCAGTATTGACTTAAAAGATTGCAGAAACCCAGGTTTGCCTTTTACTGAACAGTGAAACAACAACTCCAGGTTTTTCTAAGTGAGTGATGATCATAACAGAGATAGAGCCTGAAATATGCAAGTTCAAAGGAAAACAGAGTTTGGTCTGATAAAGGAGGTCATTTGAAGTTTTCAACTCATATGAATTGTTAAACTTTAGAAAGGCATGTCATTAGTAAAAATTCCAATCATAAGCAGCCTGCTTGTCCACAAGATCAAATTGAAGGGATGCTGACAGATCATGTCATCACCTAGGCAGAAAGAAAGTTCTTTGTTTTTCAAAAGGCACTGACCTCCATAGTCACAGAGACTATATTTCAAATAATTTGTCATGAGATGACCAAAGCAAATGATGACATCTTAGTTTCCCTCGAAGCGATACGATTGAACGGTGAAAATTTGATAGGGTTGCTGCAAAAAGCATAGTGGTGTTTTGCTAGCGAGAGGGTACTGAAATGATGTTTTTTAAGTTGGTTGCTTACCATCATAATCCAAAAAAATCCTTGTCATGCAGCATTATCAAATATATCTTCAGATACTTTGCTCGATGACTATATCATTTCTGGAAACAGATGGCCAAAGCATTGCATGTTGTTGAAAACTGATTGGTCTAAAGTGCAGTGGAAGGATACAAAGACAGCAAAAGTCTGTACACAGGTAAAAGAGAGTGTTTCTGATTCAAAAGTATTGGTTTTCCTATTCAAATGGAAATGTCTGTCAAACTATATCTATAGTGGACAGGAGACAATATTGATTATATGCAGGTCATTGATACAAAAAGGGCAGTTTCCTTAGGGGAAGAGGCCACACAGTCACCTCACTGTCCCATGCCAATAAGTCTAAAGGGAACTCCTCTTGAGTAAACAGAGAAACATAGTATGACTGGATGCAGCCAAAATATGGCACTTACAATCAAAGAAGGAGCTCATAAATTGCCTGGAAGCAGAAATTATCAAACAAGTTGGGAGAGCACAGGCCATATCCTGTTAAGTAACAAAACAGTTTTCAAATGCTCTTTGACACATTCTGAATGGTTTTTCCTTGTTAAATATCACCTAAAGTGTCGAAGCAGTGGACAGGTTTGAAATTATGGATGTTCCTGTTACAAAAAAAGATCACTGCACTATTAAGAAGAACTGATAACTGTTTTTCAAGAGCCCTGTTTTTCTTGCTTCATATAAAGTTCCCTTTCATAATATACATCACAAGTGATGGGAGGCAATTTGAGTTTTGTTCTCAAAAGGACATTATAAATAAGTGTACCTGTTTATAAATAGACAAAGAAGCAGCTTGATAGATTGTCAGTGTTTGGGAGTTTGAAACAAATGTAGATCACTATTTGAACAAAGAGACCTTGCTGTGTTAAAGGGCCAACCGTGAATTCTTTTTGCATGACAAGTAGACGGTGAAAGTGACCGTTGAAAATTTTTGAAATGTCATAAGAGTGGAATAGGAGGGTGTTCTTTTCATTTTCAAACTTCAAACAAAAGCTCCGTGCCTCCATAGCATCGAAACAAGGAAGATCGGGTCGAAATTTCAGAAGACTCCACTGTTTATGACCGCGCGCCGTGCCTGGAAACCCACGCGACGCGCCTGGGAGTGAGTTTACACGGGCGGTCAGTGTTGGCGCGACGCGCCTGTACAGTTGCGCGATGCGCCTGTACACGGCGCCCAACCGCCCGACAGCCCGACCCGACAGGGCCACCGTTGGTAAACTGCGCGCCGTTCTTTTCTAAAAGAGTGTCGCGCATACTTTGAAGACCTCTAGAGTTATCTCCAGCTCCCCTCCAAAGATTTTCCATCGAATTCAAGAGGTATTTTGAAATTGCATTCGAAATTTGCGAAATTGCCAAAGTGATAAAAGTCAGTTTTTTCACTGTGACTGTTTTTTTCGGTTCTTCAAGGGATCATTTTCGAATGGATTTTCAGAGGGCATAAAGACGTTCTTCCAAAGTTGTCTGGTATTCTATATTGAAACAAGCCTTCATTATTTAAAAAAAAAAGAGGAAATTCTTATAGCTTCTGCTCAAGCTTTCGAAGTTTTTTTTAAAACCCTATTTCCTCTACTCTAACTGTAAGTTTGACTGTATAAAAGCACCAAGGTTAACTTCATGAGCATGTTTTTGTTTAAATGAAGTGACATACATAAGAAATAGTGAAGTTTAGTAGGAAGAAGTTTCTTGATCAGGCAGAAATTTATAGGTTGAAGGCAAGAGGAAGATTTTGTTATAGAGAGACAAGGTTTAGGTCTAAAGAGAAACCTTTCACATTGTCCTCAAAACATTGCCACATTATTAAAAAAGTGAAGTGCACTCAGAAAAAGAGGTTTTTGACAAAGAGCTGTTTATAATTGAAAGACCACAGGGTAAGTTTGTTCCTGCTCCTCATACAAAGACAGTTTTCGCTGTGTGGCTGCTTGATTGACTTTGGGTGTTCATGCTGGTTTGATAAACAGATGTCAGGTTGAAACAAAGAATTTTTTCTACAAAGGCTAGGGTTACATGTATAAGGGGCCTTTGATTGTTTTGAAAAGGAAAACTCACATAGCTGCTGCCTAAAAACTTTGTAGTCTTTGAAAAGATCTGTCATCTTGGCTCAGGATTATGCCAGTGACTGTTTAAATTGCATTAAGAGTTGTTTTCACATATGCAAGTTGGTTAACTGTTGGCTCACTTAGACAAGGCAGGTTTGGGATAATTGGAAAATGCAATATTGATCCAAGATACAAAGATGTGTTGATTAACTTCCAAAGATCACCAAGCAGGGATAACTTTGACATTGTATGCATCCTGCCTCATACAGTCTGCCCCTCTTTTTCACTGTATTTTTCCTACTGAGAATTTGTTGACTGAGATATTCTCAAGGTGGAAGGCCACTTTCTAAAGAACAGGTTGTTAATGACTGAAATTATACCTTGAAATTATTGGTTGACCTCTAAAGTTTCACAGAACAGGGTGATTTTAGCACTTCTCACAGCAAACTTCTCCTAAAGCAGTTTGCCCTTCTTTTCACTGTGTTATTTCCTACTAAGAATCTGTTGACAGAGATATTCCAAAGGTGAACAGGACATTTTCTAAAGACAACAGAGGTTGTGTATTCAAAGAAACATTGTTGCAAACCATCCAAATCACATTGTTTACCTGTCCAAGCAGCATATTGACACAGTTTGACTCCAGCAGGGAATTTTACACACAGTGAAGGCAGTTTGCCTCTTCCAAAGCATATTCAGGTCAAAATGCCTCCAAGGCAAGACAGCAGGAGCGGTCCACATAAAAGATATGAGCCCATCTATACAGAAGAGATTAATGCTCATCCATCTGTGCTTTTCAACTTCCATGAAGTAGGCTGCCTTGATTTCTGCCAGAAGATAGAAGAAGTCAATAGTTTTTCGCCATTAACACACTTGTGCGCCCTGAGATTCAAAGAAAAACACTTCCAAGTGGCGGGTCTTGATTTCAAAATTTCTCCAAGGTATGTGTCCAAGGCCACCAAGATCCTGTATCATGGCGAAAAATGGTTTAAACAAGCTCATCTTGACTTAGAGGATTACAAACCTTTCATCAAGCCTAAACATAGAGAGGCTGTCACTGCTATCTTCCCTTTTTCATATCTTCTTGACAGCTATGCTCCGCTTATGAAAGCCATAATGAAATATTTCACTTGTGAAGGGAGGTTTGATCGAATTTATGCCTATCATGTCCGTTTATTGATGCACTTTACTAGAAGCAGGCAACTAAACCTCCCTTACTTTTTGTTTAAGAGCATAGAGAAAATGGCATCTAGTTTCCAAAAGAAGGCCCCACCTCAGCAAATCCCTTCTCTTTTTCATCATTCTTTGATCAAGATTATCTTCCTATACCAGCTAGAGAAGAAAGAGGTTCCATGGGATTTATTCATCAGCCATCCAGACTTCTCTACTGTTCCTCCTGTTCATGTGTCTCCCACTCAGCCTATCCATCGCCCGGTACCTTTGTCCAGTAGGCCTACTCCTAGAAGGCTTAGAATGACTACTGGACAGCCAAGTCAACAGGAGGAAGGAGAGGGCAGTAAACAGCAGCAAGAGGAAAGGGATGAAGGACAACAGGTACAAATTGAGGGACAACAGCAGTTCCATGATGAAGGACAGCAGGTCCATGATGAGGAACAGCAGCAGACAGCAGTTGAGGAACAACATGTTAGGCAGGAAGTTGAGTTACCTCCTGAGCCACAAATTGGACAAGACATTGATGAAGAGCAGCAAACTAATGTTGGTGAACAGGGGCAGCCAAGTGAACAGCCAGAAGAAGATATCCATCAGCCTCAAGAAGAGCAGCAAGTTTAGGAAGATGTTAAAGGTAAATCAGTTGTGCATCCTCCTCTCAAAGTAACAAACCTCAGCACAGCTAGGAAAAGAGGGACTAAAGCTGCCACCCTAACAGTGACAAAGATTGTTCCTAGCAAGAGGAAATTGCCCAAAAAGACACCTTCTAGCATGCCAAGGAGGAAAAGCGCCAGATTGGCTTTCAAAGGTAAAAGCAAAGTTGGGGAAAGTACAAAGCATGGAGGTGAATTGGTTGTCATCCCTATCCAAAGCGATGACAGTGACAATGAGGCCCGCCTTCTCGAAAATCTCCTAATCCATAAGGAAGGGAAAATTGAGGCATTAGAGGAGGATCTTAAAAGGGCAAGGAATTTCAACCACTTCTTGGAGATTGAAAACAAACAAATGAATGTGCACACAGTTGTTCATGAGGCACGGGCGATCAAATATAAAAAGGAGGCAGCTAAGGCGCAAGCAAGGATAGAAGAACTCATTGGTGAGTTTGATGATGAAGAGGAGGAAGACCAGCCTAGGCGGAAGATGCCTAGGACCATCGGGCTTAAAAGAGCCTTGGAAAAGCAGAGAGCAGAAGAGCAAGCCCATCTCCAAGCCTTTCCCCTCACTGCACTCCTTGAGCAGGAAATTGAAGAAAACAAAGAGGCTTGGCTTGAAAGAGCTAACAAACATTTGGAAATGAAGCTTGAAAGGGAAAATAGAGATTTAGAGCTGCAGAGGAAGAGGACACATCACTTCCAAAAACTAAATCAGTTTGTCCGGCGCAAACTAAAGGCAGCCCAAGAAAAATTGAAGAAGGCAAGGGGAAAGCGCCTAGCACGGAAAGAAGGGAAAAGCATATCAGCCCTTGATATTTTGGCCTCAGCTTCGGAGCATGTTGCTATGGACCCTTGAGGGTCATGCATGCCAATTTTGGGCCTTTTTTGGCAACTTTTTGTTTTTTGGCATTTTTTGGGTTTTTGGTCGAAAACTCATAATTTCGCCATTTCAGTTTGAGGAGTTGTCAAGGGAGAAGGATGATACCGATGGATGCCATAATTGTATGAGCAGGTCACCAGTGATTTTTAGAGCATTTGGAGATCATTCGCCCCCTCAAATTGGCGAAAAACGCTCGCTTTTTGCACATTCTGCCCGCCATATCAGCAGTCTGCTATTTCCTGGTTTTTTGCACATAGGTACAGTTTTGGGAAACTTTCAGGCATCAGATTGAGATGATTTTAGTTGCGCCGGAAAGTAGACATAGAGAGATTTTCAACGAGCTATCATGAGCCTCGTTTCGACACCGGGAAGGCTGCCAATTGCCTCCAGCAAGTCAAGGGACCTTTTTCAGACATAAATATGAAGTATTTTTGTAATTTTTGAACCTCAAAAATCTGCTTTTCCCAAATGTGCGTTTAGCTATTTTTATACTTGGGAAGTGATGTAAAGTCAATATAATTTCCGTTTTTAGCAGTTTTTTAGATATTTTATGGGATATTTTGTGCCTTGGGCTTTGCAAAGCCTCAAGGACAAGTTTAGATATTTTGACTTGGCCAATGGGATAGCTAGTTGCTCCATGAGGTTTTCCTCCCTCAAGCCTATTTATTCCATGGGTTTCATTGTAAATCGGAGGCTGAACTTGAGAGAAGAATTAATACATTGGTCATATGAGCTTTGATGAATACACTTGTGTTATGATTTTTGGACTGCCTCTTGGATGCTTTTGAGGAGTGATGAAGGTTTGGTGATGGATTCCATGACATGGTAGAATGGTATAGTTTTTCTTGCTATGTTTTTGTCTTCTAGTTTTCATTCATATTCCATGCTTCTTGCTGCTATAGATCAGTAGAGATTAGTTTTGAGATATGCCCATGGAGGCACCTCAAAATTCCTGAATCTTCATAGCTTGATGTTTTCTTCTTCCTTAGTTATGCTAAAGAATTCTTAACTGCTCTTTAGTAACTTAAGGATACTGTTTGCTAGTTTTATTTACAAGTTCTATGCATGTTGAGTAGTATGTATGGTGTGCCCTGCCTACCTATAAGCTGTCCATAGTTCTGTCCATAAAACTTTCTCTTTGACTGATTAGTTGATCATCTTGTTGAACCAAGGAGGCCTAGTCCCAATCTAGCCCTTTCTCTAAAACTATGAAAGCTTGTTTGTCAAAGTGCCCAATGACTTAGAGACTATGTTTAGGCATTCCGGCATAGTATTTTGAGTTGTTAGTCCTTCTTATGTGTTTTCCCCAAAGTCTGATAGCCATTTCCCGAAGTTAGAAGGTCTTATACTTCTATGCATGGCTGGAATGTTTGATTTCTATGTATTAATTAGCTCATAGTTACATTTAGCATGATTAATGGCTTGCTATAACATGTTTATGTCTTCTATCAACTAATTACACTTGAAATCCCTCGTCTTTCACAAGCTTGATGTCCATTTACTCCATTCTGCCCAAAGATCCCTTCTACCGTGAATCAAATCGGCCCTACAACAACCTTACATCATCATCTCATAGCTTCCTTGACCTGTTTGACCCCATAGCCCAATTTATCTACATCTTGTTACCCAGTTTATGTCTTTGATCAGTTTTATCCCTCACGAACTTAAAAAACCCCAAAAAATCAAAAACTCACTTCATAACTAGCCTAATATCAGAACACCATAAGTAAACACACCGACATCTTTTACATTTATAGAGAGAGCCCTCTCTGAGTCCAGGAAGGCTAGGTCCTTGGGTTCCAAAGCTTGGTTTGATGTTACATCGTCATTTGGCTCACCAATCAGCCAAATCACGGGAACCTAACATAATGGCGATCACGGTGGGACTTATTGAGTACATGACAGTCTAGCGAACTCTTATAGACTCTTTAGTCCTTCAATCCTAAACTCAGACCATCAGCCTTTAGAATCATTTAGTGTAAACTCTCTGTTTCACCATCTTAGCAAAGTGATGAATCAGTTTTATAACACTCTTACATCCTAGGCTGCACATAAAACTCAGAAAAAACCACAAAAACTCCCTTAGATTGGTTTTTGATAGTATTGGTGGTGGACCATACAAATATACCTCAAAACAACTAAAAATCCACCTGGCGACTCCACTAGCCTCCAGTAGACCTTACTACTTTGCTAAATTTTAGAATACCATCCGATTTAGCCACCTCATCGCCAACCTTAACATAATGGCGATCACGGTGGGACCTTGAGTCAAAACATCCTAGGTATCCCTTAGGAACTCTCAAAATCTCAATCAAACTTAGAAGAGTAGAATCTGGTTGTCTCACCATCCTAGCAAAATGATGAGTCAGTTATAGGAAACTCTTCCAAACCTTGTAGGCACATAAAACTCAAAAAACCCCAAAATACTCCTTTAGATTGGTTCTTGACAGTACTGGTGGTGGACCATACAAGTATATCTCAAAACAAACTGATAATCCACCTGGCGACTCCACTAACCTCTAGTAGGCCTTACTATTTTACCAAGCTCCAGGCTACTATCCGATAGACCTATCCCATCGCTCACTAACATAGCGAGAGATGGTGGGACACTGAGTACATAATAGTCCAGCAAACTCTTATAGACTCTTTGGTCCTTTAGGTACCATAAACAAGCAAGCAGTCCATAGACCCATTTTTTAGAGTAAACTCTTTTTGTTCTCATCGCCCTAGCAAAGTGTTGAAACAAGTCTAGGATACTTTAACAAACCACAGGCTGCACATAAAACTCAGAAAATCCAAAAACATTCTCAGATTAGTTACTGGTGGTGGACTATAGCTATCTTCACAAAAACAACCCATTTCTACCTGGCGACTCCACTAATCCATCCCTTTTATTTTTGACCATCCTTCGCCTTAGTAAAGCTTTAGAAAAACCACTCATCCAAAACATTCACCAGTACCATTCTCTCTAAAATCTGGATCTAAAATCTGGCTTCACAAAGAATCAACACCAGATCCTATCCAGACCCAAATCCCCCTATCATAGTAGATGACCCAGAGAAGATTCTGTGGCAAGCTTCCGAAACTGACCATCTAGCTACTGGTAGATCCATCCGTAGAACAAGATCTGTACCTAAACATTGCACTATCCTACTAGATTCACCTTTGGAACTAGAGTCATCACAAACTCTTCCCAGGAGTAAATCATATAGTAAGATAAACTTTGACGATCTTGAACCCCTAAACCCACCATAGAGTCCTATTAGAGAAGCTTCACCCACCACTCCTCCTGATTTCCAGCTTCTTTATCAATTTGGCTCCTATCATCCCAGATCTGCTTAAAACCAGATCACTAGTCCAAGTTCATCTGCCACACCTGGTCAAACCACCACTGTTCAAACCACCTCATCTCAGCCTACTAATCCTCGTCTTGTACATCATCCATTAGCTCCCGTCATGGCAGCCTGGTACGCACCTTTGGTGTTGCCACCACCCTTGGCTCCTCTCCCAAATAAATATCAAGACAAGATCCCACATTTTACTGGAGAAGACACCACCACACCTCAACAGCATATAAGTAGGATGACTGATGCTTATGAATACCTATAGGTACAAGACGAGACTGTCAGAACGAGAATATTCGCACAAAGTCTTGGTGGTGAACCCAAAGCATGGTTCAAAAGCTTAACTCCAAACAGTATCCATGATATCCCCGAACTACATCAAGTCTTCAGAAATAGGTGGGAAATCCGAAGAAACCCCATTCAAATCCTGTCGGAATATAACAACCTAAAATGGGAAAATGGGGAAAGTGTCCAAGCTTACTGTACTAGGTTCAACAGTGTATATAACTCCCTCCCACCTCATTTCAAACCTCCACTTGGTCTAGCCTTGGAAAAATTCCCCGAAGGTTTCGATCCGGACATGACATATCATCTGAGAGATAAGGATCCCCCTACCTTAGAGGAAATGCAACAAATAGCCATAAAAGCAGATGCCAACTTAGCTGAAAAAAGAGCTAGGACTAGATCGGAAAGAAAGGTCACCTATAAGGATGAGGGCCCCACTTCATCACCTTCCCTAGATCCCAGAATAGATGACTTAGTCAAATCCATGGCCAAAATGTGGGAAAAGATAAATGAAAAGGCGCCTATTAGGGACAACCAGCTAAACCCTCCAAACAGAAACCGAAACCAAAACTTTAGGAGGGAACAGCCCCAAAACAGACCAAGAGAAAATGACCAACAGATTAGGCCACCATTCAATGAAAACTATGTGGAAGAAGATGATAGGGACTCAGAACCTCTTGATGAACATCATTTAAACCTCATAGGATCCGATAATGAGAGTGAGGTGTACCTCACAGAAGAAGAACAAGCGTTCTTTTCTCCTAATCCAGATGAGACCAACTATGAAGATCTTGACGACCCTGCCATAGATTTTCAGAATGCCATTATAGAAGCTCACAGGCAATATGACCTTAGAAGCAAAAGAAACCAAGATAATGCCAAGAAAGGTAACTCAGATACTGCTAAAGCTCCAGATACCATCCTCAAGAAAGCATCAAGCAGTGACAAAATTAAGGTTGAGAAAACTGACCAAAACAAAGTTAAAGTTACCCAAGCTGGGCCTCTCTCAGATACTCCTGGTACTTCTACTAAGGTCACCGAAGCAACTATGGCCAACAAAATCCCGAAACAAGGTCAACAAACTCGGAACATAGAGAGGGTCGTGGTTGAAAAAGCTGAAACAAACATATCTAAACTTCAGATGCCTTTTAGCTTTGAAGGTGAAATCGCCAAGATCAAGATCACCATGCCTCTTACTGAACTCATTGCCCAAAACTCTTATAAATCCCAAGTACTAAAAGTCTTGAATCTAGGAAATGATGCAAACACTGTTAATCTCACTGATGACACTCCTGAAGTATTGTTTGGTCCAAATGTAGAGGGAAAATTCCAAGAGGGAGCTACTCTTCCATTTTACATTAGCCTAAACATCCACGACCAAATCCTCCACAATGCCATGCTAGACTCCGGCGCCTCGCATAATCTTATGTCGAAGGTAGTAATGGAAAGATTAGACTTGGAAATCACAAGACCATACAAAGACTTGTATTCATTTGATTCAAGTAGAGTCCAATGCTTGGGTTTGATCAAAGACCTTTGTTTCAGTCTGGCACAAATACCTGCGAAACATCTGATCATGGATATAGTAGTGGCAGAAATTCCTCCCAAGTACGGGATGCTTCTATCCAGATCTTGGGGAGCCAAACTTCAAGGGAATATCCAACTGGACATGTCATATGCCACCATTCCTGTGTTTGGCCAGACCAGAATACTCTACCGCGAATCACACATGAAATATAAGATCAGCAGTCAAGATAGGCCAGACAACATTCCAATGTGTTCCTTGCGTTCCGACCTGAACTCTTTCATTATGCATATTGATGAAAACATGGAGGAAGAGTCAGAGGAAACTGATGTAGACTTAGATCCACCACATCAGCTGTCCCTGGTGCCCTATGATGAACTAGACACTCAAAACTACCATGATCATGAACAGTTATGTCTTGAGGAAAGTAATTTTTCCCTTTCTGAAGTAGGATTAGAACAAGAAGCACAAACTCTTATGTACTATCAAGCAAATTGCTCTAGTTTTAGTCAAACACCAGCAGTGACTTGTGGAAACTTTTTCCGGGTAAAGGCTTTAGAAGACCTACACATCATAAACCTATTTGGAACCCAGGAGCAAGGGAGTTTAATGTTTCTACCATACCTCAAAGATTTACCATCATGTGACCCTCCTACTGCAAATGAAACTTTGACCATAACCTCAGCAGCTCAACATCTTGAGAAAATGCCAGATAAACTTCTTATGAGCAAGGATGACAGTTGCAATCCCAGCATACTTGAACTACTGAAATTAGCTCATATTCTGTCTTTTCATGAAGAACTTGGAAATGCTAAAATCAGAAATCTCATGCAGAATACCAATTTCTACAGAAAAAGCAAGGGAAACTACTGTGTCAATACCTTCCCCTCAAAGAACAGCTTTGACAAGAGAAAACACAACAATCTGAAACAAACTGAAATAATCAGGGATAAAACAGATGGCCATAGAGTCTGCTTTGATTTTAGAAGTAATACTGCATATCCATATAACAGAAAATATGTTTTTTCTACCCAAGACCATGGTTTACCAAATAAAAGTGCTTTTAATCATGTACTTTTGCAAGATGATGTTTCAGGTCATGATCATAAGATTCCCTTGCAGAGTAGACAGCTTAAAGATTTTTTCAAGTTTGCGGGAGGTAGATCAGATTTCAAGTTCAAAATTGCAAAACCACCTAATATCAGAAATCTGTTCATGAAGGCCATGTTCCCAGTTTTAAATTTTTGCATCTGTGCATACCTTGTTGATGTCATTATCTATTTTAAGAATGACCAAGAATACATGCATTACTTGAGGAAAGCATACAGTAAGGAAAGGAGTGGAAATCAGATATTCAGAGAGGTACAAAGGGAAGATACTGGGCTGTTTAGAGATTCTTGCATGAATCCCTATGTCATGTTAGAGAGAGAAAATTTCCCAAATTTTTCTTTTCAGGAGTTAAGTGGGCCAAGGGTGAGAGGATATCCTTACGAGGATAAGATGCTTAAATTCCGTCATTTCCAAGATTTTTGAGTTTGGGACACTTTCATTCATTGTACATATCATTGTTTGAAATATTGAAAAATAGAAAAGTCAAAAACAGTAAAAGATAGGAAAGTCAAAAACAGTAAAAAATAGAAAAGAGGGCAAGTGAAGATAGAACAAAGGCCCCATGTTCCAAAAAATAGTCTTTCAGAAAGCGAGCAAGCCTAAATGCCGCTACTAGTACTTCAATGTCTTGTTCAGCTATCTAGCCTAATCATAGCTGAGCATGTTTAAATTTATTTGCTGATAAGTTAGTGAGTGCAAAGATAGTCAACATTGTGTAAGATTGACTTATCACAGAGCTTAGATTAGGGAGAGATTCTGGTTCCACATGCCTAAAACAAAACCAAAGAGAGAAGCGAGGGATGAAAAACACATTGTACATCTTAGCCTGCTTGTCTAGTTTCCTTTATTGCAAAATAACATTTGTGTGCAGCTTGTCTTTATGCCGCAAATGCATGACAAATCAGACTGCCTAATCCTGATTTGATCATTTTTAAATTTCATGTTGTAGATTAGAGAATGAAATCCTGTCAAACTGCTTAATCTTGACAGTTGATCTAGCATAGGTAGAGCAATGAAGGAGTCCATCAGTTTAATCTGAACTCCCGGCAGATATAAGAGTAGAAATAGATAGGTTCATTTTGCAAAAAGAAAAAATATGCATTGTCAAAGGGCTGCTAGTTCAAATGCGCCAAAGAGAAGAAAAAATGTTAGGAAAGATAGTGGGGTAGGTAGAAGTATCATTGATGTTAACCATGCTGTCACTTTTCAGAAATAACATCAAAAGAAGGGTAAATTTTGCACCAATGGATAAGGCATTGGTCTTCATAAGCCAAAAATCTGAATTCTGGACACCTCCTGACGAGGAGCTGCCCTCACCAAATGGAGCCACTGTTAGCCATCAGTATTTTTTTTTACATGTTAGTGATGACTATATCTATAGCTGAGTTTTCTAGAAGCTGATTTCCTTATGTCAATTTTTCATCCAGAAAACCCTCCTAAAAAACTTTTTTCGCCCTTCTACTTTTCAGTCCACCCATGTCAAAATCAAAACCTCATTATCACTATCCTACCTAGCTTCAGCCCAATTGGTTTGCCCATCAGCTTTAAAAGAAAAATCCAAATATGTTTCAAAAGTCTCCCCTATGTTAGGAAGTGGCGCTTTAAGACATTTTACCCTTGGCAATCATCAAAAAGCCAAAAAGCCTCCATCTGCTACAGACCAACCATGACTGACCTCCCACTTTGCAAATCAAGTTGATAACAGCTCTAAGTCGTGCCACTTATACCCCTAGGTCTCAGCACTGCATAGACCCCAGTCTCAAGCTGATTATTAGGTGTTTTACAGTGTTTTATGGATTCTACAAGACAGGAAATATAACTTCATCTCAGGAGGAAATGCTTGAATCTACAGTTAGAAGAACAGCTGCTTCTAAATGTAACATGAGCCTGAGATATATCTGCAAACAGAGAGTCACTCATCAAGACCTTGCATTTTCCTTCCAGCATGAAAAATCACAGGAAGAGAAGAACACCACTGTCTCAGCAAACTGGTAATTTGTCATGGCCCAGAACCTCCTTCATTTACAAGCAGAGGGTTAGGGCGCCTCCTTCATCTACAAGCAGAGGGCGCTGGCCAGTATTGACTTAAAGGATTGCAGAAGCCCAGGTTTGCCTTTTACTGAACAGTGAAACAACAACTCCAGGTTTTTCTGAGTGAGTGATGATCATAACAGGGATAGAGCCTGAAATATGCAAGTTCAAAGGAAAAAAGAGTTTGGTCTGATAAAGGAGGTCATTTGAAGTTTTCAACTCATATGAATTGTTAAAACTTTAGAAAGGCATGTCATTAGTAAAAATTCCAATCATAAGCAGCCTGTTTGTCCACAAGATCAAATTGAAGAGGTACTAACAAAACATGTCATTACACAGGCAGAAACAAAGTTCTTTGCTTTTCAAAAGGCACTGACTTCCATAGTCACAGAGACTATCCTTCAAAAAAAAATTGTCATAAGATGACCAAAGCAAATGATGACATCTCAGTTTCCCTCAGAGCAGTACAGTGAGACAGTGAAAATTTGACTAGGGTTGCTCTGAAGCATAGTGGTGTTTGCTAGCAGAGGTGCCAGTATTGATGTTCTTTAAGTTGGTTGCTTACCATCATAATCCAAACAAATCCTTGTCATGCAGCATTATCAAATAATCTTCAGATACTTTGCTCAGTGAAAGGCCTCCTCCATTTATGAGCAGATGGCCAAAGCATTGCATGTTGTTGAAAACTGATTGGTCTAAAGTGCAGTGGAAGGATACAAAGAAAGCAAAAGTCTGTACACAGGTAAAAGATAGTGTTTCTGATTCAAAAGTATTGGTTTTCCTATTCAAATGGAAATGTCTGTCAAACTATATCTATAGTGGACAAGAGACAATATTGATTATATGCAGGTCATTGATACAAAAAGGGTAGTTTCCTTAGGGGAAGAGGCCACACAGTCACCTCACTGTCCCATGCCAAGAAGTCTAAAGGGAACTCCTCTTGAGTAAACAGAGAAACATAGTATGACTGGATGCAGCCAAAATATGGCACTTACAATCAAAGAAGGAGCTCATAAATTGCCTGGAAGCAGAAATTATCAAACAAGTTGGGAGAGCACAGGCCATATCCTGTTAAGTAACAAAACAGTTTTCAAATGCTCTTTGACACATTCTGAATGGTTTTTCCTTGTTAAATATCACCTAAAGTGTCGAAGCAGTGGACAGGTTTGAAATTATGGATGGTCCTGTTACAAAAAAATATCACTGCACTATTAAGAAGAACTGATAACTGTTTTTCAAGAGCCCTGTTTTTCCTGCTTCATATAAAGTTCCCTTTCATAATATACATCACAAGTGATGGGAGGCAATTTGAGTTTTGTTCTCAAAAGGACATTATAAATAAGTTTACCTGTTTATAAATAGACAAAGAAGCAGTTTGATAGATTGTCAGTGTTTGGGAGTTTGAAACAAATGTAGATCACTGTTTGAACAAAGAGACCTTGCTGTGTTAAAGGGCCAACCGTGAGTTCTTTTTGCATGACAAGTAGACGGTGAAAGTGACCGTTGAAAATTTTTGAAATGTCATAAGAGTGGAATAGGAGGGTGTTCTTTTCATTTTCAAACTTCAAACAAAAGCTCTGTGCCTCCATAGCATCGAAACAAGGAAGATCGGGTCGAAATTTCAGAAGACTCCACTATTTATGACTGCGCGCCGTGCCTGGAAACCCGCGCGACGCGCCTGGGAGTGAGTTTACACGGGCGGTCAGTGTTGGCGCGACGCGCCTGTACAGTTGCGCGACGCGCCTATACACGGCGCCAGACCGCCCGACAGCCCGACCCGACAGGGCCACCGTTGGTAAACTGCGCGCTGTTCTTTTCTGAAAGAGTGTCGCGCATACTTTGAAGACCTCCAGAGTTATCTCCAGCTCCCCTCCAAAGATTTTCCATCGAATTCAAGAGGTATTTTGAAATTGCATTCGAAATTTGCGAAATTTCCAAAGTGATAAAAGTCAGTTTTTTCACTGTGACTGTTTTTTTCGGTTCTTCAAGGGATCATTTTCGAATGGATTTTTAGAGGGCATAAAGACGTTCTTCCAAAGTTGTCTGGTATTCTATATTGAAACAAGCCTTCATTATTTAAAAAAAAAGGAGGAAATTCTTATAGGTTCTGCTCAAGCTTTCGAAGTTTTTTTTAAAACCCTATTTCCTCTACTCTAACTGTAAGTTTGACTGTATAAAAGCACCAAGGTTAACTTCATGAGCATGTTTTTGTTTAAATGAAGTGACATACATAAGAAACAGTGAAGTTTAGTAGGAAGAAGTTTCTTGATCAGGCAGAAATTTATAGGTTGAAGGCAAGAGGAAGATTTTGTTATAGAGAGACAAGGTTTAGGTCTAAAGAGAAACCTTTCACACTGTCCTCAAAACATTGCCACATTATTAAAACAGTGAAGTGCACTCAGAAAAAGACGTTTTTGACAAAGAGCTGTTTATAATTGAAAGACCATAGGGTAAGTTTTTTCCTGCTCCTCATACAAAGACAGTTTTCGCTGTGTGGTTGCTTGATTGACTTTGGGTGTTCATGCTGGTTTGATAAATAGATGTCAGGTTGAAACAAAGAATTTTTTCTACAAAGGCTAGGGTTACATGTATAAGGGGCCTTTGATTGTTTTGAAAAGGAAAACTCACATAGCTGCTGCCTAAAAACTTTGTAGTCTTTGAAAATATCTATCATCTTGGCTCAGGATTATGCCAGTGACTGTTTAAATTGCATTAAGAGTTGTTTTCACATATGCAAGTTGGTTAACTGTTGGCTCACTTAGACAAGGCAGGTTTGGGATAATTGGAAAATGCAATATTGATCCAAGATACAAAGATGTGTTGATTAACTTCCAAAGATCACCAAGCAGGGATAACTTTGACATTGTATACATCTAGCCTCATACAGTCTGCCCCTCTTTTTCACTGTATTTTTTCCTACTGAGAATTTGTTGACTGAGATATTCTCAAGGTGGAAGGCCACTTTCTGAAGAACAGGTTGTTAATGACTGAAATTATACCTTGAGACAGAGATACAGGTGTATTGGTTGACATCTAAAGTTTCACAGAACAGGGTGATTTTAGCACTTCTCACAGCAAGCTTCTCCTAAAAAGCAGTTTGCCCTTCTTTTCACTGTGTTATTTCCTACTAAGAATCTGTTGACAGAGATATTCCAAAGGTGAACAGGACATTTTCTAAAGACAGCAGAGGTTGTGTATTCAAAGAAACATTGTTGCAAACCATCCAAATCACATTGTTTACCTGTCCAAGCAGCATATTGACACAGTTTGACTCCAGCAGGGCATTTTACACACAGTGAAGGTAGTTTGCCTCTTCCAAAGCATATTGAGGTCAAAATGCTTCCAAGGCAAGACAACAGGAGCAGTCCACATAAAAGATATGAGCCCATCTCTACAGAATATATTAATGCTCATCCATATGTGCTTTTCAACTTCCATGAAGTAGGTTGCCTTGATTTCTTCCAGAAGATAGAAGAAGTCAAGAGTTTTTCGCCATTAACACACTTGTGCGCCCTGAGATTCAAAGAAAAACACTTCCAAGTGGCGGGTCTTGATTTCAAAATTTCTCCAAGGTATGTGTCCAAGGCCACCAAGATCCCGTATCATGGCGAAAAATGGTTTAAACAAGCTCATCTTGATTTAGAGGATTACAAACCTTTCATCAAGCCTGAACATAGAGAGGCTGTCACTTCTATTTTCCCTTTTTCATATCTCCTTGACAGCTATGCTCCTCTTATGAAAGTCATAATGAAATATTTCACTTGTGAAGGGAGGTTTAATCGAATTTATGCCTATCATGTCCGTTTATTGATGCACTTTACTAGAAGCAGGCATCTAAACCTCCCTTACTTTTTGTTCAAGAGCCTAGAGAAAATGGCATCTACTGTCCAAAAGAAGGCCCCACCTCAGCAAATCCCTTCTCTTTTTCATCATTCTTTGATCAAGATTATCTTCCTATACCAGCTAGAGAAGAAAGAGGTTCCATGGGATTTACTCATCAGCCATCCAAATTTCTCTACTGTTCCTCCTGTTCATGTGTCTCCCACTCAGCCTATCCATCGCCCGGTACCTTTGTCCAGTAGGCCTACTCCTAGAAGGCTCAGAATGACTACTGGACAGCCAAGTCAACAGGAGGAAGGAGAGGGCAGTAAATAGCAGCAAGAGGAAAGGGATGAGGGACAGAAGGTACAAATTGAGTGGGACAAGTATAGCTTCCATGACTGAGGACAAGTAGGTCCATGATGAGGCCACAGCTAGCCCATGTGATGAAGGGAAAAGCAAAGTACAAATTGAGGGACAAAGTATCCATGATGAAGAGCAAAGCAGATAGGTGATGAAGGATAGTGTGTCCACGATGAGGGACAAGAAACAGATAGATGATGAAGGACAAGAAAGGTCTGATGATGAGGAACAAAGAAAGCAGACAGCAGCTTGAGGAACAACATTTTAGTGTGAGGAAATTGAGATACCTCCTGAGCCACAAATTGGACAAGACATTGATGAAGAGCAGCAAGCTAATGTTGGCGAACAGGGGCAGCCAAGTGAACAGCAAGAAGAAGACATCCAGCAGCCTCAAGGGGAGCAGCAAGTTCAGGAAGATGTCAAAGGTAAATCAATTGTTACTCTTCCTCTCAAAGTAACAAAGCTCAGCACAGCAAGGAAAAGAGGGACTAAAGCTGCCACCCTAACAGTGACAAAGATTGTTCCTAGCAAGAGGAAATTGCCCAAAAAGACACCTTCTAGCATGCCAAGGAGGAAAAGCGCCAGATTGGCTTTCAAAGGTAAAAGAAAAATTGGAGAAAGTACAAAGCATGGAGGTGAATTAGCTATTATCCCTATCCAAAGCGATGATAGTGACAATGAGGCCCGCCTTCTTGAAAATCTCTTAATCCATAAGGAAGAGCAAATTGAGGCATTAGAGCAAGATCTTCAAAGGGCAAGGAATTTCAATCACTTCTTGGAGATTGAAAACAAACAAATGAATGTGCACACAACTGTTCATGAGGCACGGACGATTAAGTATAAGAAAGAGGCAGCTAAGGCACAAGCAAGAATTGAAGAGCTCATTGGTGAGTTTGATGATGAAGAGGAGGAAGACCAGCCTAGGCGGAAGAGGCCTAGGACCATCGGGCTTAAAAGAGCCTTGGAAAAGCAGAGAGCAGAAGAGAAATCCCAGCTCCAAGCCTTTCCCCTCACTGCACTCCTTGAGCAGGAAATTGAGGAAAACAAAGAGGCTTGGCTTGAAAGAGCTAACAAGCATTTGGAAATGAAGCTTGAGAGGGCGAATAGAGATTTAGAGCTGTAGAGGAAGAGGACACATCACTTCCAAAAGCTGAATCAGTTTGCCCGGCGCAAACTAAAGGCAGCCCAAGAGAAATTGAAGAAGGCAAAGGGGAAGCGCCTAGCACAGAAAGAAGGGAAAAGCATATCAGCCCTTGATATTTTGGCCTCAGCTTCAGAGCATGTTGCTATGGACCCTTGAGGGTCATGCATGCCAATTTTGGGCCTTTTTCGGCAACTTTTTGTTTTTTGGCATTTTTTGGGTTTTTGGTCGAAAACTCATAATTTCACCATTTCAGTTTGAGGAGTTGTCAAGGGAGGAGGATGATACTGATGGATGTCATAATTCTATGAGCAGGTCACCAGTGATTTTTAGAGCATTTGGAGATCATTCGCCCCCTCAAATTGGCGAAAAACGCTCGCTTTTTGCACATTATGCCAGCCATATCAGCAGTCTGCTACTTCCTGGTTTTTTGCACACAGGTACAGTTTTGGGGAACTTCCAGGCATCAGATTGAGATGATTTCAGTTGCACCGGAAAGTAGACACAGAGATATTTCCAACGAGCTATCATGAGCCTCGTTTCGACACCGGGAAGGCTGCCAATTGCCTCCAGCAAGTCAAGGGACCTTTTTCAGACATAAATATGAAGTATTTTTGTAATTTTTGAACCTCAAAAATCTGCTTTTCCCAAATGTGCGTTAAGCTATTTTTATACTTGGGAAATGATGTAAAGTCAATATAATTTTCGTTTTTAGCAGTTTTTAGATATTTTATGGGATATTTTGTGCCTTGGGCTTTGCAAAGCTTCAAGGACAAGTTTAGATATTTTGACTTGGCCAATGGGATAGCTAGTTGCTCCATGAGGTTTTCCTCCCTCAAGCCTATTTATTCCATGGGTTTCATTGTAAATCGGAGGCTGAACTTGAGAGAAGAATTAATACATTGGTCATATGAGCTTTGAAGAATACACTTGTGTTATGATTTTTGGACTGCCTCTTGGATGCTTTTGATGAATGATGAAGGATTGGTGATGGATTCCATGACATGGTAGAATGGTATAGTGTTTCTTGCTATGTTTTTGTCTTCTATTTTTCATTCATAATCCATGCTTCTTGCTGCTATAGATCAATAGAGATTGATTTTGAGATATGCCCATGGAGGCACCTCAAATTTCCTGAATCTTCATAGCTTGATGTTTTCTTCTTCCTTAGTTATGCTAAAGAATTCTTAACTTCTCTTTAGTAACTTAAGGATACTGTTTGCTAAGTTTTATTTAAAATTTCTATGCATGTTGAGTAGGATGTATGGTGTGCCCTGCCTACCTATAAGCTGTCCATAGTTCTGTCCATAAAACTTTCTCTTTGACTGATTAGTTTATCATCTTGTTGAACCAAGGAGGCCTAGTCCCGATCTAGCCCTTTGCCTAAAACTATGAAAGCTTGTTTTTCAAAGTGCCCAATGACTTAGAGACTATGTTTAGGCATTCCGGAATAGTATTTTGAGTTGTTAGTCCTTCTTATGTGTTTTCCCCAAAGTCTGATAGCCATTTCCCAAAGTTAGAAGGTCTTATACTTCTATGCATGGCTGGAATGTTTGATTTCTATGTATTAATTAGCTCATAGTTACATTTAGCATGATTAATGGCTTGCTATAACATGTTTATGTCTACTATCAACTAATTACACTTGAAATCCCTCGTCTTTCACAAGCTTGATGTCCATTTACTCCATTCTGCCCAAAGATCCCTTCTACCGTGAATCAAATCGGCCCTACAACAACCTTACATCATCATCTCAGAGTTTCCTTGACCTGTTTGACCCCATAGCCCAATTGATCTGACTTCTTGTTATCCATTTTTATATCTTTGATCATTTTTATCCCTCACAAACTTAAAAAACCAAAAATCAAAAAACTCACTTCATAACTAGCCTAATATCAGAACACCATAAGTAAACACACCGACATCTTTTACATTTATAGAGAGAGCCCTCTCTGAGTCCAGGAAGGCTAGGTCCTTGGGCTCCAAAGCTTGGTTTGATGTTACATCGTCATTTGGCTCACCAATCGGCCAAATCACGGGAACCTAACAGAGGGGCTTAGCATCTCTTTAGTGGTTAACACGATGACCTTTCAGCCGTCAGAGCCACAGTATCTGTAGTGCCAGAGGCATTGGGTGGTTAGTGTTGAATTGTGTAGCTTGGGAGGTACTTCAAGCACAAGGGATCGGGGTTTGGAGGAAAAAGTGCCACAAGGGCAGCTTGTGGGCTTGGAACCCAAGTGTGGGATTTTGGCACCCAATGAGTTTTGGGACACAACCAAGAAGAATACATGTCATATGATGGATGAGGATTATAGTGCTCGGCGATACGATTCTAAACCATCGAAAATATTCTGATTCCGAGTTGTCGTTTGGGAGATATGAATTTTTGAAGATGAAATAATTATTAATTCGTCAAGTAGGCTGACTTGAAGGAATTTGGAGATGTCTCTTCATCATGATTTCGTGGAGGATAACTTGCCTATAAAATGAGGATGAGTTATTATTTTTTGAGAATTCGAATTGGGCAAGTACATCTCTAAATTTATTTGGGTTTAGCCGTAGTTGGAAGAGGCCTTGTAAGGAGAAAATTAGGACAACGTGGAGGAGACTTATTTTCATAGAGGAGAGGTAGAGTTGTTGTAGTTAGAGCGTGCCTCTTCTAGGTTTGTTTTAGGCCTCATTTAAGGTCTTTCCCAAGCTTGGACTTGATGGAACAGAGGCCGCAGGAAGATGAGTTGTTTGCAGACGAGTTTGAGCACTGCACGTGGAGAAGGAAGGTGGATTGGGTATGATGTAAGGGAGCCGCAGTGGATTGTGGTAGGCCTCAAGCCTAGCCACTCCAAACACATCAGTGTGGAGTCTTTAAATGCTACCACATGCCCACAACAACAACCCATAACTAAGGCACCTTTTCTTGCCTAGGTTGTAGCTAGAAGGAGGTTGTCCAGTGGTTAGTTAGTGGTTGTTGTAGCCTGCAAAGTGCCCTAACCAGGACATCAGTACTACAATATTGTAAAAGCAGTGTTTTTGGAGTTGTATTAGGTCAAGAAGTGACCGGATCAGATGATTTTGGTTGTTGACTGTGGAAGCCAAGTAGTGAAGTGGACAAGGGTGTCGAGAGCACTTCAAGTGGTGGCAGAATCTGCAGAGGATGGCTGGGTGTCATAGAGTTGTTGGAGGGTAGCGATATTGGCTACCCAAAGTAGCCCTAGACAAGCTGTCTTGAAGGACGAAGAGCAGTTGAAGTTTGGGTGAAGGACAGGCTGAAGTACAACACTTTGATGTGTAAGAGTTGTTGCTAGCCTAGTAGATTGGAGCTCGGGTGTTGGCTAGCCTAGAGGAGCAGATTGGATCAAGCCAAGTTCACTCTACAGAAGGATGTGTAGCAGTGGTAGGGGGCAGCCCTCCTGGAGTCTCGATGTGTATATGCCTTGATGGCCTAAGGCACTACTAGTGAGCAGAACGGAAGTGAAGGATCAGCAGGACGAGATACAACATTGTGTTTGTCAGTGTATCTTGTTTACCATAGACTGTTGTATTATTCAGATTTGATTTAATATAATGAAGATTGGGGATTGTACATTATTATACAATTTTGTTTAAAACTATGTCTATTGTGCATATGTGATTTACTGCTTTATATTTCCATTGTGCAAAGTAGTTTATGGTTGAGATTCTTAGTTTGGCAGCATCTGTGATTTAAGACTCTAACCTAGATCCAAGGTCACAGAAATTCAAAATGGTATCAGAGCATATCTGAACTACTTTGGAAGCTAGTAAATCAGATTTTGCGCAGCGAAGTAGAGTGTGAGAGTGATTTGGTTGCATTGTGAGTTAAAGAAGTCACTACAATTTCAAATTTGCAGGAAATTCTCTGGTATGAGGATAGGTTGGAAGGGTTTTCCAACTATAATCCTTGGAAGGAAATGATCAAGTTGGTCTTGCAGGTCAACAAGATCTGGGATTTTTTTGAGAAGGAAATCGAGAAACCAATAGACCCTAAGGAGTTGGATGTATGGGAATATTTGGATATGAAGGCAAGGTTGATCATCCTTGACAATGTGAAGGATTCCTTGATACCACATGTGTCCGGGAAGAACAATGCACATGAGATGTGGATTACTCTTCAGAATTTCTTCCAAAATAAGAACGCGAATTGGGTGATGGTAGTAGAGGATAAGTTTAAGTCCACCAAGATGATATAGGGTGAAGGAACAACTTTGTATCTGACGAGGTTGTCTTAGGTTCAAGATGAGCTTGTTGTCGTTGGGGTCAAAGTTTCAGATGAAGAGATGGTGAGGATTTCCTTGAAAGGGTTCACCTTGGAATGGAAACATTTCATCAAAGGAATCATTGCCCAAGAGAAGTTTCCAGACTAGAATAGATTGTGGGATAACTTCATTCAAGAAGAATTGCAAGACGAGGATCTTCATTATTCCAAGAAGGAATATGAGGACATGGAACTTGCAAACAAAATAAAGGGTAAGCGAAAGAAGGACTTGAGTAAAATCAAGTGTTTTCACTGTGGTGAAATGGGTTATTTTTCTTTGAATTGTTCGAAGAAAGAAAAGGAGAGAGAAAAGAAGAAAGGGAAGCAGGCTACTCTTCTTTCAAATAAAGTAGAGAATGATGAGCTCACTAGAAGATTGGAAGAAGAAGAAGAAGAAGAAGAAGACATTGCTATGATTTCTCATTTCTCGCAAGGTACTATCCGAGAGGATGGATGGTACATGGACAGTGGTGCGACGAAGCATATGATTGGATCACAGGATTTATTTGAGACTCTTGTTGAATGGGACTCAAAGTTTCACATGGTGTTGGGCAACAAGAGTCAGTTGGAGATCTGAGGATCGGGGGTGGTGCCATTCAGGATGGAGAGGGGATGTATGATGTGGGTCTAGGATGTATTTCTTGTACCAAGACTCAGATATAGTGTGATCTTTGTCTCAATGATGGAGAGGAAGGGGTTTGAGGTCTTCTTCCATGATGGGAAGGCAAGACTCGATCCTATAGGCTCTAATTCTGATGGGATTGTGCTTGGAGTAAGGGAGAATGGTCTCTATAGGTTGACAAGCAAGCCTTAGGATCATGGGAAGAAGCGGGGACATGTACAGGTTCTAGAAAAGTAGAAGAAGGTGCAGGTGCAGGTGCAAGCTTCAGAGGAGAAGGCACAATTTCCCAAGAAGAAGCTACACTTTTCCAAGAAGGTCCAAGTTCTAGAGGCTCAGAGGGAGTTCTAGAGGGAGTTTGTAGATCCATAGGAGACTCTGCAACCCAAGAAGAGTCCTTGGTCAGTGGGGAGCAAGGGTGCTTCCTCATCCAGCAAGAAGGAATCATGGCAAGATTGGAAAGCGATTCAAGAGTAGAAGAATAAGCAGGAGGCTTCTAGTGACAATGACACTCCCGAGAAAAGCATAGTGCATGCTACAGGGATTGCTGCAATTGTGAGCAATAGGAATTGGGCAAGTGTTGCGAGTAGTGATGATGAAGACGAAGTACTTCCTTGGCATAGAGGTACCTCCCTCACTAAGAGGGAGTGTTTAATTGTGTAGCTTTGGAGGTACTCCAAGCCAAGGGGTTCGGGGTTTGGATGAAAAAGTTCCACAAGGGTAGTTTGTGGGCTTGGAACCAAAGTGTGGGGCTTTGAAACCCATAGATTTTTGGGGAAAAACCAAGAATAAGACACAATATGTGATGGATGAGGATGATAGTGTTTGGAAATATGATTCTAATGCATCGAGAATCATTCGATTCTGAGTTGTCGGGAGATATGAATTTTTGAAGATGACATAATTATTAATTCGTCAAGTAGGCCAACTTGAAAGAATTTGGAGGTGTCTCTTCATCATGATTTCATGGAGGATGACTTGTCTATAAAAGGAGGACGAGTTAGTATTATTTGAGCATCTGAATTGGGCAAGTACATCTCTGAATTTATTTGGGTTTAGCAGTAGTTGGAAGAGGCCTTGTAAGGATAATATTGCGACAGCGTGGAGGAGGCTTGTCTGCGTAGAGGAGAGGCCAATTTGCTGTAGGTACAGTGTGCCTCTTCTAGGTCTATTTTAGGCCTCATGTAAGGTATGTCCTAAGCTAGGACTTGTTGGAATAGAGGCCGCTAGAAGAGGAGATATTTTCGCACTGTTTTGAGGGCTGCACATGGAGAACGAAGGTGGATTGGGTATATTGTAAGGGAGCTACAGTGGACTGTGGCAGGCCGCAGGCCTAGCCACTCCAAACAGGCTAACGTAGAGTCTTTAAAGGTTGCCACATGCCCATAACAACAGCCCATACATAGGGCACCTCGTCTTGCCTAGGCCGCAACTAGGAGGAGGTTGTCCAATGGCTAGTTAGTGGTTGGTGTAGCCTGCAAAGTGCCCTAACCAGGACAGCAGTACTACAGTATTGTAACAACAGTGTTTGTGGAGGTGTTTTGGGTCAAGAAGTGACCAGATCGGATTAGTTTGGTTGTTGACTGTGGAAGCCAAGTAGTGAAATGGAAAAGTGGTGGCAGATTCCGCAGTGGATGGTTGGGTCATAGAGTTGTTTGAGGGCACCGAGATTGGCTACCCAAAGTAGCCCTAAACAAGCTATCTTGAAGGATGAAGAGTAGTTGAAGTTTGGATGAAGGACGGTGCCAAAGCGCAACACTCTGACGGACAAGAGTTGTTGCTAGCCTGGCAGATTGGAGCTCAGGTGTTTGCTAGCCTAGAGGAGTAGATTGGATCAGCCCAATTACACTCTACAGAAGGGCGTGCAACATTGTTAGGGGGCCAACTGAGTTTCCAGTCTTTCTAGATGAAGCTCTTGCAAGTAAATCTCTGCATAGCATAAATGAAAATCATTTCTTGTCAAAGATAAAACTATAGCCATATAACTAAGATATCTATTTGAACAAAAATTCATGCAAACAAAAAAAAAATTGAAAAGTAAAGAAAATCACCTAACACCTTCCACATCCCCTTCTGAGACCATATGATGAAGAAAATTTGAGTATCCTGTACGAATTCCAAGACAGATGAAGGAGATGGCTCTATCCATGTAGTCTTAGAATATTTTGATGGATAACTACCATGAGCAAGCATGAAATCTATGAGTTATTATCCAATTTTTTTTTATAGATTTTAGTCTTACTCTCAGGCTCATCTCAATGGAAAATAATGATAATCATGTTGCAATTAAGTCTTTTGATAAAAATAAGTATGCCTCTTCCAAAAAGTGGTTACACAGTACTCAAGCCGGGCGTGACAAAAACAATACAATATCCCAGTAAAATTTGGTCCATCATTAATCAGTAATCATATTTATGGAAGAAATATTTCTTCACCTGACTGATCTAATTATTTTTTTTAACATTAATGGAAAGTCATGCAGCTCATTTTCCACATTCTATGGTGAAATTCATAACTGTTTTTAATTGTGCCATTTAAGGAGTATAGTAACTAGCAAGCAACACAGGAAATAACAAATATGTGAGAAAACTGCATATGTACATACTAAATATGCTTCACATGAGTTGCATCGAGAAAATATACCACAAGTTAAAATTAAACTAATCAAAGAAAGCCTTACGTTGCAAATAGCAACATAAAGCTTCCCACTATATTCTTACTTGTCTAGACTTGCAGGAGGTCTAAGAGGAATCTCCTGCAAATGGCGTAAAAATATGGGCAACATGGCATGAAAAGTGGGTCTCTTTGAAAGCTTAAACTATTAACATTCACGAATCATCTTCCATAGCTCTCTTGGGATTCCAACACCAACAACACTAGCATATTCAAGTGGCTGCCTTTGAGCCTTGACAACAGCCCTATAGATCTCCTTTGAACTTAGGTTATTCCACCTGCATGACAAATCTCATTAAATATCTAGCAAGTTTGTTTCATATAGAGGGTACCATGTTTGCACATTACAGAAGAAAAATGGCATTGAAGATTGGACTTCTCAACTACAAACACAAGGGTAGACATAATATAACTTACGAAATTTCTCCAGTGCACATCTCAACCAAGGTGAAACCTAAACTCCAGGCATCAGATTCTGAAGAAATTCCATTTCCTTCATCCCAAAAAATTTTCAAATAAGACTTCTTGAGTGGTTCCAAAGCTTTTCGAGCTATATAATGAGGATTCAACATAGTACACTCCACACATGAATGTGTCCTTGTCACATCATCCTTTGCGGTTGAGCGAGATTTTCTACATTGAGGTTTCTTCAAAAATTCTTGAAGAACAAAATTAGAAACTACTGCTCGCCCTCTTGCATCCAAAAGAAGGTTGGATGGTTTGAGATTCATACACGAGACACCCGCTGCATGAAGCTCTGCAATACCACGAGAAATATCTGCACCATATCTGCATACGCATTTCTAATAAGATTCATCAATGCATATTATTTATGTTCCCTTCATTTTACTACTCTAAAATACCCTCTCTTTATCATTAACAGTTCACTAATGTATAGAGAATACCACTATAGTATTGATTAAATCTCAGATATCATTAAAAACTCAGAATTTTAATAAAAAATTCAATTGCAAACATTCTACAAACAATGAACCATAAATTAGAATAAAATTTGTAGATGCATAATCTATAATGTAGTGATATTAGAAACTATCTACTCCACTCTTTGCTGCATCCTTCACTGTTTGCTCGCCATTTGTTTCCTGCCTCCTTAACTCTAGTAGAAAATCTTGTAAAATCATGAGTTTGGGGGAGGGGCTGGTTTCCATATACATGTGGTTTTGAAAAGAATATACACATCATAGGAATAAGGTTTACATTTGTCTCTATCTCCTTTTGAGATGCTTCTGTTAGTGAAACCTCTTCTTTTGAGAATCATCAAAAGATATAATAGGTGGCACTGAGTGGTTTCCAAAGCTTTGGGGACACCCATGGAAACCATGTTAGGTAAGAAACTAATCTCATGGAAAGTGTTCTTATAAGGATTTCCATTCCATAGTTTATCATATCCAAAAGCCATATAACATGAATACATTATATTTTATGCTCTTCTAAATATCAATGCAGTGCCTAATTCTATGCATGGTCAGCAGAATGGAGCAATGTTCCATATGCCAGAGGACCCTTCATCGCGAAAGAGACAAAGGGAGGCTGTGGATACTATTTCTTTGCAACATCAGAGACCCTTGTTAATAAATTTGTGCGACCTTCATCAACAAGCCCCAGCTGCAGGACCAAGGAATGTACCACACTCAGTGGGGACTATGTCAACTGGTCTTTGTCTAGCATTTGAGGATGAACAAGTCAATTCTTCAATACCATCTGCAACGAGAGGCGATGCAGCTTCTACCCTTCATTTTATAACAGAGCATATAGCATCACAGTTGCAAAAACATAAATAAGAGCTTGATATATTTGTGAGGGCACAAGCGGACCAGTTGAGGCAATCTCTTAAAGAGAAGAGGCATAGGCATCTATCTATGCTTTCTATGATTGAGGAAAGCGTCTTGAGGAAAATAAGGGAAAAAGATTCAGAGATGGATAATATCAATCTTAGAAACAAAGAACTAGAGGAGAAGGCCAAATAACTGAAACTGGAAGCTTGCACATGGCAGAGCAAAGCTAAGAATCAGGAAGCCATGGTGAAATCCTTGAGAAAAACTATTTTGGTTTTACTATTTTGGTTCAGATATGGATTGTATTTAGTGCTCTATTTTGATTATATGCATACATGAGATAAATTTTCATATTAGTGTATAATGGTTTGGATTCATATGTATGTACATGAATATTTATTTTTCAATCAAAATTTGAATATTTTATGTATTTTTGGGTCATACAGTTTTTTCTCTGGTTGACACCAGTTTCTAGTTTTAGAGGTCCATTGGTCTGGTTCTAATAATAATGAAGCAAACATGATTCCCCTTCCTTGCTCATGTCAGCAGGGAGCTCTTGTCTGACCCATTTTTGGCTCTTAGGTGTAATGATCTAAGTGAACATACATCTCCCTATGTGGCCTTGATATGTTCACATTATATATCATATATGTGGCATTTTCAACAAAATAATTCAAAACTTCCCTCATCTACATTGGAGGAATTCCAATTCCAATAGTCCAAACACTCATCTCATAAAAAATAATCTGTAAAAAGGTGAGCATAAAGCTGAATAGGTTCTACCAGAAATGTCGATGCTAGATGGTCTAACCTCCACAAAAACGCCTGCAACTTTTTCATTCCAGCCTAATTTAGTTTCAATAATTATAGAACCTAAATTTCTCATCTCTAATCCACAACGAACCTAGGAATACATTCAAAAATAGACAGAGATCATGATTGCTTTCCTTGCAATTTTTGTTTTTAAACAAAAACATTCAAAATTGGAAAAATAAGCTAATAGGGCTAATTATTCATGTAAATATAGCAGTGCTTCTCATAACCACAGCACGGAGATATCAGTTTTCCTATAGCTATCAATCTTTTAGTTCCCTAGAAGACCACTTCTATTGTGGGTGAACCATAATTCACATTCTTTCTTCTCAAACAGACTCAACTTTTGAAGCAAACAACTACAGTTAAAGAATATACATGTACTAATATGTCCTATCAAATTAGTACCTGATTAAGATACCCACCTTGTGAACCTGCTGAACCCTGTTCCCTTTGACTACTATGAGACTTTGATGCTGAATGGTGGGATGATTTCCCTATATATTTATTGTACTTATCTCTTGCTAGGAGATGTATAACAATCTTTGTCCTCTTCCTGCTCTTAGAATTGCTAGAAAATATTTCAGTTTGTGTATCCACTTTCTCATGTATTTGACTGTGAGATGACTTGGAACTGATTTTACTTTAATGACCTTTGGCATTCTTTTTTCCGCTAAGTAAACCACTTTCAACTATGTTGCTTTTAAAAATCATGTCATCAACCTCCACTGATATCCCATCTTTAACTAAACTTGTTGTTTTGTGAGGAGAATATAATTTATTCCCATCTGATTTTTGAGACCACTCCTCTTCATTGTTTTCATATACCAAACTATTTTGGTCTTGAATTGGTGTTGAATTCTCTTCTACTTTCATTTCAGACTGAAATATATGAAAAATTTTATTCAATTCCCCTGTTTTACCATTTGAATGAACTTGTAATCCTTTCTTCTTAACAATTTTTTTATTTAGTAATGAATTTTTTGAGGCCTTTTTTCCATATTCCTTTGGTTTCATTATTTGATCCTTTCCAATTTTAAATGTCTTTTTAGCTAAACCCTTGGATATGGATTTGGAATCTTTTGGCTGAATGGACGAGAATTATTTTTCATCATCTGAGGAAGGGCAAAGGCGTATCATTTCTTGTTGTGAAGGGAGTCCAGCATCAGCCCTGAGTTTAGTCATCTGCTCCTGCTCTATTTCATCCCTCCTCCTCCACAGCTCTTGAACAACATCATCAAGATCATTAACCTCTTCTCCAAAAGTATGAAACAGATATGTAATTGAACGAAATCAGAAAACCACTTGAATTAATTATCTACATAACCATCTGACCAGGCAAACCTGGTAACAGTCTCCACGACATGCAGCACATCTGTAATACAAATTTCCATCTGCTTGGAATTACTGATACTTTTCTTCACTGCATTGTAATCCAAAACCACCCATCAATATGGGGAATTAAAGAGTTATGATAGTAGCAATCATGTTACAATCCCAACACAGGCGATCAAGAAAAACTAAACATACGAATAATATAGGCATATATGGACAAACAAAAAAGAAGAATAGTGTATAAGGTAAGAAGCTTGAAAATCAGTATGAAAAAGATTGCTAAGAAATTAGGAACTATCAAATTTCTCCTGATTTATTCTCCTTGCTTGCTGATTTGTTGTTGATCCGTTCCAAGTTTTCCCAACTTATAATGCAAATTATTGAATCATTGATCTTAAGTCATGCCTCACTCCAATTGAATCACTAGATAATTACTGTTACACCATTTTTTGGTCATCTAACCTACTATCATTAGATGGACCCAAGTACACCATGTAAGACCAATTTTACCCTAAGTAAAATTGCCTTCACTATGTAAAATAACTTAATAAAACACATTTATTAGGTTGTTTATGGTCTAAACAGGAAACCCCAAAAGGAAATATTAAACAAACCTATATTTGTTTGATTTTCCTGGTCATGTTTAACCCAAAACAAAGAAATTAATTAGATAAATATTTATTTATCTTCTATTTTCTAGGAATAATTATTTAAACCTTATTTAAATAATATTCCTTGTTAAATATGACTAAATCACCCATAAATAATTAAATAAATCATTATTTATTTGATTATATTTTAACCACCTCCTTAAAATGATAAATAAATCATTTATTTATTATTCACAAATAAAGGGATTTGACCCAAGTCAAATACTTTTTCCCTCCAACAAATATAATAAAATATTCCATAAAAGGTGGATCCAGATTTGGTTAATGTTATTTTAATCATGCACCAAGATCTAGAATGACCCAATATTTTGTTATAAATAGGAGGGTTTCTCCTACCATTCTTCACCTTTTGTTGCCTATTAGATCACTCTCGATCTATACTCTTGGTCTGACTTTGAGCCATTATCATTGTCATATTTTCCATTATCTATTGTGTGAGCTCCCTTTGAGTTCTATCTTTGTCTGGGTTTTCTACACCAATAGGAGAGAGAAATGCTAGATCTGAAGTGCTGAGGACTTCCAAGAACCCATCCCATTGAGGATAATTGGAAACACCTTCTTGTTTTCCTCCCAGGTGCCCTTAATACAAAAAATTCTTTCAAAAATTGTTCTTGTCTTGTCTATTGGATGTATGGAGCAAAACCTTATTTTTACTGCTTAATGTCTCTATATGCATAGATCTGGTTTTTTGCAGCACTTGTCTTGATCAACTAACTGCAGATCTGAAGATATTGGAAGCCATATTTGATGTTAGGGCTATAAGTTATGCGTAGCTAAAGTGGTCTTTTTTCGTACACTTCGACAAAAGATTCATACTAACAACTGGCGACTCCACACAGGTTTTCAATTACGACCGCTGTCGTTTTTCATATTCGTGCATATCCAACTACTTCAGACCCTAGGGTTTCTTTTCAGCCTTTTTTTTTCCTATTTTCATGTTTTTTTTCACCTATAAAACCCTAAAACATTAAAATTTCTAACTTCTGCGTGTTTCTAGCCCTATTGCGCAGGTGACAGACATTAGCCGCAACTCAGACGGCAACTTTTCCGGAAATCTGTAGCCGGGACACTAGGAGCTTCAGGTCACACTTTTCAGCCCAGAAACTGCGACCTGGACCTCCAGGTTGCACTTTTCAGCCCATTATCTGTGACTTGCACAAAAAACAGGTCACAACCTCTGACCTGCCAATTTTTCTACTATTTTTCTGCAATTTTTCTGGGTTTTTTCTGAAGCTTCTGTCAGGGTTTTCCAACCTTTGTCTCAACCCGTTTCGACCTATTTCTGATCTGTTTTGCTCATCTAAGTGGGAAAATATCCCTCTAGGGCTTCAGTACCCTCCACTTTCGGTGGAAGAGTTTTAACTGTTTCAGGTGTCTGTTTTCAGAGTTTCAGCCGCCCCTTTTCCAAATCTGATACCTCCTTTTCAAATCCCTTTTAATCAGCTCTTCTCCCTTTCAAATCACCTCCTGAAGATTTTTTTGGATCTACCTTTAGGGCCTCCTCCTTGCCCCTTTTGCGTTTTGCTGATTTCCTCCTTTATTTCCAGCCACCTTGCCTCTGCCTCTTGGCTGTGATCTGCACCTCTTTTCAGCAGATTTCTCCTTTAGATCGTTGTCCCTTTCGACCCTAGATCTATTGGCCTCTTTTTAGTGTGTTTTGACTAGATTTTGCCCGCTGTTAGACTAGTTTTGAGAGCCCTGCCTTTTTGGGTTAGATCGATGCATTGATTAGCTGTTAATTTTCTGTTATTTCAGCATTATATACTATTCTCTGCAGCATTATTTTCAGTTACTCAGCACACTCTTTCTCTTGCTCTTAAAACTAAAAGGGTTTAAAAATTAAAATTAACGCACACCACACACTCACCCTAAGTGAAGAAGAGCCTGTTTTACACCGCCAGGCAAAGACTTTAAAATCAATTGACACTGCACCTTTTTGCCCTTGTTTCGACATTGTAATCACTTGATTCTGCACCTCCCTGCCTTTGACGGTCGTTCTTCTTCCCCTCGTGCCGTGTTTGTGTTGTCACCATTGTGCCCCCAAAGCGCACATCCCGGAGACTTCTTGGCCTTCACCCTCAGTTTCCGGTCGGTCGACCTACTCCTTCCCACCATCGTCGAGTTAGTCCTCCTCCGAGTCGACACTCTGACTCCTCTTCTAATTCATTGGGTTCTCCTTTTACTTCTGGTTCTCCCCCTGTCACCTTCACTATGTCTGGTCCAGGGCCTAACGCTAGTGGTAATCTTGGCCCTAATGCCAGGACTACTACTAGCGGAACCACCACAGGAACTACCTCGGCTGCACCTTTTCTCCCTTAAATGGTAGGCCTCAGCCTCCCCGATTTCAATCAGTTGATCAATGACCCTATCCGCCACGATGTTGGTTGGCCTGCTATTCCAACCAAGCTCCCCTCCGACATCCCTAAGTTCGAAGGCCTTGCTGGAGAAGATCCAACCAACCATGTTCGATCTTTCCACATGTGGTGTTCCTCCAATTCCATTACCGATGATTCCATCCGTATTCGGTTGTTCCAATGCACACTTATCGGCGAAGCTTCTAAATGGTATGTTGACCAAGCCACCTCTTCCCATACCACCTTTGCGACCATTTCCCAAGCCTTTTTATCCTATTTCCAGCTCCCTCTTTGATACGATATTGGTACAAAGTTTTTGACTTCTTTCAAGTAAACCTCTTTGACCCGCCTTTCCACTCATGTCCAGGAATGGCGGAGAAGACGAAGCTTATGTCGAGCTCCCCCCTTCGAAGATCGGGTTTATATGGATTGGTTCCTTTCCACTCTCTTACCTCCCATTGGCAAAGATGTCGCCTCCCATTTACCTCAAACCGAAGAAGCTGCCCTCCAAGTAGCCTTGAAATATGACCTGATCTACGCTCAGTCTGGTTATGTTTATACCGTCCTTCCTGACCTCCCCAGGCCCGGTGGCGCTAACGCCCCGGGGGCATCTCTTTCCGTTGACGGTATCGTTGGAGCCGTTTCTCATTCGTATGCTCAACCTCCTATGGGCTATGGTCTCCCTCTGGGAGGGGCCAGCACCTCTAGCACTTTTCCCCCTCCAGGTAGCATGTATCCAGGATACGGCATGCCTCATAATTTTTCCAACCTCCTGCTTACCTCAATGTTGCCCAACCTAACCATTATCCTTATCTGAAGCCTGGTGCGCCAGCTCCTCCAGCATATGCGCTTCCACCTCCCTTGCCTCCTCCACCCCCGCAACAACACCTATAGCCCCCTCCAGGGCAAGTATTTGCACAGCAGAACGTGACTAATCCCCCTTCTTCTCAACAAAGGCAGAGAGGCAATCCAAATCAATCCTCCCCTGGTATGCGTGGACCCAATCCTCAAGGTACTGAATCTAACACTGCTAACTAGCAACGGGGCACTCAGCCAAAGCCGGACAGGCCTCTTCGCACCAATAAGCCTTGTTCATGTTGTGGTGTTTACGGTCATTACACCCACGATTGTCCCCTCTTACCACAGATGCAGCATATGTGGGAGTCTCAAGCCACATTGCAAGGACAACATGCCTCCCCTCATGCTCCCCCTAATGTGGCCACTACTCAACCGGCTGTGTTTATCGATCCTTTCCCCCAGCAAGGATACGTGGCTGCCCAACCACCTGATGGACAGGTCGCCACTCAATCTTCCCCTTCTGGTTCCTCTAATTACCAGATCCTCATGATGAACTCTTATCCATCCCCAACCGTCGACCTTCACCTTCAAACTCGGTCTCGCCAGTACCCCAAGCCTTCCGTTCATTCTGCCCCCGAGTCCCCTTCTTCAGGTTCTACAGAGCCTCTTTCAACATCCAATGGTCCCTTACATATCCCTCAACCCAAAGTTGAGGTTCATACCAAGATTCCAAAGGGACCATTACGTCGAAATGCTACTTCTGGTCGAGCTGCTCATTCGTATAGCATAGGAGATGATTTGGCGCAATCTCCTACTGCCATTTCCACATTGGAACTCCTCCAGTCGTGCGCTTCCCAAAAGAAGGCTCTGCTATCTATCGTGGGCACTGTAGATCCTACCGATGACCAAATGATTTTTTTCGACGCCCATCAATCAGAACATCCTCCTCTTCCTCCTTCCGTCGCCTTCAAAATCCCAGTCAAAATCCGGAATGCCAACGTTTCTCAGTGTATAATTGATGAGGGGGCATCCACCTGTGTGATGTCCGCTTCAGTTTGGAAGCAACTCGGATCTCCTGAGTTGGCCCCTTCCATGATCACCCTTCGAGTGTGGGACGACCACGCCTCCCAGCCCATTGGCCTCTTCCGTAATTGTCCTAGCACCCTTGCAGGCAAGACTGTTTGTGTTGAAGTCAAATTCATCGACACCCCTCTAGACTACAACATTCTATTGGGGCGAAGCTACACCTATGCCATGTCTGTTGTCCCATCCACGGTTTTTTGCAAGATGTGTTTTTCTCACAATGGAAAGATAGTCACCATCGACCAGTTGACTTATCATGAGCCACCGTCTCAGACCTCCCCAGAGACGACCATCTCTTCTGTAGCCAATAAGAAAACCATCGATTCCTTGACCAGTGTCTCTCCCGGCATCTACAAAGACTCCTCCCTGCTTGGAACTTTCCCTAGTCTCCCTCCTCCTCATATCTCTAATCCTAGCTTATCGAATGTTTGCATGATGCAATCGTCTCGGGCTGCCCTTAAGCGACCCACTTCGGCTAGTCAGCAACCTCAGACTCACCCTCGCCCACCGCAACTCACTCCTAGCCATTCATCTCAGCCAGCCGGACCTCCTCCTTCTGGCCCTTCTCCTACCGCTGGTGTCCCTAAACCCCTCTATCCTCTCGCGTCGGTTCCCCCAGGCCTCAATCAGCTCTTAGCCGTCCCTCCTGTTCATTATCCTGCTGGTCAGATCCCTTTCCTGGCTCCCCCTCCCAGAGTCTATACGGTCCCTGTCATGGCCACCCTCTCTCTCCCTAACCTGAACCTGGGCTTACCCATCTGGGACTTTGACCCTCCAACTGCTACCCCACCTGGTCACCCCAAACATTATCTTGCTTTGACACCAGTTCAACCAGTCCCCCTCGCTTCCTCCATTGCCACCATGCCCCCCGCACCTCCCCAGGACCCTACCCCTGTGGTGACAGCTCCAGGAAAGAAAGGCAAAGCTCACAAGGGGGCATCCAAAGACAAGGTCACCCCGACTAACCCAACTTCTCCTCCACTCGCAAAGTCTTGCGCCTTATGTGATGTCGTCGGTCACGCCACCCATACTTGTCTCGAATTGCCCCGCATTCAACCCATGGTTAAAGTCACATTCCCTGAGTCTACGGTCCCTAACCCCTCTCTCCTGTCCTCGTCCGTAACCAAGAACCAAAAAACTATTCGCACCAGCAAACCCTGTGCTTTGTATGGTTCCCATGGCCATTATTCCCACCATTGTCCTCACCTGACGCATTACCACGCCTCTTTAGAAGTAGTCTGCGAGTATGAAGTTGAAAAAAATCAGTCCACCTCTCCCATACTTGCGCAATATGCTTCGGGTCAGCTTGAGGATCCCCCCGCTCCCATTGACATCCCCCCCCCTGATGTCCAACTGACAGAGTCTACTACCACCATTCTTTACCTATCATCCTCTATGAGACCCTTGGAGCACATTCCCCTTGAATCCTCCCCTGTTGTTTCTCTTGACCCCCCTTCAGCGACCACCCTGGGCTCAACATCATTTAACCATTTGTTTCCCTGTTCTTTTGTCATTCCCCGTGACGATCCATATGCAAGCCTTTCTTCCTCTGCGGATGATTTAGGTAACTTTGCTGCATCATGTGGTTTCCCTTCCACTCTTCATCCCCTCTTTTCCTGTCCGGATGCCTCCTTGGGAACCTTTTCCACCCTTGACCTCCTCCTTTCCGCCCATACACTAGATAACACCACCTGTATCTCTGTTGACCTCCGTAGCTTGAGTCCCAGCCACCCCTCCTATAGCCCTCATATAACACCATCCATTTTGTATATGCGTCATAGCCATCTTGCCCATCACACTCCCTCCCACAGTTGCCGCTTGATGTCTACTATACACTCACGCTGCCGTCATTGTACCTCCTCCCCCCATTTTTTGTCTTGTAAGACTATTCCGCAGGACCTCCCGTCCCCACCCTATATCGGTTACGCCGATGGTGCAAGTCGTTACTCCTGGAATCTAGCCTCGGTAGGTTGGGCCATTTTCACCCCCTTGCATGCCCTTGTTCTCTCAAACGGGGTCTGCATTGGTACTGCCACCAACAATTAGGCCGAATATGATGCAGTGCGTGGTCTCTTAGCCGATGCTCTCTTTCATCGCATCCTCCATCTCCATGTTCGTTTAGATTCCCTACTTCTTGTCATGCAACTAAATGGTGTCTATCATGTGTATAATCCTGTGCTGTTTAGACGATATTTACGAGTGAAACTCTTGATACGTGAATTTGAAACCATAACTTTCAACCATGTACCTCGCAAACAGAATCACCATGTAGATAGCATTGCAAACCATGTTCTAGATTGGCATTTATCACATGCATTTCATACCAGACAATAACATTCATAATCATTAAAAAAGATGCATATCCATAATGTGTCGCAAAACATGTGTTTAGAGTCCATCTACTCTGATACATATGACATGCCCATATCATGTTACAAAATACTCAAAACTGGGGACACCATCTGTCCCTACATACACACTAGGGGGCACCACCTGCCCCACACCTAATCACTATCTGGCGGATCCCGAGCCTATGGCTCTGCTCCTGCAGCCTGTAGATCACGTATCCCTTGACTGGCCCTCGCCATGCGCCGCATGACACCTTGCCATTCCGAGGGTAGACCAATACATGGCTCTATGTACTAGTCGTCTAAGTCTTTCCACCTGCGCTCTGACACTCTGGTCAGCAACCTCTTACATCTACGGCAGATGCCCTCTAGAAGGGCTGCTGCATCCTCATTACGCACTGCTCTCTACCCACTCGGACCTGTAGCTCCCGATGCTGCCGGTCGTCCCATATATCCGGCCGATTTTACCGGAGCTATATCTGCATACTAAAAGTACATGAATTAGTACCCTATCTACTATTCACTAACTTTAACATGCCCAAAAAAGAATAGTTACTTTTCACTTACCATCGGGTCCCCATACTCGACCAGGCGGAAGTGGTAGGTCCGGATCCCCACAATAACTCATCCCACTATAGGGATAGTCGTCTATGTATAATGGCATCTGATCCCAATGGATAAAGAACTCTGGTCGAAACACTCGTCCAACCACCCCTCCTCCTCCTCTGCATAGTAGCCGCCCCCACTGGCGCATCCTGGGCTCTCTTGGGCCCCCATCTGGGAGCTATATACGAGGTCATAAGGTCGGGATCTTCTCAAAGAAGAAGGCACACAATAAAGTCCCATATGAGCAATCGTGGTTCACTTGCTGCTTGCAGAGCGACAACTGTCATTTTAACGACACCAACATCATTTGGGCCCACCCATAGTAGGTCCCACTCAACACACTCTCCACAATCATCATCTTCCCCCCTGTGATGTGATGGAGCGCCTGGATGCCGAAGATCCGCAACATCGCTGCGGCCACCGCACGGGTCTCTAACCTCTCTAGGTCCCCGATCGGTATCCGAGTCCCTTTGACTTGGAGACCCGGTCGGCAATGTCGCTCCACAAACTCCATGATATGCCGCCCCCGTGGTAACATTGGCTCCATGTTTCCCACCATCCCAAGTGGCGGGAGACCCGTCATAAAATACAGATCCTGGACTGTCAATTCGATCCTGTGCCCCTGCACTATAAAGACCTCATGATCTGGATCCAAATAACTAACAATCCGGGCCAACAAGGGCTCCCCATCCCTCATCAGAGGGTTCTCCAAAAACTTCAAAACCCCGAACCTGGCCAGTACACGATGGACACCCTGATCTGCTTGGATCTCTGACCGTAATGTACCTAGGTCCCTCTCTCTCCAGTTGACCCGTATATCTGTCATATCTGCACAAAAAAATCATCTTTGTCAGCATACAGATAAGAAACACTGCAACTATCCACAAAAAAAAAAATCTCAGCCCTCACACAGCACTAAAATCCCCTCCATCTTCAGGTCGCACTTTTTTGCTCAAAACCTACTTCCCAGGTCGCAGATTCTGGCCCAAAAAGTGCGATCCGGCCTTAGAGATCAAAGAGGGTCTGTTCCTGAGATTTTGGGCCCTAAACTGAACTTTCAATCCATCAAAATGAAAGAGTAAGGTTAGGCCTCTTACCTGCAACTGACAGATCTCGATTCCAGCGGTCAGTTTGTCTGCTACGCTCGCCACAAGATTTAGGGCCTTCTCTCCTCTCTACATTCACCACAGCAACACTAGAAAATGAGTGGATTTGGAGGGAAAAATGCCTTATTAAAAGAGAACCCTTGTTTCTTCTTTCGCCTGCTGCGACCATACCGTAGCTCCGTTTGACAAATCATCTACACCGTTGGAAAGCTCTCACTGGGCCCTCAAATGGGTATCTGTTAGTTTTTTGTGATTGGATACTTCACTAGGACAAATTTTGTCCAAGATGGGTCACTTCACCTCCCCCCAAAATCGAATTTCCTCACTTACAACACTTGTACTTGGGGCACCACTTTGCCTCCATACTTGTCTTTGTTTGTGTCGATTTTCATCATGAGATATCATCTTGTACTCATGTTTTTCGGGTCCCCCATGGGCTCTTTTCTGTGTGGCAGCACCATCGAGTCGCCCTTGTTTAGATCATCCAAGTTGAGTCATCATCGCATTCATGGAGTCTATCCTGAATCCCTTTGTACCTCGCTATAGTCCTCCATCCTTCATTGCTTGATCCCTCTCTTGTGTCGCACATTATGGCCTTCAGTCCCACTGTCCCCTATCCCTCATGATATTATGTCAGTCGCTGCCATGTCATTCCTGCCCTTTATGCTCTAACAAGGGAAGTCATCCATTCGCTACTCAGTCCCCTCCATTTCATCATCATCATTGGTATTAGTCTATCCGTCACTCGACTATTTTCTCTCATGCCTTAGTTGAGTATCTCTCATTGCCTCACCTATGGCAGACCTCCTTTTGTCAACATCAACTCATTCATTCCAGAAGACCAGTCTAGAGGGCGGTGTACCTTGGTTCTAGCTTCCACTCTTGTTCAGTACCTCAGATCAAGCGAAGGGCTTTCTCATTACCCTTTGAATTGATTGTTTCTCAGCTCCAGCTCCTTTCACCATGATCGAGATCCGTATACTTGATGGTTCAGTGATGCAGCAGCAACTCTTAGTGATTCCCGGGTGTGTGTGAGATGTCTCAGCCCTCATGAGGGGGTGGCCCTGCAGGTAGCCCCCCACATGCCCGGATGACCTCTTCATTGCAGCCCTTGATGTAGCTCCATATATTTGATGATGTCAGCCTTAGCCGCTTGCAGCGCCTCTTTGATTTGCATGTATCAGTCAGATTTTGCGAGCCCTTCCCCATTTACAGGGGGCATTTGGGTTGTATTTGTATCTCATGTACTCAGATATTATTGTATAAGTCCTGGCTGTTATCCCAGGCACAACATGTATGTGGGATTCCTCATTGTATTATTATCTGGCTCATGTTTATGCCGGTTGTACTTTATGGTTCGGTCCCTTGTTTAATGGACACACTATTCTTTTGTACTTTGTCTCGGCGGGCATAGGTATGCCTCCCCCGCCGCCTTTAGCACAGGTACCCTCTCATAAAAAGAGACTTGTTGCACCTGCGAGTCTCGTCTCCTCAGGGTCTAGTTCTTCAGCACACTCATCTACCTTACATTTCTCTCTCTGACTTCCCTCTTGATGTCTGGTGATTGAGTTCTTACAACGTACTTCAGTCATACGATTTGCTCCTAACACTCGCACGCTGGGGGGCAATCTGTTACACCATTTTTTGGTCATCTAACCTATTATCATTAGATGGACCCAAGTACACCATGCAAGACCAATTTTACCCTAAGTAAAATTGCTTTCACTATGTAAAATAACTTAATAAAACACATTTATTAGGTTGTTTATGGTCTAAACAGGAAACCCCAAAAGGAAATATTAAACAAACCTATATTTGTTTGATTTTCCCGGTCATGTTTAACCCAAAACAAAGAAATTAATTAGATAAATCTTTATTTATCTTATTATTTTCTAGGAATAATTATTTAAATCTTATTTAAATAATATTCCTTGTTAAATATGACTAAATCACCCATAAATAATTAAATAAATCATTATTTATTTGATTATCTTTCAACCACTTCCTAAAAATGATAAATAAATCATTTATTTATTTATTATTCACAAATAAAGGGATTTGACCCAAGTCAAATACTTTTTCCCTCCAACAAATATAATAAAATATTCCATAAAAGGTGGATCTAGATTTGGTTAATGTTATTTTAATCATGCACCAAGATCTAGAATGACCCAATATTTTGTTATAAATAGGAGGGCTTTTCCTACCATTCTTCACCTTTTGTTGCCTATTAGATCACTCTGGATCTAAACTCTTGGTTTGACTTTGAGCCATTATCATTTTCATATTTTCCATTATTTACTGTGTGAACTCCCTTTGAGTTCTATCTTTGTCTGGGTTTTCTACACCAACAGGAGAGAGAAATGCTAGATCTGAAGTGCTGAGGACTTCCAAGAACCCATCCCATTGAGGAGAATTGGAAACACCTTCTTGTTTTCCTCCTAGGTGCCCTTAATACAAAAAATTCTTTCAAAAATTGTTCTTGTCTTGTCTATTGGATGTATGGAGCAAAACCTCATTTTTACTGCTTAATGTCTTTATATGCATAGATCTGGTTTTTTGCAACACTTGTCTTGATCAAATAACTGCAGATCTAAAGATATTGGAAGCCATATTTGATGTTAGGGCTATAAGTTATGCGTAGCTAAAGTGGTCTTTTTTCGTACACTTCGACAAAATATTTATACTAACAATTACAACAGCCTTACCTTTAAGATTTGATTTTTCCTATGAAATCAGACACATGTTTCCAGGTACACAGATAAACGAAAATGATGTCCTTCCTTATAACATAAGAAACTATATCCATATAATTGTAACTTGAAAATTTCCACTTTCCTTTCCATCGATTAGGTCAATCATGTCTCAATCACATACAGGTATACTAACACAAAAGAGCAATGAAGCCCAAAATTTACATTTTAAACATCTCCCAAGTCCAGAACAAGCCCTCACACAGATTCTTGTACCATTTTTTTCATTATAAACATTCACACATGCATTGTCCTGATCCATTTCTAAAATAATGGTCATTTTCTTTGAAGTTTTTCCACAGAAAATAACTTTGTTGCATATTCAGTTACTTTTTCAATTTATATTGAATTCCACGAATGCCATTGTCTAAGCAATGTTTATCTCAAGTAGTATAGGACAACAACATGACTGCATATTGATTGCAATTAAGAAACAAATCCAACTCTACTTACATATAATTGCACAATTTGCATTTTAGAATAGTGCACATCCATTAAAGTGCAAGTTCAATAGTTAATATGACTCATCATGAATACTTGCCATCTCTTACAATGGAAATTGCATGTTCTAGTATCTAGACTAACTAGATAGATACCTTTGTTTTTAAAACTTTAGATTTTCTAACTATTTAATGGAGGGATAAAAAAGGTTTAAACTTGTATAAAAAGGAATGAATTTCATACATATTAATGCAAGGATATTATCAATATGAATAATTTTCTTCAAAAAAACTAACAAGAAAAATTGGAAACATATTTGCATGCAATTTCCAAACCAATTTTATAGGTCCAAAATTCCAAATTCTTTTATTTAGCATATATAATTGTATCATATATGAGCTCATCTGATGTTATCTCAGCTAATACTATATTTCATATAAATAGCCATGAGCCAAAGTAGTTAAAGCCAAACTCTTCAAATTTAGATACCTAGAGAAAATTTTATCTTAACAGTCAGGGCTAGAAAAAGCTCCCAATCACCCCAATTTATATTTTTTGCATAACATGTTGCATATGAGTAGCCATTGCCTAAAGTTTTTAAACCCAATCTCTGCAAATTTAGAAATATATATTACATTTGATTTAAACATTAGATAGTCAAGGATTGAAAAACCTCCCTATCACCCCAATTTCCTTTTGTTTTATGAGTACAGGTTTTAAGAAATGAATACCTTTATTGCCAATGTAGCCTCTTGTCTTTTTCCCTTCTTGGTAGATTTTCCAACACTGCAGAGAGATTCTATGTTGTGTTTGGTGAATCCCAATTCATTGTTAAAGACCAGCAAAGTAGCAGAGGCATCCACACCAGTGACTTCTCAGGTTGTAATCACAAAAGGGTTTAAAATGTGCATAAATTATTCTAATCGGTATCAATTCACTGGTTGGTGATAGTTATCCCACGGTTCTTACAAATCACTAAAACGTGTTGGAAAATTACCATTTCATTTGGCTTAGCATCAAATTTTTAATTTTGGGCATGGTAGACATGTTGCAAGATGGCATGTTTTCTATAGTAATAACTCATGAACAGAGGAGAATCAAGAGAATCTTCAACATATTATCACCCATGCCTTCAGCTTCGTCTTCCTCCATGAAATATTGAACACACAACCTCTTGAGTGTCTCGTTGGGTTGGTCTAGAAGAGTTTTTAAGTGATAGATTCCTTCTGTAAAATGAATTCGCAATGATTGGAGGCACTAGGAATCCAATTTCTTGAGTTCAACTAAAAATTACATATGTAAAATGAAATCACCATGATTAGGCACCGTGAATCCAATTTCTCAAGTTCAATCGAATCTAATTTCTTGAGTTCAACCAAGCGTATCAAATCAGACCTACTACAACATGGATGCACCCTTCCTCCTCCTTCCTTGGAAAAACCCTGCAACGAGGGAAATAGAGGGAGGGAAACGAAAAAATTTGATATTCGAAAAACATAAATCCCATGAATTTTACTAGTTGTACTCAAAAGCTAAGGAGAAGGGGTTTTGAAAGACATTAGTGAATACAAACCCTACAATAATTGTTAACAAAGGAAAAGTTATTTCCTATTGAAATTTTCATCATGGTGGTGTATAAATTTGTATTAAGTAATGGGTTATAATCGGTTTGGAAAATAGGATAGCTAAAAGGATTAAATGATCATGAAGGACACAAAAGCTAAAGAGAAAGTTGAATAATTTTTGACGAAGTAGAGATAACTAATGAGTGGTGGTTGAACTAGATGTGAGAAAATGAAGAAGGCAATGAGGAGTTCAAAATGAGATTGACGAGGAAGAGAGTAGTGAAGTGAGGATGAGAGAGTTGGAGAATTTCAATGGGAAAGGTGAGTTGGCGAGCAGATGGTTGTGAAATAAAGGGTTGACGATAAAATATATCTCAATAAAGAATAGTAGTCAAGGCACCTCAGTGAGGTATAATGAACACACTGGAGTGGGGTTATGAGAGATATGTGATTACATATTAGCAGGTTGGATGCAATGTAGGATGAGATTGTGGATGAGAAAGAATCAAATGAACTAATGGGAAACCATATCCTAAGGCCCATATCCTAAGGCCAACAGAGGATGAAAACGTAGTAGTGGGCATGGAATTAGATGATAGAAAAGTTGGCCTTGTACCAACCCTGCCCCTTATGTTTCTTAAACACAATTAGGTAACACTACACTAGCGTGTTAATAATGGTTCAAGTCCACCTCGTAGTCAGCTTACTTATGGATGAATAATAACAATTAGAGGAAGTAGTCTTAACAATAGTGCAAGTTTGAATATTAAGAGTAGCACACTTGGGGGTTTTAGTTATTTAGAGAAAAAAAACAAGATTTTCATGAATTTTAGTACCTATGATGCTTTGAATTATAACCTAGGAGCATGTAAGAGAAATAATATTAGAGTGATGTACTATTTAAAAAATTTATTCATGTGTAAATGCTTTGGAAAAAAACATAATGATCCACATACATTGATACAAAGAAAACCTTAAAAATGTCACTTTTAAAATCTCTTATGAAGTTACTTAATGTCATTTGAGTAGATATCACAATTACTTATATAAGTAATGGTGCGATCATATTTTTCATTCTCTTAAAGGAACTATTTCTAGACATGCACCCCATCAAGCATAAATCATCCTAACATATACGTTTGAAGTAATATAAATCATCCTATGACTATCCTCAAATGAATTCTCACCCGTAGCCTTGGTGATGGTGTAAGGCTCATATCAAAATGGTATGAGCTTCTTCCAGGAGTTTGTCGATTGCTCTTTATGCAAGTGCAACCATAACTCGTCCCCAACCAAAAACTTATGTGGAACCGAATGGATTGTGTATCTACTTGTACTTGGAGTTGGAAACTTTCTATAAAATATCATGAACTCATTATTGAATTTGTTAGAAACATTACTCAAAATTGGTTGCGTTGCTCACCTCATTCCAAGTATGGGAGGTATCTTCATGTCTTATTCCATGAATATAGCTACATCAATTTGTGTCAATTGTTGGGAAACCAAGCACACCTGAAAAGACTTGTGGGTAGTAGAAATATGAAGAACTATGTATAATTTCTGTTGAAAATAAGGAAGGTTTTCAACATGTGTATGTGGATCCTCACAATTTTATACTCTAAGGACATCTACACTGATCATATCGAGTACTTTTTATTTATCAATCTAGGGATGGAAGGAAATGGATTTGGTCAAGCTTGATGTCCATCATGGACTAAAGGTTAAACCAAAAAATACTGAGGAACCCACTATCCCTATCAAGAAATATGGTCTTTGGAAACCCAAAATGAACAAAAATATGCTTGAAGAAGATCTTATGAGTTGATTTTGTTTTGACAATCTTCTTATAGGGTGCCAAAATTCTCGTCCAAAGGAAGCGATCAACAACAACAAAAAACACATTTGTTACCATGCATGGTTGAGGGAAAACATTATCTGGAGTAGGAAAATACCTACTATTGAAAAACACAGTCTTTATGTCCTCTTGCTGCATGTGCTTGGGACGATTAGTTGGATGCAAATTCCAATAATGGGAAACAACATGTCCCCTCTTTTGGAAATATGTGCAAATCCTATGCACTTTCTTTGAAAGTTTCCTTTGATTCATCTGCTTCCTGTATGCCTTCTTCCTCATCCAGCATCTCGAAACATCATGGTTAAACTTGTAGATTTTAACCCTGGACAGAAATTATCTACACACAAATCTTATAACAGAAAATAAACAATAGCGAGAGCATAAAACATAAAATAGATAAACACAGAGATTTTCCCCTCGATCCCAAATTGGGATGACCAGCTTGATTTTTCATTATAATCCTTTTAGTGTTACAACACATATATATACATGCCAAAGCATACATAAACCCCAGTCCATTAACCCTGGATTAGAACATAACCGCATTTCCCTTGACCGGATCTACAAAATACCAGGGGCCGAAAAACCATTTTACCCCAAAACCATGTGCAAACTCATGCACAAAACATGGGTGGGTCCGCATATGAGAGGGACCACATACCAAAAAAAAATTCGTTGTAGCTCTGCCCCTGACCCGGACAGGGGGGGCTGCTGCCCCCCCTGTGACCCCCCTGCTGCGCCCGGCGCAACGTACAGCGCATGGTGCTAGTCGTGGAAAGAATATAAAACATACCCAACAAAACTTACCACAATATGTAAAACAAATTTTTCTTCCTTTTAAACATGCAGAATTGTCATGCCTTGCAGAAACACAATCAAATTGATCATGGGAAGATTTATACCTCTTGAGCTGCTTTGCATGTTCTTCATTTTTCCCTTCATGAGGAGATGTACTAGTAGAGGCTCTAGCTTTCATTTGCAGAGTAACATTATCGTCCTTTTCTTGAAAATTGTCTGAAATCACATGTTTGCCATAAGCTGCATGTCTACAATATTTTTGTTGCAACAAAGGCTTAAAGAAATGGAAATCATCTTGGAAAAAAACTTACATATTTGCATATCAGAACTCATGCACAAAACATGGGTGTGTCCGGTACATGAGTGGGACTCCGTTTGGTCTCAATCTAGTCTCCTAAATTGAGTTCATTTAATTGTCAACCAGGTTGGTAAACTCGTCGAAGTGAACTTACACCGTATGCCTAGGCTGGTCTTTAATGCGTTGTGTTTAGTGTTTTGCGATGTTTTTGGTCTTTGTAGATGATTTATGATGTTTTTGGTCTTTTTTGGTAGTTTTATGTTCACAAGGAAAAATGACTAGAAAGCTAGTGAAAGAAGCTAATGATTAAAACAGAGTGAAACCCTCGATTGGTTGATGACAAGTGGTGAATGCAAAGGCACCATCGAAACAAAATCAAATCCAAACTATGACTAAACAAACAAAGCTTCGATAATGACTTTAAGAAAAATGATTCAAAACATGAATCCTAACTTGTCAAATTTTTCTCATCAAAAGTATTTTGAGAGAGAGCTTGAGACATGTATCGCCTAAGCATGCAAATTCTCCTAAATATACGCTAAACAACTAACTTATAATGATGCAACATTTTATCCATGATTAGAGATTTGTTGAAGCATATTTGGAGTAAAACATTGATACCATCATAAGATCTCTACTAAGACTAGTTCAACTCTATTCCGCAACTTAGTTTGATAACACTACACTTCACTCAAAGGTTATAGATTTTTAAAATAGTATTTTGAGGAAAATGTCGTTTGTGAGATGATAAGAAAGTTACAGAAGTACTGTGCCTTAAAATGATATTGTCTTATGTTCATATGGTTATGAATCAATTATAGATTTTAGAACAAGAAGAGGTTTGTAAATAATGAAGGTTGCTTTGTTAAGTTTAACAACTGAAGTAATATAATATAAAGAATGACAATCGAATGTGGAGTGCAAATGCAATGAGTTAAGCTAAAACTCGAACTTAAGATGTCACTAATCTAAAATGCTGTTGAACTACCAAGTCATTATCAAACTTAAACAGATAACTGAAAAGAATTAAGTGCAATTAAACTCCGGGAGTATCCTAACTAGGCTATCATGCATTATTCTATGGAATTATACAATATTTGTCCATCATGATTGGTATTTTGGAAGAGTTTAGAACAATCCCAATCGTACAATTCAAAGGCAAATGCAAACATAAGACCGAAAGCAATTAAAAACTAAGATATCATAGCTATCTCCTACCCATCATTATGATATTTTGGAAAGCGTTTAAGAGCAAGAATAACCTATGGTACTTAGTGCAAATACACAACTAAAACGTTCAAGATCACAATCATGCTTAAGACATTATAAGGATTTTTTGGATGAGTTTCTTCTTTTGGAAGAGTACTTAGGTATAAGTATAATTGTGATGGTGAACAAAAGAGATTGGAATTAAATCCTACAATACTATAGCCATTTCCCATTCATGATCATAATCTTTTGAAGAGCTTTGGAAGATTTTTTAGAATGAGGATGCAACTATAGTAGCTAATGAAAAACAACTACGAATTCAACTTCAAAAACGTAAAGGCAGCTAGGATACTTATCTAAATTATGCAAATAAAACCGTGCGTATGTGGGCCCCACTACCGTACGGAATCTAACACCAAATCAACTCAACGCTTTCAAAACAATACTCGTCTCGCTTCATTAAAGGTGAAATAATCAACAAGAGAAATCGCGTCTCTTCGTAAATGTAGCACAAAACGAAGGTGTAACTGAACAAAAATCTAGCCTAGCTCTCGGTTTCAAGTGTTTTTATAACAAATTTACATAACAAGACTTGCAACAATTCCAGGATCATTGTCTTTCCTTATCGAAATCACATTAGGACTCTTGAAGTGGTTGCGTAAAAAGGAAAAGGACATCCGGACTAAGATGCCCTATTAGAAGTCTACCTTCTTAAATGTATTCCCATGTACCAAAAAACCATATCCAGAATCCGTTTCTTCCTTCATGGTGAGCAACGAACAATGTACATGACGTGGAATATACCCACATGCGGTTTTTCTTGAGAGGCCACCGGGAACATACCCAAACGTGAAGACACCGTAGAATTGCCTCTGCTAGCTACTTTAATGTCCGTATTCCCGTGCCTAGTTCGGTCAAAATGCATTACAATGAAAAATCATAAAACTTAGCAAGTCACCATGTTAATCATTCTAAAAGTAATTTTAACTAAATTCATTGATCAATTGGGTCTAGGATAACAATGGACAAAGGAAAATGAGGTGAAGTAGGATGAAAGAAAGCACAATATTGAGGCTCAACATACCCACACTCGTTGGACTTTTCGCATGTCCTCATGCAACTTATCCTATAAACTCGCAGGCTTCCGCAAGAACATCTAATCCTCTCCTTTCCTTTGCTCCTCGGGAAGCCAGAGATCTTCTCGGGTTTCTCTCGATGACAAGTTTGAACCTTAAGTTGATAAGTGCCCCGATTAGCTTCTTGTTCCTCTTTTTTCAACTTTTCATTAGCCTTTTCCACTTTCACATGCCTATATGTAGGGATAAGGTTGAGTTCATATCAACTTTGAGTTTGACTTTGTTCCTTCAATGTCATTCTCATTTCCTTTATGTGTCTATTAAGTCTTTCCAACTCATACCTTATCCCTTCTTAACACATCTATTTCGGACAAAGGAGGACTAGGGTTCTCTCTCTACTCGAAGCTCTTTCCAAAGTTTCAACATAGTCATAGAATTCTTGCCGAGCGGGAGTCAGACTTCAGGGGTTCCTTCATTAAAATCCTCTTCAACATCTTCTTCAATAGATGTTTCCTCATCTTCTATATTTATCACCCCCTCGTTTGTTTGATTTGAGTTTTCCTTAATTTCCCCTTTTAGTCTATGGCTTCTCTTGGTCGTGGAAGATCCTCTCCTTTCTCTCGTGCGATTTCCCCGATTACCTTCTCTTCTTAAGTTGTCTCTTTATTTGAGTCAACTTCTCTAAGATGATTTCCTCACTACATTCCTGGGATCGTTTTGCCAATTTAAATTTTTGAAGCTCTCCATTTTCTGGCTTCTCCCTTGTACGCCGTTGTTCAGGTGAGGGCTCTTTTGGCTCTTCAAAATGATTTTTTATCAAGAAATTGTCCCAAGTATCATTTTTTTGGTTAAATGGTGTTCAATCAAAATTTTAACCAAGCCATGATGATATAGAGTTGTCTCTAAAAATTGAACCCTTCTTTGAACACAAGAAGCCATCTTTTTCAAACTTTGAAGCAAGAAATAATAGGTGGGTTTCTGTCTTCCCAAAAATGCATTATCAGCCTAATGTGATAAACATAAAATGTGCCATATCTACCCTCACATGTAATACATTTTTGCAGAATAAGCAAAAGATGTTTCTCCATTTATTTTTCAAGGCGTAACTTGGAATTTCTTTCTTAAACAAAGTGATATCCATACCCTCGGTGATTTTAGAATTTGCTTCCGTGATTCATTATGGAATTCTCTCGCTTTTTGAACCATCTCTCTCCATTTCTAAGAAATCCCGTAGCTTCTACAATGAAACTTCAAAGGGACAATGAATTTAACATCCCCCACTTCAACCTCATCTCTGAAATGATCTTGCAAATGTTTTAGTGACTTCTTTGTGGAATCCATTAAACTTCTCAAGAAATTGTAGCCATCCTATCTCGTTGCAACATTTAACAGGTAGCCTTCTAGGTATTTCATACCCACCTGTCAGTTCTTACAATGAAACCCATAATTTCTTCTTCAATGATCAGATTAATACTCTTTCTACCTACGTAAACAATAACTTTCACCTCTCGAATTGATATGCCTCTTGTGTTCTTAATGACAATGGCTTCAAACTTCGAATGATATACCGCGTTATAGTGACAATGGCTTCAAACTTCGGATCGATATGCCTCCGGTTGACAAGGACAATGGCTTCAAACTCCTCACCGATATTCGTTCGTGGTGATAATGGTTTCAAATTCCACACCGGCCATACCGTCTCCCGGTAACAAATGGCTTCAAATTCTTCATCGCTATACCTCTCGTCTCCTGACAAATGACTTCAAATTCCACACTCGCTATACTCGCGTTTGCTGTGCTGATAATGCTTAATCTCTATTCACGGTGATAGGGCTTTGATATTCAACCGATATACCCTTTTCGGGCTTGCTCACTTCGGTGATAGGAATATCTCTATTTCATGAATGAAGTGTCAGTTGCGTAATGTATGATGGAAGTAGTTACTTAATGAGTAAATGGAGTGAGGTGGGAGGAAACGAATTAATGATTGAAAAGACGGCGAATATTTTTACAACGGAAAAAGAAAATCATCATTGAATGATTTGGTTATGATGTGAGGAATTCAAACACTTCAGCCATTTTAACCGCTTAAATGATGTCGGTATGGAATTTGAAATGAGAGATTTTAATCCAAAGTTTGTGGAGGGTATTTTCGTCATGATCAATAAAAATAATTAAAACAACTTTTTTCGAATAATTCATAACTAAAACTATGCTAAACTTTATGAAATGCCATTATAATCTAAACTCACATTCGCTTTTCATTTGCTTTTTTGTAGTCTTTGTCTTCTTTGTTCAATTTTGGAAGAGTCTTCATAATTTTCGATTCTTCTTATTCATGGATACACCGGATCATTTTGTTGCAATTCTAATGTCCGTCGACTAATGTGCCTTCGTGATTTGTAGTCATAATGACCGTCTCGTCGTTGCAAAAGCTCGATCAGCCGCGTAATGTCCGTGCTGCGGCATCGTACCGTAGAGCATTTTAATCATGGAATGGAGTGTTTTTGGAATATAAGTGAAATGTTATATGGTATGAATGAAGATGATGATGAGATATGATATGTATGAAGTGGATGATGAAATGGAATGGATTCAATTTATGAAATGGAGTGAAAGAACATAAGAATCGCCCGCAATCCATGACTTGTATTATTCATTCATAGTGAAGACACGTACTTTAAATTTTATATGAAAATGAGGTGAATGGAGTATGGAATGGGATGAATGAAATATGGAATGAAGTAGAGTATGAATGAATGAATGAAATGGAATATGGATGGATAAGTGAATGGAGTGAAATGAAATGAGATGGATCATAAGCACTATGGACTGACTTATGATTTTGTAACAAATGGCTATAAAATAAAATGGAAAAGTTAGAGTGTCGTAGAGACTCCCGATTTTCACTCCTATTCTTCGTATAAACATGCCAGCTAGTGATTGGTTTTCATGTTTATACTTTTATTTATTTATTTTTTATTTTTATTTTTTATAAAAGAAATGCTTCGTAAAAATTCATCAAGTTGATGAAGAAGAAAGATTCTTCTTCATTAACTTCACATCACTACTTTCTTGGAACTTCTCGGGCAAATTTTTTCGAGAGTGGTTTGTGATACAACTTCAATCTATAACCATTCACAAGAAAAAAGTGACCTCTTCTTCATCTATAGTTCACGATTTTCTCGCCCTCATTATCAAAAATTTCAACAACTTCATATGGCCCAAGCCAATGTGTCCGAAATTTACCTCTAGAAAATCCTTGAATTTTGAATCAAACAAGAGAGCCCCACATCATCTTCTTTGAATTTCTTCTCTTTTGATGTACTTGTCATGCCATCTAGCCCTTTGTTGTTGGACTAGACTTGTTTTCACGAACCGCATCTTGTCCGATCTCATCTAATTCATTAATTTGCTCCAATCTATGCTTCCGTGCCTCCAGTCAAATCAAGTCCTAACCGGACTCGCCATTTTGAAGGTTTGAATTTGGAACTCTATGGGAAACAAAACTTGCTTTCCATAAACAAGCTCATAAGGAGTATGGCCTATTGTGTTTCTCCATGTAGTTCTATGAGGCCCACAAGGCTTCGTGAAGCCTATCCACCCAATCTTTTCTATGTAAATGGACAAGCCTTTGTTAGGATTCCTTCAATAACTTTATTGGTAGACTCCACTTCGACTCATTTGCTTGTGGATGATAGGGAGTAGATTTTCTATGCACTGATTTTGTACCTCTCCATCATTTGCTCCACTAGCCTTGATGTAAATTGAGCTCCTTGATACTATAAAAGAAATTTCCTTTTGGGACACCAAAACGAGTAAAAATATTCTCAAAAAGAAAAGTAACTACGTATGATTCATTAGCAACAAGTAATGGCTTGGCTTCTACCCATTTAGTAACATAATCGATGCAAACTAATATATACCTTTTTCGTCTTGATGGAGGACTAATAGGTCCTACAAAATCCAAAGCCCATTTTTCAAAAGGTTCAATATGTACACGAGGAGTTGTATGGAATTTCACCGAAGGAGAAAGGTTTCCTACTCTTCTTTGGCAACTCGTCACCTTTTGACATACTCTTTAGCATCTTTAAACAAGGATGGCCAATAATATCCTAAATTAAGGATCTTATAGGTCGTCCTCTTATCAGCGCAAAGTGTCCGCCGTAAGGTTCATCATGACATGCTTTGAGAATATCGGGCATCTCATCTTCACGAACACACCTTATAATAGATTAAATCCTGGACCTTTCTTGTAAAACTCATTAGCAAGCCATGAATATTTTGCACTATCATGAATGATTTTTCTTTTATCCCTTGCATTCATTATTGAAGGAAATTTTTCCTGAAACTCAAATAATTAGCAATATCGGCAAACCATGGAGTTTGATAGGAAATTGCAAAAAGTATTCACTTCTGTGAAATTGATCTTCAACTGGAGTGTTATCTTTGATATTTTGCAGTCTAGGTAGGAAATCGACTACTCTGCTTTGTTTTCCGGAGCCTATCTAGAATGGTGATGTTGAATTCTCTGTATAGAAATAACTAACCATCTTATAACTGCGCCATTAGTGATTGATTTGTTCATTAAATATCTAATTGCGTAATGATCAATCGTCGAAAAAAAGTTTCATAGCCTCGTTATATAGTGTCTAAATTCGTTTATGGCATGAACAATGTACTAAAAATTGTTTTTTCGACTTTACGGTATAGTTTAACTTCACGGGAGTCAAATTTTCTATCGTTGTAATAGATGGCATATGGAATCAAATCTTTTTGTCCTGCAATCTATCGCTTCCTAGTAGTCGTATCGGAAGCTTATCCGTCAAGATATGAAAAGGTAACTTCCGGTTAGGGTCCCCTTAATATAGGTGCTTCGTAAATTTTGGTTTTCGGGGTTTCAAAAGCTAACTCGACAATCAGTAAGTCCATTTGAATTCACAATATTTGGTGAGTAATTTGAAGAGTGGAGATGCTATTTTGAGTGAAGTTTTCTATAAATCTCCGATAATATCCCGTAAATCCTAGAAAAAATTCTAACATCTCTTTGACAACTTGGAATGGATAAGTTAGATATGACTTCAAATTTAGAGCTCCATACAACTCTAATACCATCCCACGAAATGTGATGCCCTAAAACAATACCTTCAATAAACATCATAAAACATTTTTCATGACTAAGTGAAAGATTTGCTTCCCGACATCTCTTTAAAACTTTTCCAAGTTTTCTAAAGCTTCTTCAAATGAGTTTCCACACCGTGAAATCATCCATGTACACCTCTACACAATCATGTATTAGATCCGAAAAAATTCCTAATACCTTCCCTATTGGAATGTTGCGATGTGCATTGCATAATCCAAATGGCAATACTCGGTAAGCTTATAGGTACCCCCAAGGATAGGTAAATGTGGTCTACCTGTCTTGATCTTCAAGTGCTACTTTGGATTTGGTTGTAACCACTAAACCCATCTAAGAATGAGAAGTACTTTTGCTGCCTAATGTATCTAACACTTGATCTATGAAAGGGTAAGGGAAAAATGGTCTTTAAGAGTAGCTTTGTTTAGTTCTCGGTAGTCAACACATACCCTCCATTTTCCATTTTTCTTTGGCACAATTACCAAAGGAGAAACCCAGTCGACTATACTGAAATGGGATAGATGAAATTAACATTTAACAATTTTCGCAATTCTTCTTTAACAATCTCTCTAAGATTTGGATTCATCCGTCTTTGAGGTTGTCCGATTGGTTTGCAATTTTCTCTCTATATAGATGTGATGAGTGCAAGTATTGGGGCTTATCCCTTTCATGTCGAGCGTACTCCCGATGCATATTCGTAAGAATGTCTCCGTAATACTTTGACTAACTCTTCTTGTTGAGATTTTTCTAGGTTCTTGTTTATGTTCAAAGTTTTGCACGGGAAAGTCTCACTTGTGAGAGCCGCCAAATTTGTCCATAGAATGAAGAGACATCTTCCTTGATGACAAAAAATCAATGTTGGATCCCTCTTGAAATGATTCATGTTTATGCTCCGGGAGAGGATTCAAGAGTTTTCTATGAGTGTTGAGAATTTGATTATCTTCACTAATTTCTGAAATTGTGAAGAGAGGTTGTAAATCTTCCTCATCCTCTATCCATTGAGTGTCATCTAAATCAGTAATTAAAGTGCTAGCTGGAGGATATAAAGTGAATTTCTTAGTTGAACTACCATCGAGATATACATATCACTGTAGAATCTACAACTAATCAAAGCATCGAGAGCTGTAGCCAACCAAGGTCTTCCTAATATAACAGGATGGCCTCCTAGATTATTCTTAGGAGTTATTAGGATCATGAAATCCACGTGGGGTACTCCCAAGAATATAGGGACATCGGAATGTCTTCTATTACCCCATCCTTTGGTTTGATCACGAGATCCGTGCTGCTAATTGTAAAAGTGTGGGTGTAAAGAGAAGATTAGGGAAGTTTCACTTTATCCATGATTTGTCTACTCATGATATTGATTGCTGCTCCTAAATCAATGAGTGTGTTTTGGATTTCAATTCCATTGATGTGAATTTTGACAATCGGATTTTCTCGGGTCAAGATACTTTGGAATAGAAAGTCTTGCTCATCATAATGTCTCGGCTATTTGTCCCGCCCGGTTGAATTTTCTTTGTTTCTCTTATTCTTTTTCTTGTTTTCTTCATACTCAAGTCCTTTATTGTTTTGGCTAAAATTGGAATTTCCTTGATGGCTTGTAATAATGGAATTTTAATGCAAACATTTGTCGACCTCATCCAGAAATCATAATTGGAGCACCATGATTTGTTTTTCTACACCTTTATCAATTTGTAGTCTTTCCGTAGAAAGGGAGGGTATAGAAGTAGATGTAGATGGTTGCTCTACTACAAGAGTTGAATTTATTGGATCTTTTTGCTTTAATTTTTCAGTTGTTTGGGTCTTGAAAGGATGTGTCTTCCTCAAGACTTTTATTCACCCATAGAGAGTCTTCCTCAGAAGTTATCTTGTTCTTGTATAATCACGAGAAGGTTTCCCTCTTTTCAAGTATTCTTCCGTACCTAAGTTGAACATCACTAAGGTCTAGAGGAGTAATTAAATAAGTTGGAAACTCGTTGTGCCTTCTATCATGTATGTATTCCCAGAGGATTTTTATTATTGGGGTTTGGTATGGGTTGAGCAGAAATTGATTTGATTTTTGAGGAAATGGTAATGGGAGTGGTTGATTTTGATGTTGTTGGGTTCCCGATGATGTTGCTCTGAGGATCTTTGTTGAAAATTTTGTTGAAGATTTTGAGGAAAATTTTGTTGAGGATTTTGAGGATAAAAATGTGGGTATGGTGGATAGGATGGTGGATACTGATAGTATGGAGAGTATCTTCCATAGGGACTTTGTGTTCCTTGTGCGGCCCAAGATTGAGATTGATTTTGAAATTGGGGCCAAGGTTGTACGCCAAGAATTCCAAGGTGGAGGTGGATTATACATTTGATCATGGAATCCTTGTGTTTGAGGTCCCCGCCAAGTTGTCTTATAGATACAAAATTGAGAGACTGCTCGTGGAATCTATAGGATTTTCCTCCGAAAGACATGACTTTGAGACCGGGGAAGAGAAGGAAAATTCTTGGTTTCATGTTTTTCGGAACAAATAACACGAGGTTTCTACAACTTTTACATCCAAAGGACACTCTCTCAAGGCATGTTTCTTTCACATTTGGGACAAAAGATTGCCAAGGCATCGCATTCAGCCTTTTGCTTGTTTTGTATCTTGAGGGTGTCTATTTGTTCACTAAGACTCCCTAAGATGTCGCATTTAAAAATCATCAAGCATGTGTCCTATTTCTGATCTACTTACTATCCCAAAAGCTGTACTTACTTGCCCTTGCAAGTAGCAGTGGATCTCTTGGACCTTTTGACAGCTTTTTTAGATTTCCCTCTTGAAATGTTGATACATAACTCGTATATTTCCTGTAATGTGAGTCCGTGATATATCCCCTTTTCCCATCATGTTGAGGATATCCAACCATTCATCCCTAATTGTTTTCAACAAAAGAGCTTTTAAGGTGTCTTGATCTAGGTTTTCCATTTTTGCTCTTTTGATGTTGTAATTAAATCTCTCCAACAAATCTTCCAAATTTTCATCTTCTTTTTGTAACATCTTGAACACTTCTTCCTTATGATTAACCTGGCATACAATAATCCAAATACCTCTCTAGAAATGCTTGTTTCATGTCTTCCCATGTTCTAATAGAACTCGTTGATTAGACCTCATAAACCACTTCAATGTCGCTCCTTTCAAGGTTGAAGGGAATAATTTCAGCTTTTTGAGCATCTTTTTAAGTAGTCATAAGTTCTACACAAGCACTTCAAATTCAAAGAAGAAGGTTTCGTGATCTTCGATCTTTAAGTCCATAGAAGTTTGGAAGGACAAGAGGGTGAAATGTTTTTCATGGTTGTATTGGTTTCTTCATCAATTATATGGAACCCAAAAGAGCTTCCTATTCTACCTCTTCCTCCATCCGCACTTCTACCTCCTTCTCCTCTACCTCTACCTCTACCTCCAAATAGTGTGTGTTCTCCATTAAAGGCTCCTCCCCTCCTCCTTCTTTGCTATGATTGACTCTCCCCGTGGAAGTGGAAAAGATTTGTGTCCCTAACAGGAGTTTTTAGATCTTCTTCTATGGCAGGTTCGGTGGATGAAGTGGAAGGTTTCTCTAATGGAATAGTTGACCTTAGATCTTCTAGAAGTCCGGGATCGGAAAGGATGGAATGTGGGTCCGAGTTGAAGGTGTACTAGCTCTAGATCTAGATGAAACAAGTGGTGTTCTAGAAATCAAACTTCCGCTTTCCGTCGCTTATAAATCTTCCCCTTGAATCTCTCTCCCTATGCATATAATTGTTTTTTTGAATGCTAAGAAAACAAAGGTTACCTAGTTTTCACTTCCCAAGCAACGGTGCCAAAATGTTTGGTCTCAATCTAGTCTCCTAAATTGAGTTCATTTAATTGTCAACCGTGGTTGGTAAACCGCCGAAGTGAACCGCACCGTAATGTGCCTAGGTGTTTTGTCTCTTAATGCGTTGTGTTTAGTGTTTTATGATGTTTTTGGTCTTTTTGGTAGTTTTATGTTCACAAGGAAAAATGACTAGAAAGCTAGTGGAAAGAAGCTAATGATTAAAACAGAGTGAAACTTGATTGGTTGATGACAAGTGGTGAATGCAAAGGAAACTACTGAAACAAAATAAAATCCAAACTATGACTAAACAGAAACAAAGCTTGATAATGACTTTTAAGAAAATGATTCAAAACATAAACTCAACTTGTCAAATTCTTTCATCAAAGGTATTTTGAGAGAGAGCTTGAGACATGGTCAGCTAAGCATGCAAATTCTCCTAACTAAACAATTAAACAACTAACTTATAATGATGCAACATTTTATCCATGATTAGAGATTTGTTGAAGCATATTTGGAGTAAAACATTGATACCATCATAAGATCTCTACTTTAAGACTAGTTCCTAACTCTATTCTGCAACTTAGTTTGATAACACTACACTTCACTCAAAGGTTACAGATTTTTAAAATAGTCTTTTGAGGAAATGTTTGTTTGTGAGATGATAAGGAAGTTGCAGAAGTACTTCAGGCCTTAAAATGATATTGTCTTCTGTTCATATGGTTATGAATCAATTATAGATTTTAGAACAAGAAGAGGTTTGTAAATAATGAAAGCTGTTTTGTTAAGTTTAACAACTGAAGTAATCTAATATGTAGTGAATGACAATTGAATGTGGAGTGCAAATGCAATGAGTTAAGATAAAAATGAACTTAAGATGTCACTAATCTAAAACAGTGTTGAACTACCAAGTCATTATCAAACTTAAAACAAAATAACTGAGCATGAATTAAGTGCAATTAAACTCCGGAGTATCCTAACTAGGCTATCATGCATTATTCTATGGAATTATACAGTTTGTTTGTCCATCATGATTGGTATTTTGGAAGAGTTTCTTAGAACAATCCTAACTATACAATTCAGTGCAAATGCAAACATAAAGACTGAAAGCAATTAAAAACTAAGATATCATAGCTATCTCCTACCCATCATTATGATATTTTGGAAAAGCGTTTTAAGAGCAAGAACAACTATGGTACTTAGTGCAAACACACAACTGAAACGTTCAAGATCACAATCATGCTTAAGACATTATAAGGATTTTTTTGGAAGAGTTTCTTCTTTTGGAAGAGTACTTAGCATAAGTATAACTGTGATGGTGAACAAAAGAGATTGCAATTAAATCCTACAATACTATAGCCATTTCCCATTCATGATCATAATCTTTTGGAAGAGATTCTTCTTTTGGAAGAGTTTTTAGAACGAGTATAACTATAGTAGCTAATGAAAACAACTACGAATTCAACTTCAAAAACGTAAAGGCAGCTAGGATACTTATCTAAATTACGCAAATAAAACCATGCAGGAGGCAGGGGCCCTCTACCACCAGACGGAATCTAACACCAAATCAACTCAACGCTTTCAAAACAATACTGTCTGCTTCATTAAAGGTGAAATAACTTGAACAGAGCAATCTGCGTCTTCAGAAATGTAGCACAAAATCTAAGCAAAATCTGGAACAAAATCTTCTCGGTTTCCCAAGTGTTTTTATAACAAATTTACATAACAAGACTTGCAACAATTCCAGGATCATTGTCTTTCCTTATCGAAATCACATTAGGACTCTTGAAGTGGCCGCGTAAAAAGGAAAAGGACATCTGGACTAAGACAGTCCTATTAGAAGTCTGCCTTCTTAAATGTGTTCCCACGTACCAAAACCATATCCAGAATTCGTTTCTTCCTTCATGGTGAGCAATGAACAATGTAGACATGACGTGGAATATACCCATATGCGGTTTTTCTTGAGAGGCCACCTGGAACATACCCAAACGTGAAGACAGCTGCAGAATTGCCGGTTAGCTATGGAATGTCTGCATTCTGCAGCTAGTTCCGGTCAAAATGCATTACAATGACAAAAATCACAAAACTTAGCAAGTCAGTCATGTTAATCATTCTAAAAGTAAATTTAACTAAATTCATTGATCAATTGGGTCTGGGATAACAATGGACAAAGGAAAATGAGGTAAAGTAAGATGAAAGAAAGCACAATCTTGAGGCTCAACAAGACCGCATACCAAAAAAATTTGCCGGGCGCCGCCCCCGTAGCCCGACAGGGCTCGGCCGCTTCCCTTGTGACCTCGTCGCACCCAACGCAATGTACAAAGGGGCGCATGGGGCTAGTCATGGAAAGAATATAAGACATACCCAACATTCTCCCACTTGTTGTTTTCTTTCCACGGGGGGCCACAGGAGGGCTTAGTCATTGGCCCAATTCTTCAACACCCATTGTTTCTCTACACCAAGATAACTTCTAAGTGCTCATAGACTTTGTCAATGCATCTGCAACATTCTTCAAAGTGTCCACCTTTACCAGCAACACCCTTTTAGCCTCAACCATATCTCTAACAAAGTGATATTGAACATCAATGTGCTTTGTCTTTGAATGATAAGCAGGGTTCTTAGCCAAGAAAATTGCACTTGGCTATCACAATCTATCCTTATAGCTTGCTGTACCAACCCCATACTTGAACACAATCTCTGCAACCAAAATGCTTCCTTTCTTGCATGAGTCGTGCTGGTTTCTACCTACGTATTTGAAAACGCCACTACGGGCCCATCTTTTTACTCATCCAAGCCCCGCAAATAGGCTAAACACATACCCACTTGTAGATCTTCTTTGTGTGGAGTACTAAAGGTATGCTTTTGATGATTATTTCAGTGGCTTTTTAGTAGAATTTGTAAACCTTTTTGCATCATGAATTTGGAAAGTAATAAGGAACTATAACAAAACATGTGAGAATTGATATGCAAGACTTAACCACTGATAATGGTTATTTTCTGTGCAGGAAAAGGAGAAAACGAGGAATTGCCGCTCCAAAGGAAGAGACAAAGTCGAGATAACTGCTGTCCCTCTGAAGGGAAACCGAATGCAAACAAGGCTAAACAGATTAAAGCAAATCGGCCCGGAAAAGGAGGAGAAGACACCAGCTCGGCGCAAAAGAAAAGAAAAGATGAAGAATTAACAGTTTGGCGAATCCCTCAGGATCTTTGATCCTGAGGGATCGCTGCTTTATTTATCTTATTACTTGGACATTTCCGCCGTCACCTTTATATAAAGGGACAACACTGTTAGCTTGGGATAATAAGAAGGATACGATTTTATGTAATTTTCTGTTAAACATCAGCTCTGATTATTAAGTCTCGTTGAGAACTGGTTCATTGTATTTTTGTCCGATGCATTAATAAAAGCTTGGTGATTATTTCATCTCTGCGTCTGGATTAACTTAAGGCGGTGTATCCTTGGAGGCTAAGGGCCCGGCCCCGGAGGACACTTGCTTTTGTACCACTACGATTTGATTTCTACGTGGTTTTTTTATCGTTGTTATTTGGTAATCTGATATGCTTTATAAGTTGATATTACATGCTCTGTTAAGATTAAATCATTGAGGTTTTTACAGATAGAATCGTGTATTGACTCTGCATTATGTTATTGATCTTTTCAGAGTTAATTGCATGTTATTAGTCTTAACCGAATATTCTTACTGTTCTGTCACAGAGCGTTTGTGCTGAACATTCATATCATAGATTCATATGAAGTTGTGTTCTTCATGATTGTTGGATTCAGAGATAATGCTGTTCTATTTGGAAGCACAGTCGTATCCCTGTTAATTAAGATTACTATTTCAGCGTGTTGTGTGCGTATATGATTTACTAGAGCTGTTCCATAATTTGTCAATAGTTAATGTTGTTCCATTAGTGTGTTTTGCGTGATTTGCCTTAAGAGTGAAAGATTGTTATTTGATTGCGAAGAGTGTATTTGGGTTAATAGATTAAGTTTGGTTACAACTCGCGAGACTTAGTTGTTCGATTGCTATTCCATTTTAGAATTACTGTTTCATTCCAGATTTGTTGTTCAATTCTTTATTTGCTGTTCCATTTACTCGCATTTGTTGTTTTGGTGTGAGAGACGATCTAAGGCTGTAGTGAGCTTTGGCATTCACTGTCTAGCTCCCAGACCCATGGTCTATGCTCTAATTTCCTTTCCATCAGTTTCCCAAGGGATGGGTTATCGCTGCCGAACCCTTGACTGATAAGTTGCCTAGTTTTCTGAATGTGTGATTTATTCTTTTGAAGTAATTTAGTTACAGACAAGCATCCGTTTACTCTTGTATTTCTTAAACACTATACTACTAGCATTACTCTGACAAGTGATAGCCTCAGACTGAGACACTCTTTGGAATAACAAAACGCTCCCGGATTGACATATTAATGTGAGGTAATTAGAGGTGAAAGAGACCCTTTTTATAGCTCTACATTTTGGCGCCGTTGCCGGGGAAAGAGTGTAGCCATTTGCTTTTTTCAGAGTAGTGCACGAGCCTGCTAGGGAGGAGTTGGATCCTAAAAATGGAAGGTAAGAACCTACGTGCGGAGCATGTAAAAACCCTGCTCCACTGTCCGCTTTCCTAACAGAGTTGTTTTTTTGCTTTGTTTGAATAGAAGTTGGTAGTTCATTTGAGTGCATGACTAAGCAGAAAAGACCAGAAAAGAACATCAAACCCCCATCCAAGCCTGAAAAAGCTAAGGGGCCGGTGACCCTTGGCCGAACGACCTTCATAGACGAAATCTATAAGAAAATAGAATCTCAGCCATCAGTAGGCCCCAGGAAAAACATTTCTAAACAACCTACTAGTTCCCTTCAGGCCACAGGATCACCATCTGTAGCCTTTGCTGAGGTGCATAGTCAAACTGAAGAGCAGGACTTTCAAGAAATCGAAAATTCTACTCCAGAACTATTGCAGGAAGGGAATTCCAGCAACTTTTGTGAAGGAGAAGGGGAAACAGGGGAAACCAAGGAACCAAAATCTCCTATTGGAACAAATCAGCCATTAGATAGCCCAGATAAGGGGAGTGCTGCGAAAATCATTGTTGAAGGAATTCAATCTCCTCAGACACCTGGTATTCTCATTATTCCAGATAAGGGAAGCGCCATTAAAACTATCCCTGTCAAAACCGTTCCCTCTCAACCTAGGAATACTGTCCTAGATATCCCAGAAGGTTATTGGCATATATTCGATCCCATGGCTCAGAATCAGCCAACTACTCAAACCTCTACATTACAATATCCTATAGTGGATTCTGCAGCAAATGCACCCATGAAAGCTATCCCTCTTCAGCATATCCCTACATTTCACGGCCTCACATCAGAGGATCCGGATGCATTTTTATTCGAATTCGATGTGTTATGTAGGGGGTATGATTACACCACCGATCCCCAAAAATTGAAATTATTTCCCTCTACATTAAAAGGGGCTGGTTTAAGATGGTTTATGGGACTAGGTGGCGGGGTTATCAACAATTGGGATCAAATGAAAGAATCCTTCTTAAAAAAATATCAGGATTATTGTAGGTCTAGAGAATTAAAAGACGAAATATTCCAAATGTCAGCCAGACCAAATGAAACATTAGAGGAGTATGTGGAACGTTTTTAGTACAATCTACAAATATCTCCTTATGCATCACTACCTTTACCTGATAATGTGTTAAAAACTGCATTAATAAGGGGCATGAAGGAACAATGGATTGAAACATTAAACATCATGGGAAAAGGGGATATTTATCAAGAGAATTTTGCTGACATTATTGATTTATGTATCAGGAGTTCGAGAGGCAGCACAAGGATAAAACCGACAGAATATGATCGGTTTGCAAGAGATAACAAAGTATCAACAGAAGGAGTAACACGTGCAGAAATTGGAAATTTATTGGAAAATTTTAAAACTGATATTATGGGGACACTAACTACACAACTTGATATTGTGCAGGCTAAACAGAAGCAATGGGAGGCAGAACAGAATTTGGCAATCTTCTGCCCCCGATGCAGAAAAAAACATAGCCACAAGGAATGTCCACTGGATAAAGTCCAAACGTGCACCATCTGTACAAAATATCACCTTACGGAGAGCTGCCCCTCACTTCCGGGATTGAAAGAGGTATATAAGGAAGCAGAAGAAGAACCAGAATCGGTGAACTCGATCAACCAGCGTCGCCAATGGCAGCCGAGACAACCTGGTATGTTTCCGGACTCAACCTCTTTCTTTCAACCCCCACAGTATAATGCTCAACAATATGGTATGTGGCAAAATCAATCTCAACCCCCATTTTCAAACTGGTCACCACAATCGTTTCCTTCTTCAAATCCATGGCTGAATCAAACAAGCCAATCTGGTTGGCCGAATTTCCCTTACACTCCACCATATTGGCAAAATGGCCCATATCCTTCACAATGGACTCCTTCTACTTCACAAAGTTCACCCTGGCAGACAAGCTGGCAAAGACCGATGTACCACCCAGCTGGAACTATTCCGCTCCCTCAACCTACTCTGCCAGCCTTACAACAAAATCCCCAGTCTAACCTGAGACCGCAACTCCCAGCCCAACCCGATCCCAATCCAAACAACAGGCAGGTCCAATCTATTCAAATCATAGAATCACCAGAGCTAGGACCCGACCTAAGGGAGTGCAATGATCTTCAGTTAAGATCTGGACGTATAATCGAAACAGAGGGAGATAAAACAGTTCATATTGAAGATCAGTTACCAAGAGAACATCAGTTACAACAAGAGGATGTAAATAAGCAACAAACTCATAATCAAGCAACCACATCCTCTCCTCCATTCCCAGAACGATTAGCCATACCTCGATCCATACAATATCCCGACTTTGACATTCTGGGAGAATTACAAAATCTGTACATAAAAATTCCATTCCTCCAAGCCATTCAAGACATTCCCATATACGCAAAAACTATCAAAGAATTGTGCATAAAGAAACCAAGGAGGAATATAAAAAATAACCCAAGAGTCCAAGTAGTCGGTACTTTATCTGACCTATTGTCTGGGAGAGAAACACCCATTAAATATGAAGACCCAGGGAATCCAATTATAACTGTTCAAATTTATGGTCAGACCTTGTCTAATGCCTTAGTTGATCTAGGAGCTGCAATTAATATTTTAACCACCACTACTTGCCAAAAGCTCGGCATTACATTTGTAGAACCCACCTCTACTTTGTTAGAATTGGCTGACCGATCTGTGGTCAGGCCAGAGGGTACTCTACATGATGTCATGGTCTCTGTAGAATCCTGGGAGTACCCAACCGATTTCCTGATAATTAATCCAAAAACCCGACTTGATGGACACCCGCTAATTTTAGGTAGACCTTGGCTTGCCACTGCCGATGCCTATATTGGCTGCCGGCAGGGAAATATGACCATAACCAGAGGACCGAATAGCAAAAATTTAGTTCTATATCCTCCAGCGCAGCCAAGTGTCACAATGATCAAAACTAATAAGCACCATGTATCATACCTTACTGATAACATCAGATCTCCATTAACTATACAAGAGGCACTTGATTTTAAAGACCAAACAGAAGATGATGCCATTAATAATTTCATTAGTCAAACTGAATCTCGCACACAGTGTCACATGATAGAAGTAGCATTTGATAATGAATTGGAGGAAGATCCTCTGAAAGATACGCATGACCAAACGATACCTGTTACTTCTGTTGCAAATAGTAAAACTGTGGAAATTGCACCGGGGAAAACTTTAAACATCAATGCTAATCTCACACCTGAACAAGAAACTAAGCTCATCCATTTGTTAACGAAATATCAAGAAGCATTTGCATGGGATTACCCTGACATGAAAGGAATTGATCCCCAGTTATGTACACACCACATTTATACAGAAAAAGATGCCAGACCTGTTCGTCAGCCGCAAAGGAGACTTAATCCTCATCTCAAAGATGTGGTAAAAGCTGAACTTCAGAAACTTTTAGATGTCAATTTTATCTATCCTATTTATGATAGTAAATGGGTCTCTCCGCTTGTGGTGGTACCAAAAAAGAATGGAAAATGGAGAATCTGTGTGGATTATAGGGAACTAAATAAGGCAACACAGAAAGATCATTTTCCTCTCCCATTCATAGACCAAGTATTAGATACTTTAGCAGGAAAGAAATTCTTTTCTTTCTTGGATGGCTTCAGTGGATACAATCAGATTCAGATTGCCCCTGAAGACCAGGATAAAACTACTTTTACTTGTCCCTGGGGAACATTTGCCTATCGAGTTCTACCTTTTGGCCTATGTAATGCTCCTGCTACATTCCAAAGGGCTATCCTTAGCATTTTTGCAGATTTAATAAATGATGGACTTGAAGTTTACATGGATGACTTTACACCATATGGAGATGATTTTGATCCGGCTCTAGACACCCTAGAAAAAGTCCTACAACGCTGCATTCTTACCAGGCTTTGCTTAAGCCACGAAAAATGTTTCTTGATGATGACTGAAGGACTTATCCTAGGGCATTATGTTTCAGCAGCCGGCATTCAGGTAGACCCGGCCAAAATCCAAATACTTTTGCTCATTCCCACTCCTACTACTCAAACAGAGGTACGCAGCTTTCTTGGATTTTCTGGTTATTATAGACGATTTATAGAACATTATTCGCACATTGCTGCTCCTTTATATGCACTAACTGGTAACGTTGATTTTCTTTGGACAAAAAAATGTGACCGTGCTTTCGAGGATTTAAATAAGCTCGTATCCACAGCCCCAGTCCTTCGAGGACCAAAATGGGACCTACCGTTCCAGATATCATCTGATGCCTCAGATACAGCCATTGGCGCAGTCCTTGGGCAGGAAGAGGATAAAAAACCATATGCTATCTATTACATCAGCAAAAATTTATCCCCTGCTGAATTAAATTACACTGTTACTGAAAAAGAATTCCTAGTTGTAATACATGCTGTCAATAAGTTTAGACATTATATTACAGGCTATCCTGTTATCTTGTATACAGACCATTCTGCCATAAAATATTTAGCAAATAAGCCTGTCACAAATGCCAGAGTAACTAGATGGTTGATTTTATTACAGGAATTCGATATCACAATCAAGGATCGGCCTGGCAAAGAAAACCCTGTAGCCGATTTTCTTTCGAGAATACCAAAACCAAACGATGCAGCAGCAGTTGAAGATCAATTTCCGGATGAGCACCTGTTTGCTGTTGCCGTACAAACACCCTGGTATGCTGATGTTGCCAACTACCTCGCAGTAGGTAAACTACCAAAACATTTAACCCCTAATGAGCGCAAGCAGATTGTTCAGAAGAGTTCTCGATTCTCGTGGATTGGGGGCTATTTGTTTCACACAGGGGCAGACATGCATATCAGGCGATGTGTTCGAGAGGATGAAATCTTCGACATCCTAAAAGCCTGTCACGACGGACCGTGTGGTGGACACTTCGCTGAGCGTAGAACTGGACACAAAGTATTGCAAACAGGATATTACTGGCCCACCATTTTCAAAGATGCAAAGAAATTTGTTCAAGCCTGTGACAGCTGCCAGCGAGCAGGACGACCGGGTCAAGCCGATGAGATGCCTCTGAAACCACAGTTAGTCATCGAACCATTCGAGCGATGGGCTCTTGATTTCGTTGGACCCATCAACCCCTCATCAAATCAGAAAACATATATCTTGGTGGCAACAGAATATGTCACCAAATGGGTTGAGGCAGAAGCATTGCCAAGAGCCACAGAGGAATCTGTCATACAGTTCCTGTTCCATCTATTTGTTCGTTATGGCCTTCCCAGAGAAATAATTACAGATGGAGGACCACAATTTGTTGGGCATAAATTAGCTGCAACACTTAACAATTATCATGTCCAGCATAAGATCACTACTCCATATCACCCACAGGCGAATGGGCGGGTAGAAAGTAGCAATAAGATAATAGAATCAATCCTAACGAAAACCATTGCGTCACATAGGCGTGATTGGGCTACCCGACTACCTGAAGCACTCTGGGCCTATAGAACCACTTGGAGGAGCACCACCGGTTACTCACCTTATCAATTAGTGTTTGGAAAACAACCCATTTTTCCCATAGAATTCGAAATCCAAACATTACGGACAGCACAGGAAGTTGGCCTAGATCTAAGCGAGGCACAAATCAATCGACTACAGCAGATCAATGAATTAGATGAAATTAGGCTCTTTGCACTACAAAATACAGCATTGATTCAACAGCAGCGAGCTAAATGGCATGATGCGCTCATCAAAAACAAAGTCTTCCACGAGGGAGACTGGGCTCTGTTATACGACTCTCGGTTTCGGGACTTCCCTGGAAAACTTCAGACTCGATGGTTGGGACCATACGAAATCCAGAAGGTGCATGACAACGGAACCCTTACTCTAATTACCATTGACGGTTCTGGATATGCATTCAAAGTAAATAGCCACCGAGTTCGTCTCTATCGCAAACCACTCACTCGGGAATCCTTCTGCCAGCAGCTACGCCGAGACACTAATATGGAGATTTTAGGAGAGGAAGAGAAATCTTCCTCACCTGTAATTCATTAAGGAATTCATTTCTTTTTACAATTTGTACATAAGTTCTTGTCTTTGAGTCGTTCTTGTACATATGTTTGAATTAAATGTTTTCTTGTCATTTTTTTGCTGTTCTTTTTCTTTCTCAAAGTTTCGATTTTTGCCGTTCTAAAAAAATGGCATTTGCGTGTTTTTTTTATGCTGTTGGCTTTGCTTGTTTTGCTGTTCCTTTTCTAAAGGAACAACATTCTGGATCTCTGCTGTTCCTTTTCCAAAGGAACGGCATTTTTGCGTCTTTTGCTGTTCCTTTTCCAAAGGAACAGCATTTTTGGTTACTACTGTTCCTTTTTTTTCAAAGAAACAACATTCTTTTGTTGTTGTTGTTCCTTTTTCAAAGGAACGGCATTTTGAGTGTTTTTATAGTATTTTTATTTTTGCTGTTCCTTTTTCAAAGGAACGACATTTGCATTTTTGCGATCTATCGTCCTTCGTTGTTTCTTTTTCAAAAGGAACACCACTAGCATACTTTTGCTCTCCTTGTGAAACAGCTTATTCCTTTTGCTGATCTAAATTGAGGATGCTTCTTGCCCGTATTCTTTCAAGTCTTTAAGATACAGCTATGTACTTGTGCAATGAATATAAAATCACAACATACCGAAATCCGCAAATCATAAATCGCTATATTTATAAGGCTTTGCATTAGTAAGAGGACAAAAGGAAGGACATACTTATTTCTTATCTTTTGTTGTCATTGTTTTACTAATTTTGCCCTGATTGGTTATCTTTATCATGCTAGTCCCTTTAACCCTTTTTGATTATTTAGGAATAAGAGCAAAGGGTTTATATATTCCTATTGAGATGATAAGACTTCTTCCACCATTCCTACTCTTAAGGAGTGTCGAACCACCCTTTGTGTATAAATAACGAAAAATACTCTATAAAAAAGAAAAAGTCTCTGAACATGATGTCAAATGCAGGATAGGGGGTCTCATTAAGAGCCAGCCTACCATGATCATGAGGATGGAAGTGAAGTGGCATTCCCATTATGGCCACCACACCAGGGATATGGTCCAAAAGGTATATCAAATAAACGAACCTTGGAACAGGAGGTCTCATCACGAGCCGGCCTGCCCACGTTTCGCTCCTTCCTCGTGAATGGCATTATGGCTAACTGGTCACCAAGCCAGCATAATGGTCTACATTTTGACATAACAACATTCCTAAGCATACACAAAGGATCATGGTTCCAAGGGTAAAAAAACAACTCTGCCAAGGTTATGGACACCTGTCGGCAGCAGAGCACTGTTAATGGTATTGAAGTCACCTTGGTTACACCAATGGGTAAGATACTAATAATCTTTTGTTTCTTATATCCTAGGAACTAATCATATATTATTTCCCGATTTATACATCGCATGAACATTTATCATCACCAATCATGGCAAAGGAAGTGACCATGACCACTTGAGATTTGGCAAGTACGATAGATGTCCTACCCACCAGCCTCATATCATAACACAGCAGCCTCTTACATAATACGCGATCAACTCTCCGCCTCGATTTCGGTAATTCGTTGTCCTTCTAAACATGGCATAATTCCATATGTTGTTCCTTTCTGACTCGGTTGCAGATCGGGTGCCGCTCCTTTATTTTCCGGCTGGGACAACCTATCACATTGCGGGGGGGGGGAGGTTAACCTCATTATTCCCTGAATTACGTGTCAGCTCACCATTCGGGAAAGATAGTGTACGACGGTATGGCATGGTTTAACGGCATGGCATTTCTATTTTTACACAAGTTGCTGTTCATAATCCATTTCCGTTGCATTGTTGCATACTCTGTGTTTTTTTTTTTTTTCGAAATCTTGCGATTATCACCCTCTCTGTGTTTCAAACAGCACAAGTAGTTGCTGTTCCATTGAGAATCCACAGTGAAACCATGGGAGGAAGGGAAATTCGAAGCGAACCTCAGAAGTTGACAATCTCCGTTGCTGCCCGGGAGATCCTGGAAAGAGCAGGATGGTTGAATTATCTTAGTCGCCTGTAGGAGTCTAATGAAACAGTAGTGATGGAATTTTTGCAGAACCTGCAGGATGATCACTCCACGGTAAGGGGGAAGCGGATAGCGGTCACCGACGATATAATTGCAGAAGTTTCGGGACTACCAGCCACCGGACCAGTATGGACATTAAAGAAGGAAAGATTACAGAAGATCATGGAAATTTTCCAGGATGAAGGTCAGAGCTTGACAATTAAGGGGAAGGGCATTCTGCCAGCAACGCTAGGAGAACCCTGGACGGAATTAGCAAGAACAGTGCAGAGCTACATCACCTGCGAAGGGAGGAAAGATGTGGTAAGACCACGACATCTTAAACTCTTAGTTGTTTTAAAGCAGAAATGCTCTGTAAACCTACCTGCACTTCTGAATTCATTACTGCATGATGCTGCACGAAGCATAAAAAAGGCACAGCATGTAGAGTCAGTTGTCAGTCACCATGGGTTAATACGATTAATAGTTAGTCATAGCCTCACCCAGCAGCAGAGCAGCTGGGAAGAGCTGATTGTAATGATTAAGGGGGGATTGACAGCACCATCCCCAAAACGTAAAAGTTCTACAAGCACACCAGAACGTCCGGAAAAACGCAGAGAATTTGCTAGTGCATCAGAACGACCAAAGATACACCAGGAATCGGCAAAGCACAAGCATGCCATCGATCCACCCGAGCAGCCAAAGGAGCCCAGAAAATCAGCCCGGTTAGCTCGGATGCGAGGAAGGCTAGAGAAGCCTAGAAAAACAGCCTGGTTACCTAGGATGCGAGGAAGCCTAGAGAAGCCCAGAAAATCAGCTCGGTTAGCTCGGATGCGAGGAAGGCTGGAAAAGCTCCAGGAAAGCACCAGCCAACCAGTAGTAATTGAAGACGAGCAATCCGAAGAGGAAACAGAAGCAGAAGCTGAACAGGAGGAGGAAATGGGACAGCAGGGAGGTAGCCCATTACAAGACCCAATGGGAGAAGACGAATTGGCAGCAGTCCTGGCCAATATGGGTAAGTATGGCCAACCTTCTAGTCCAGAAGACCTCCACGACAAACCCCAAGAAGAAAACACATCTGAAAAATCACATGCAATAGAGGCAGAAAAAGGGAATCTGCCTGATCATGATGAAGAAGAGATGAGAGATACTGAACGGGAACAATCTGTTCCCAAGACACCAGAGGAAATTCCAGAGGGAGTAGGAGCAGAAAAAGCAGTTGCCCAGGAAGAGACAGAACCAGTCAAGGTTCCTACCCCAGAACAGCCAGAGCAGAACCGCGAGGAAGCACCCCAAGAGAAAGATCCAGAAACTAGTCATGGTCCAAACCGCAGCAGACAGCCTGCTGTTCCTTCTAATGAAACGCTGGAAATTAAGAAATTGCGAATGGAACGGCAGAAATTATTGAATACAATAACCCAGCTCAGACAGCAAATTAGAATTCTGAAAGCAAACCAGAGGGTAAGAAGGACCGGAGGGAAGAAAAAGAGGGCCAACAATCGCCCTGCTGTTCAAAACCCTACTGAAAATCCTGCTGCCGCTCCAAATGATGTTGAGGAACAACAACAGACTGATATTCGCGTTAAAATAGAAAGGGATGATATAAGGACCAGTGAAAAGAAAATCCAGACATAGGCACCACCCTCGGGGGTAATAAGGGTTCTGAACTCCAAATGTCATAATAAGAAAGTTCAGGTAAAACTCCCGGCCTCCACTGACCTATGGAAAAAATATCCGAAGACAAAAACCTTGCATAAGATGATGAAGCAAGCCCAGCAAGAAGCCGAACAACTTAGAGAGCAAACGGTCCCCCGAGAAAAATATGAAGAGTTACAGCAGCAACTAAGGGACGTCAATCAATCCAAAAGCCAGGCCTTTGAAGGGTGGAAAAAGGAACAAGAGGAAGTTGCACAGGTAACCCGTAGACTAGATACTGTTATCAAGCAGATGAATACCTTGTGTTCTTTATACAATGATGTTTTAGCATGTAGGGCCCCTGCTAAAAACTATGCTCTATTTTTATTAGAACGGTATTTACAATTAAAAATAAAAGTTGTTAAAGCAGGCGCCCCTATACAAATCAACACTGTCAATGACTTTATAGACTGCTGTAAACATTATGGAGTGAAGGTCCAGAGATTGTTGTGTGAACTTTATTTGCATGACCTTGTGCTAAATCAGGAGACTGAGTTGAACCCTGGCCCTTTCGTTGGAGACATCCAATTACAAGCATTCATTTCATTCGGGGTTAATCAGATTAAGTGGCTCAAAGCCTATGATACTTTCCAGAGTCAGGAAAATGGCCTAGATTTACGGGTAAGGGCTGAGCCTAGGAACCCAGTGCAGTTGTGGAAAGCTCATAGAAACCACATAAGGACTCCGGGTGTCATTGAAACATTAGGACCCATGCATGAGGCACTCATTCGAGAGAATTTAGAATATTTTCTTTCCATCAAAGACCTGGCCATTAATGCAGCCAAATTTCGGTACCGAATCTCTGATCCAAACATCCAGCTCAGGGAACCATTTAAGTATGAGAATTTTGAATTAGCTTCCAACCGTTTGAACCTCTATGGTGAAAGCATTCTGAAAGCAGGGTCATCCTGGTTAGGATATAGATTTCGCACTCCAATTATTTGGCATCCTGCACCCGGATACCAGGCCTTGTATGAGATGCCTGAGGGGCAAACAGGTCAGTTCTTTGACTATCTAATCACTCATCATGGTTGTAGACCTTTGCATGAGACTCCTTCTCTAGCATATTCTCTCACTGCCTTGCATGTCAACTACAATGTTTTCATGAGGACATGAAACAAGGTAAGCAGGGGGGTGTGTGGAGTACTAAAAAGGTATGCTTTTGATGATTATTTCAGTGGCTTTTTAGTAGAATTTGTAAACCTTTTTGCATCATGAATTCAAAAAGTAATAAGGAACTATAACAAAACATGTGAGAATTGATATGCAAGACTTAACCGCTGATAATGGTTATTTTCTGTGCAGGAAAAGGAGAAAACGAGGAATTGCCGCTCCAAAGGAAGAGACAAAGTCGAGATAACTGCTGTCCCTCTGAAGGAGAACCGAATGCAAACAAGGCTAAACAGATTAAAGCAAATCGGCCCGGAAAAAGAGGAGAAGACACCAGCTCGGCGCAAAAGAAAAGAAAAGATGAAGAATTAACAGTTTGGCGAATCCCTCAGGATCTTCGATCCTGAGGGATCGCTGCTTTATTTATCTTGTTACTTGGACATCTCCGCCGTCGCCTTTATATAAAGGGACAACACTGTTAGCTTAGAAGGAGAAGGATACGCTTTTATGTAATTTTCTGTTAAACATCGGCTCTGATTATTAAGTCTCGTTGAGAACTGGTTCATTGTATTTTTGACCGATGCATTAATAAAAGCTTGGTGATTATTTCATCTCTGCGTCTGGATTAACTTAAAGCGGTGTATCCTTGGAGGCTAAGGGCCCGGCCCCGGAGGACACTTGCTTTTGTACCACTACGATTTGATTTCTGCGTGGTTTGTTCATCGTTGTTATTTGGTAATCTGTTATGCGTTTAAGTTGATATTACATGCTCTGTTAAAGATTGAATCATTGAGGTTTTTACAGATAGAATCGTGTGTTGACTCCGCATCAAGTTATTAATCCTTTCAGAGTTAATTGCATGTTCTTACTGTTCTGTTACAGAGCTGTTATACTGAACATTCATACCATAGATTCATCTGAAGTAGTGTTCTTTATGATTATTGGATAATGCTGTTCTGTTTGGGAGCACAGTTGAATTCCTGTTAATTAAGATTACTATTTCAGCGTGTTGCGTGCGTGTATGATTTACTAGAGCTGCTCCATAATTTGTCAATAGTTAATGTTGTTCCATTAGTGTGTTTCGTGTGATTTTCCTTAAGAGTGAAAGATTGTTATTTGATTGCGAAGAGTGCATTTGAGTTAATAGACTAAGTTTGATTACGACTCGCGAGACTTAGTTGTTCAATTGCTGTTCCATTTTAGATTTGCTGTTCTATTCCAGAATTGCTGCTCAATTCTTTATTTGTTGTTCCATTTACTCGCATTTGTTGTGTTGGTGTGAGAGATGATCTAAAGAAATTTGTAGTGAGCATTGGCGAGTCCTTTTTTTTTTTTTTTCCGAAGGGATGGGTTATCGGCTACTTAGAACCCTTGGTGATAAGGCTGTGAGTTTTCTGAATGTGTGATTTATTCTTTTGAAGTAACTTAGTTTTAAACAAGCATCCGTTTACTCTTGTATTTTTGAACACTGTACTACTAGCATTACTTTGACAAGTGATAGCCTCAGACTGAGACACTCTTTGGAATAACAAAACGCTCCCGGATTGACATATTAATGTGAGGTAATTAGAGGTGAAAGAGACCCTTTTTATAGCTCTACACTTTGAGTCCGAATCTCATCCGGTTTGCATCAACAAAACCATGAATGTCCAACATTCTTTACAATCCTGGTCTTCCCTGGTAGCACAAGCCATAATCACTAGTGCCACGTAAATATCTGAAAACCCACTTCACTGCTGTCCAATGCTCCTTCCCTGGGTTTGACATAAATCCCACTTCATGTGCAATGTCTGGTCTAGTACAAACCATTGCATACATCAAACTACCCACTGCACTTGCATATGGAACACAGGACATATCCTCCTCTTCTTCTTGTGTCTTGGGACATTGTTCAGCAGACATATTTGTACCTACAGGAATCATAACATTCATTGGTTTAATATCCTGCATATTGAAATTTTGCAATATAGTCTCGACATAATTCCTCTGGTTTAACCAGAGCTTCCTCTTTGCCCGATCTCTCTTAATTTCCATGCCCAAAATATAGTTTGCAGCACCAAGATCCTTCATGTCGAATTTGGAGAACGGTTGGGTCTTCAAATCTTGGTTAATTTCTTTGTCATTTCCAATCAACAACATATCATCCACGTACAAGACCAAATAAATAACACAGTCACCAATTAATTTTAAATAAACACGGTGATCCTCCTTGCTTCTGGTGAAGCCAAGTACCCGTATATATGTATAATATTTCTAATACCACATCCTTGGTGATTATTTTAACCCATACAGAGACTTCTTCAACCTGCATACCAGTTCTTTCTTACCCTTCACCATAAAGCTTTCAGGTTGCTTCATGTAGATCTCCTCTTCTAGATCCTCGTGAAGAAAAGTTGTCTTCAGATCCATCTGTTCTATCTCAAAATCAAATGCAGCAGCAACAGATAAAAGTAATCTAATAGAAGTAACTTTGGTAACAGGAGAGAAAATATCACCAAAATCAATTCCTAGCACTTGGGAATAACCTTTTGCTACAAACCGAGCTTTGTATTTCTCCACCTTTCCTTCTACACTCATCTTCTTCTTAAACACCCTTTTGCTCCTGATGGGCTTCCTTCCAGCCGACAACTCCACCATATCCCATGCCTCATTTTTTTGCAAGGATGCCATTTCATCAACCATGGCTTCCTTCCAGAGTTTTCCATCCTCTGAATCTACTACCTCCCTGACAGTTCTGGAATCATCATCAGCTATAGTTAAGGCAAAACATAAACAAAAAGCAGATGGACTATACCTTTTTGGTTGCCTTCTTTCCCGAGTTGATATTCTCACAGCTGGAGTTTGTGGCTCTTCCTCTTCTAAATCTTCTTCTACTGTAGAGTCTGATTCATCCTCCTTTAGCTCAAACTCTATCTTCTCAGGTTCCTTTGGTAGGACTTCATGTGTAACAACAAAGTTCACCTCTCTAAACACCACATCTCGATTGTAAACAACCTTCCTTGTTTCCGGGTTCCAAAGCTTGTAACCTTTTAAACCATCATTATATCCAATAAAGATGCACCTTTCAGATTTATTATCCAACTTGATCCTTTTCTCCTTTGGAAGATGTACATATGCATCACATCCAAATACCTTTAGATGTGAAAGAGAGGGTTTCTTACCAGTCCATACCTCATGTGGAGTCTTATCCTCCAACACGAATGAAGGTGATCTATTAACCAGATAGCATGCAGTCTCCACTGTGTCTGCCCATAATTCTTGTCCTAACTCGGTACCACTGAGCATGCTTCTTGCCTTTTCCATCGGTGTTCTGTTCATTCTTTCTGCAACTCCATTTTTCTGAGGTGTGTATGCGGTAGTCTTCTGCTACCGTGCTATACCACGCTTCTTACATAACTCTTCAAATTCCTTCTTGCAGAACTCCCCACCATTATCTATCCTCAACACCTTTATCTTCTTCTCTGTCTGGTTTTCCACCAAAGCCTTAAATTCTTTAAATTTGTCAAAGAATTCATATTTCTTCCTCAAGAAATATAACCATGTATTCCTTTAGAATTCATCTATGAATGAAACGTAGTACACAGACTTACCCAGTGATGGAACCAACACAAGTCCAAACACATCACTATGCACAAGCTCTAATATCTTGTTCACCCTCTTAGCACCAGAAGGAAAACTCACCCGATTCTGCTTCCCATATACACAATGTTCACAGAAATCGAAATCCAGAGAACAATTAGACATACCTTCTACCATACCATTTCTATGTAGTATCTGAAGGCCCTTCTCTCCAATATGTCCAAGCCTTTGATGCCATAACATGGTCTTTTCTCCAGAGATAGCTAAGCTTTCCGCTCCATTTTCAGGAACCACATAACTGTTACACCCATCAATAACAGTGCTACCTTGTAGCTTGTACAGATTTCCAGTCCGAAATCCTCACATTAATACCAGTGCTCCCCGAACCATCTTGCAGGCATCTTTCTCGAACATTGTTTTTACACCTACATCATCCATCTTGCTTACATAAATCAGATTTCTAGCCAATGCAGGTATATGTAGAACACCGGGAAGTGTTCTAATCCTTCCACCTTGCAGCTTCAGCTTGAATTTTCCACATACGATGATTCTGGCCTTCCTATCATCCCCTAGGAAGACATCACCACCATCATGTTTCTCATACTCGCAGAACCACTCCCTATGGGGAGTGAAGTGAAAGGATGCACCTGAGTCAATCAACCATGACTCATGATCTACATGTGTATTTGAGGAAGAAGCCAAATACACATCTCCACCTTCATCCGAGGTGGTTTTTGCCTCTGCAGAAGGAGCTTCATCAGATCCCTTTCCTTTCTCAGGAGCTTTAGATCTACATTCCTTTTTGTAGTGTCCTTCCTATCCGCATTTCCAGCACACCTTTACAAATTTTCCAGGATATTTAGATCTCCCTCTAGATTTAGATCTCCCACTCGAAACCTTATTCTTGTTTCTGTTCCAGGACCTTCCTCGTATAGATAAGGCATCTCCATTCTGACCCTCCATATTTCTCCGTCTCATTTCCTCCCGTGATGGTTGAGACAATTTCATCAAAATTCAAGGTAGTTGTATTGCTACCTATTGCAATAACAAGACTATCCCACGAATATGGTAGAGAACAAAACAAATTGATGCACTTATCTTCATCTGATATTTTAATATCAACAGATGACAGTTCACTTACCACAGTATTGAAGGCATTCAAATGCTCTGTCACTGAGTCTCCATCCTTCATCCTCAGGTTATACAGCTTTTTCCGCAGGAACAACATATTCACCAGAGACTTATATTGGTACAAAGTCCCAAGTTTTTCCCAAAAATTCTTCCCCGTAGCTTCCCCAGATATATTCAACAATAATGAATCTAATACACACAACCATATTGTGCTTTTAGCCTTTCGATCCAGTTTCTTCCAGTCTTCATCTGACATTGCCGTTGGTTTAGTACCTGGATCTACCGCGATCCACTGATCTTTATCCACCAGCAGATCCTCCATCTTGAGCTTCCACAACTCAAAAATATGACCATTAAATTTCTCAATCTCTATCTCTCCGCCGCTCACCATCCTCTTTCACCGCAAGAATCAATCCCGCAGATCTCCCACTGAACAGGGTCTACCTCAGGCCCGAACAAAAAACCCTCAGTAGCAAAGGTATCCCCTTGAAGCCGAAACAACTTTGATACCAAATGTAGGTTTTAACCATGAAAAAAATTATCTACACATGAATCTTATAACAAAAAATAAACAATAGCGAGAGCATAAAACATAAAACAAATAAACAAAGAGATTTTCCCCTCGATCCCAAATTGGGACGACCGGCTTGATTTTTCATTATAATCCTTTTAGTGTTACAACACATATATATACATGTAAAAGCATACATAAACCCCAATCCATTAACCCTGTATTAGAACATAACCGCATTTCCCTTGACCAGATCTACAAAATACCAGGGGCCGAAAAACCATTGTACCCCAAAACCATGTGCAAACTCATGCACAAAACATGGGTGGGTCCGCACATGAGTGGGACCGCATACCAAAACAAAATTCGCTGGGGCGCTGCCCCTGACCCCGACAGGGGGGCTACCGCCCCCCTTGTGACCCCCCTGCTGCGCCCGGCGCAACGTACAGCGCGTGGGGCTAGTCGTGGAAAGAATATAACACATACCCAACAAAACTTACCACAATATCTACAACAACTTTTTCTTCCTTTTAAACATGCAGAATTGTCATGCCTTGCAGAAACACAATCAAATTGATCATGGGAAGATTTATACCTCTTGTGCTGCTTTGCATGTTCTTCCTTTTTGCCTTCATGAGGAGATGTACTAGTAGAGGCTCTAGCTTTCATTTGCAGAGTAACATCATCGTCCTTGTCTTGAAAATTGTCCGAACTCACATGTTTTCCATAAGCTGCATGTCTACAATATTTTTGTTGCAACAAAGGCTTAAAGAAATGGAAATCATCTTGGAATTTTTTTTTACATATTTGCATATCAAAACTTGCAACAAAAGTTCTCTTTGGAGTTGCCTCACATGCCTTCATAGCTTTAGAGTTTTCGCCCTTCGATTGCACATAACCAAGAACAAATTTCTTAGGTTGTTCCTCAACTAAGATAGGTTATACCATGCCTTGTGCATGATTTCCTAAACCCTTGCCTTCATAGCCCATTTTAAACATTAACTTGGACCCTATACCTCTTGTGTGCTTTTTGAAAGAACCAACACATTTTTCTGAAGAGGAAAATCAAGAAAAATTAGAATGGATTACCTCTGCTTCACGCATGTTCTTGGTAAAAGATTATTGAGCTTGATGGAGTTGCATATCCATATCATGAAATATTTGAAGAATTTATTCCTTCTCTTGCTTCATGGCAAAAAATTTCTCACGAAGTTCAGTGCTTTCTCTTCTATCTTCAAATAGAATCTGCACCATGTCCTTCAAGATGTAGAAGTCACGCTTCATATCCTCATCGAAGAATCTTGTGAAGGAGGAGGATTTGGAAACCTCACTTGATGAAGTTTTCATTATGATGTCGATGAAAAAAAGTAACTTCAACAAAGTTCACAAAGCTTTCAAAGAAAATGACAGAGCTTTTGAACAAAATGGATGTAGAGACAAAATCTTATTCAAGCAGCCAAACAAACAATCGGCAAAAGCTTCTTAACAAAAAAACCCTTTTGTACTTCAAGGGTTGTCTTGAGTTCCTTTGGGTAAGGAATATGCCTTCAACTCTTTCTTCGTTTTTATCCTCTCATGGACTTAGATATCAGTAGCTATCCCTTCACCTCTAGCAAACTTAAGCAATCGTCAGTTTGCAAACTATAAAACAGTCAATATTTTACAATGTTTAAAAACCTTTCAAGTTATACAAGCAAGCTATTGCTATGTCAATCAAGAAACCAAGTGCTATGATACCAACCTGATCTGAAAATGGTCTAGATAACTTGTTATGTATTTCAATAACCTCCCACTCAGCTAAAAAAATAAATGATCTAGCTTATACTTGACATTATGCGGAATTATTACTTGAAAGTGGTGTGTGATTTTTAATTGTTTATGTGTCTTAAGTTCATTTGTTCTTGCTGAAATTTAACATGTATAACAGAAAAATAATGCAGCAATAAAACATTCAAACACAACAACAAAATTAATCTATGAGTTCACCTGAATTTCGTGGGCTACGTCTCCTTTGAGCTTTGTCATCTTGACTTGGCTCTTTGCGATTATGGTAAGGTTTATTTTACAAGTTTCACACTTAACTCCAATGGATACTGAACTTATCGAAAGTTCTGATAATACCATCTATATCCCTCTTATGGCTGTCATCACTCTGCAAACAGGTTTAGGCTCCCTTAGACACGATTCCTTCTATCAGTGCACTGAGATACACTGAGCTTCTCCTTCACACTCACTCCTTAAAAATTATATTTCTGTCCCTAAAAACACACCTAATATATCTATAACACATCATACACCAAATATTGACTGATAAGTTTCTCAAAACGAGCATTGCATCCCCAAACTAGTCCTTCGTCCACGGTTTTCCTAGGGCTACCCAAAACTTCACTTCAGCTTCTCGAGCTCTAGAAGTTCTCAAAATGTTATATAAGAACTTTAATTGGTTTCAAAATTTCTGAATTAGTCAATATATAATATTCATTTGCAGAAAATGGCCTCTGGCTGCTCCGGTTTCGCCTCCAACACCTATCAGCACCCCCTGGCACTTGGGTCACTAAAAATTTCTCTGATGATTTTTCGACCTCTATAAGTCTTCAAAACCTTATAAAATCTCCATAAATGGATTAAAAATGATTTTTTTAATCATAAATGACTATTTTTTCATTGCATAAGGCCTCCTACTGCCCTAGCTAGGCCCTGAACTATTGCTGGCAAAAGCTGGCACTGAAGGCCCCTAGAACTTCACTGAGGCTTTTTGGCTTTCAAAATTTCTCTATAGTATCTGCAAGCCATCTCATCTGATTCATAACATGTGAAATATCCAAATTTGACTATTGGATCTCTAAATAAGGCATCTAGCTCCCCCGGTTAGGCCTCAAACTGTTGCTACCTCCTGGTGGCCCCTTGAACTTCACTAATGAAAAACTTGCATAGAAGCTCTCTGATGGCTCTGAAACCTACTCCATTGAATATGGAATTTTGGATATAGTCTAAATTGACTATTGGCACTCCAAAATTTGTTCACCCTAGCTCAAGATAGAGCCAAAACCAATTCTTCCCAGTGTCCCCTGCATCAGCTCCACCAAAACTGGAGCACTGGAGTTAACTTAAGTTAAATTCAATGGAAATCCCTAGAATTAGGGCACTACTCCAAATAATTCCATATAAACCGTTATATCTAAAGTGTGATGGTTAGGCGGAGTGGTCACAAGTTGACCCTCCACCTTTAACTACGCGGTTTATTGTTTGTATTAACTCTGACTTTGGAGTGGAACCCGGAATCATTGGTTCCATAGACCATAGCATTTAAAAACCTTTAAAACCCCACGCCATGTGATAGGTCTATTCTCTACCGGTGATTACAGTTCACCGTTGGTTTTACCCCAGGGTTCCAATGCTTAGGCACATGGAGGGGGGGCTGGCCTCCCAAACCCCCAATCCATAAACCATCAAAATTTAAATAGGGTCGCGATGCTTACGGTGTTAAGAAAAACCCTATGGCGTGATGGCACGGAGCTACCAGATAGGAGGTCTGGTGGTTGACTCCCGTGGGCTTCAAAAACATTTTGTTACTCCTTTCCTAGGCCACATGGTGGCCTCCAGGCTTGCCACGTGGCAGTGTTCCATTGGCCCAAAAAATAAAAAGTCAACTAGCTGTCAAATCTCTGATTGCCACTTGTCAAGATTAGATTGGTAAAAACAAAATATTCTGGAGAATATTTCGAGGAATATTCCAAGGAATGTTCCAGGAATATTCTCTTTCTAATTTTTCCAATTGCCAAGTCAAACTTGGTCAAAGTCCAATTTTTGCAATTTACTGGACTTTTCATACTGCGATAACTTCTTCATATGATGTCAGTTTTTTGAAACGTTCATGGCACTAGAATCACAATGATGAGACCTTTCTGGTCGCTTAGGTTCGACACACTTCCAAACACTTTTAATTTTGAGTTATCATTCTGGTCCATGATCCGGTTATGATCATTGACTCTAAGTATCAAAGTATTCTTATGTACTCCCTTTGCAACCAAGATCAACAAAGTAGCCTAGCCTTTGAGCAACGCCCAGAGATGTAGCTCGGGAGGGGTGAACTCTGTCATCAACTGGTTGTGTCTCTTTCTTTATTTCATTTTTTTTCTTTGAATATTTTTCATCTTTAACTTCATTTAAATTTTCTTATTCATATGTGAATAAATTATGAACTAAAGAGATAATTGTAAAAGCATACAAAGTGTTAGTGGAATATCTTCCATTTTCAGATCATTTTTGGTATCATAGTAGGTTCTGACCAGATTTCAAGGATGGGTAGAAGCACGAAGTAGAGTTGACTGCAAGATTTGGAAGAATTCAATCAACAATATTGGCAGGAGAATGTTGCATTGTGACGCATGGTGAAAGCATTTAAAGAAGACAAACAAAGACTACAAGCAAGGATCAAGGCTATGCAGGGAAATCAGAAGAAGGAAATTATCTCATATCGAAGTACATCTATTATTGGAGACAATGAAGTATATTTATTTCATCAATTGGATGAAGAAATTTCATATCCACCTTATACTCCAAAATCAAAGTCAGTGGAAGAAGTGATTGGTACTTTTTCCTCACCTTCTGAGGAACTTCCTTATGTATCAGCATCTCAGGAAATCGATTCAAACATAGAGAAGGAAGAGGCTTCAAGAAATCATAAAATTGGAGATTTCTAGAAATATAACAAAGAAATTGGTATGAATTTGATGAACATAATGGGATATCAACAAGGTAAAGGCCTTGGAAAGCATGGCCAAGGCAGTCTCCAACCAATAAAAGTCCAGGAAAGACCCCAATACAAGGGATTTGGATTTGACCAATCAACAGGTGAATATTTTGGAAACAAAGGTCACATATAAGATCGATGTTGGTCACTACATACTTAAAAAATGTCAAAAAAGATACAAGATCGTAAAGGTAATCAAACGATTCATTCTGGCAGTGATTCAGAAGGTGAGTCATTTAATCAAAATTTATTATGAAGATTGTTAAAAGGACATACCCATGTAATTTCTATGGAAGTAACAAAAATTTGTAGCTTAATTCTAGAAGCATAAGGTTTACAACAAGAAGGTACATGATACAAGGAGTATTTCGTGGAAGGATGACACAACACTAGAAGTAAAAAAAAATTTGGGAAAGAATTTAGTCATTCAGTAAAAGACTTGGCACCGTCAAAACAGAGCTCAGAGAAATCAAGCAAGAATATGACCATTGCAGACTTAGAAGACAGGATTTTTTCACAATGTAAGCTGAAAGGACATTCAAAGACCACATGTCCAATGCTACCACATGAATCGATAACAACACAATCATGACAAGGGGAAGAAAATAAAACTGGTGAGAAAGAAGAGGCTTCAAGCGATCATGAGATTGGAGCTTTCGAGAAACATAACAAAGGAATTTGTATGAAGTTGATGAACAGAATGGGATATTAGAAATGTAAAGGCCTAGGAAATCATGGCCAAGGCAGAATCTAGCTAATATCATTTTAGGAAATACCCCAACACGAATGATTGAGATATGACCAATCAACATGTGACTATTGTGGAAATAAAGGTCACATAGTAGATTGATTTTGGTATTTACATCTTGAGAATATGTCAAAAAATATACAGGATGGTAAATGTAAGAATACAAGTCATTCTAGCAGTGATTCAGAAGGTGAGTCCTTTAATCAAAATTTTATTATGAAGATTGTTAAAAAGACTTATCCAAGTACTTTCTCTAGAAGTAACAACCGTTGTGTAGATGAATGCTGAAAGTAGAAGATTTGCAGTAATAAGGTACATGCTACAGGGAGTATTACATGGAAGGATGACATAACACTGCAAGTAAAGAAAAGTTTTGGAAAGACTTTGGTACAGTCAGGAAAAGACTCGGCATCGTGAAAAAAAATCTCAAAGAAATCGAGGAAGAAGATGAAAAATATAGACTCGGGAGAGAGATTTTGTTCACAATGTAAGCTGAAAGGGAATTCAAATATCGCATGTTGAATGCTACCACATGAATAAAAAAAGCACAGTCACGAAAAGGTGAAGCAAATAAAACTAGTATGAAAGAATGTAAGTCTCCAGAAAAATTGCTTACTTGGAACTCAGAAGAATCCATGCCTTACATTTGATTTAGTTTCTATGATTTATTCATCACATCAGTAAGTCTAGTTAAGTCTATAATAAGATTAAGACATTTTATGTACTAATGATTGATGTAATAAATTCCTTATTGTAATAAATTTTTGGTGAACCAAAAGTATTTTAGTTGGGAGGTATGATCGAGGTGGATCTTGAACTGTAATTGATTCTAGTAATATTAGCTATGTATAGTAATGTTTTTGAAGACTAGGATGGAAATAGATTACAGATGATCCTGACCTGCTAAAAAATCAACAGTATTAGATTCCCATGAAACCAATGCCAATTCAAAGATCTCATCTCGCCGATTCTGGTGGCATATTCAATTTTCAAAATGACATCCATATGAGGGAGAAAATGAACTATAAAGTTTCACTCCAACAGGAAAAAAATTGGGCATTTTCTGGCCAAGTGGGAGTCTCTCAGCAGGACACGTGACAGGTTAAATTCAAGGCACAGGTCAAAGTCAATTCATCATACATGTCAAACTAGCAAGGTCGAGCTCGAACCCGCAACCTCCCAAGAAGCACTGCAAAACATTACCAGTGGTCTACAAATTTTTTTTATCTAACATTGGCACAAAGTTACATTTAAAAGTCTATGTATGCAATGTGAAGGAAGGGTTGGTAGAACCTGCCATATCCATCGGCCCCGCCAAACCAAAAGTCTATTGAATGCATAACAAATCTGTAGCTAAACATGGCAAAGTTTCATAATGTGGGAGTGAGAATGTATATATACTTTTAAGCCTAATTTTAATATTATACCACCGCTAGAGTATGTGTTGTGTCAAGCCATGTGTCAATGGATTATGTTGCACTAGAGTTGGAGCAAAACCTCCACATATCGACGCGGAGTTGGAATATACATTTAATGTTTGAACCATTAGAGAATTTTTGAGGTCTAAAATGGGCCTCCTATGAAAAATGTACTACGAAAATAAACTTTATAGGAACCAATAGGATTCAAGATGACAATGTCAACCATGGGGGACGATTCACCTTTTTAAGAGTAAAAAGGTAAAAAGATTAAAAAATAATAAAATAATAAAACTACTTTTTGAACTCATATTTTCAACTTATATCCCTAAGGTTTTAATTAAATTTTGAGCAGGAGTAGTCGTTCGATGCAAAATTTAATTCCTCATCCAAGGAGTACCCATGTTGCATACTTTCGATGGACCATACTACATGAAAAATAAGAAATACATTAACACATGTGATTACAATCACATTTTTCATGTATTTCTCATTTATTGTGTAGAAAGTTCCATCAAAATCATGCAACATGGGTACTCGTTGGATGAGGAATAAATTTATGCATCTAACGAGTGCTTCCAATCGAAATATGAGTAAACCCATAGGGAGATAAGTTCAAAATATGAGTTGAAAAATATTTTTTTCTTTTTTTCCCTCTAAAATTTGATGATGTAATCTAATATTATTTTATTATTTTCACTATTATTTTATAATTTCCTTAGGAGGCTCATTTTAGAGCTCAAAATTCCTTTAATGCATATAACATGCCGTGGGTCAAACATTTTTCCGCCGGTATTAAATCATGTTCTATGTTAATAACCTATTGTTATAACAATAGTCCATGGGTTGCGATATTATAAAACCATCGGATATGGTTACAAATATTATGTTTAAAAAGGTTAGAGTGTATCACCGCCGGTCCAATTAAAAAATTTGGGTTTAAAATTATATGTTATGTATAGTATTCAGTTTTGCCATAAAACTGTGATTAAAACGCTTGTTGCAACATATTTCAATGTAATACAATATGGTTATAATGGTCAATACATGTCACGATTAGCGCGGAGTCCAATTCCACATATGGCGAGAGGAGGTACCACAGTTATGGGTGAAGTCTTCATATATTACCATGGTCGAATGTCAAACTTTGGATATAAAAAATATGCCACAGGTCATATGTCATCGTCGATGTATCGTTTAAAACTATACAACATAGTTTCAATATAGATGCACCATGACTATGTTAATTCATTTATCATAACAATTTTCTATGTTTGCAAATTTTTTACACCGAACTCTAAGGTTAGAGTTTAGAAACATTATAAAATATATTGCCAACGCACCATAGAGTGGCATAAGTGGTGTTGTGAGCTAGCCTTTGAGAAGAATTTGTATTGGGAATTCTAAGGTCATTCGAAAGCGAAATGGAGTGTTTTAAAAGCCTATACAGGGACTTTGAGGTGTGGCAGATATAGTGGAAGAGTCAGATTCTTCATTGGAGAAGTTTTTTAGGGAGTGATATATGGAGGAAGAAAACCACAACACTTATTTTTTTAAGAAGTCATATTATTTCTTTTTGGTATCAAGTTTGAGTGCAAGGACATTTTCTATATAGTCCTCTTTATTTTTGCGCAATCACCTCTTTGCAAAATTGAGTCAGTTTAAGGGTTAGAGTTTTATGTAGGAGGACGTTTCTTGAAAGGAAAAATTGCCACTCCATCATCAGCTTGACTCTAAGTGACAAAGAATTCTTATGTACTCTCTTTACAGTCGATATCAATAAAGCACCCTAGCCATTGAGCAGGGCCCGAAGACGTAGCCCAGGAGGGGTGAAATACATAATGAACTGGTTTTTTCTCTTTATTTATGTCATTTTTGTGATTTGAATATTTTTAATCTTTAAGTTCATTTAAATTCGCTTATTCATATGTGAATAAATTATGAACTAAATACATAATTCTAAGAACTTGCAAAGTGTCAAAGGACGATGTTGCATTTTCATATCTGTATCCATGGAGTTTTTTGAGGGATTTTGCTTTAAATTCCTAGCCCCCAAACTTCAAAATAACCTTTCAAGCACATCCCTGAATTTATTAGAAATCACCACAAACTTTCTATAAGCCAAAGCACTATAGTGTTTCTCCCTTATAACAGATTCATGATTCAAGTTCTTTGGTTGGTTTCTCAATAAAATATTAACTAGTTGTCTCACTTAAATCAAGTAGTCCTTCAAACTTGTAGCACCCTAAACCTCACTAAATTGAGCGTTGTGGAATATCTCCTCGACAAAGGACACTATCACTATTAAATCATTATCAATGCCCATTATAGTATTGAATATTTTGAAATTCTCCCTCATAAGTGTCACCATGAGGCACTTTGATATGTGCTTCAACACCCCCCTTCCTATCTTTTCCGAATCATCCAATGGTAATATTTTTTGTGTCATAGAAATGAACGTCTCCAAGTAAATTACCACCTCATTTAGATACTCACTACCATTTTTTGGAACTTCATCTGGGTTCCAATTGATGTTGTTAGTTAGCAACATAAACACATCCACCTTAGACTTGACTAGCCTTAGCATTGATTCATGTGCAACACCTTGAGAGTTCTTCAAGACATTTCAAGAAAACAATGCAACATGTGGCCTTTCTGCCAAGAACATAGGAATTCCATAGAATTGGGCAGTATGCTACATAAAAAAATTATAATCTTTCTAAAAAACTTCCATATTGGAAGTATTCTGCATGGAATGAGATACCCCCGGTGTGGAAATTATGACCAATTTGAGTAAAACCTCATTCATTACATTTATCAAAATCTTATCTAGATACTTCTTCACAACATCATAGGAGTCCATGTGACCTCCATAGGATAGATAGGTCATGGAATCCTCTATGAAATACCTCCAAATGCAACAACAATCAGGCACCATGGCATAAAATGGTGCAAGGGAAAGTAGGCATGATATATAATGTCTGTAAATGGAATTCCAACACGTTCATGGTGTACTCATACTCTTTTTTCATCACCATTTGCTTGTATTTTTCATTGGTAAGGACATCATTGATATCTTTTTTGCATGCATTTAGAATATTTTCATGATATTTGTCTCTGTTCTTGTTGAAAATATCAATAGAGGGACCCACTTGGTAGCCATATCTTCTCAAATTCATACCAATTAGACTTGCATAGTGATTGATAAGCATAATATGGATTTCAACCTACATACACGAAAACTAATCCTCTAAAATACAACTCTTCTTTGCTATATTGGTATCCTACATAATTTCCACCTCGAGAGTGGAGATTAATCCTCCAACCATCGTCAAGACGCAGTCTTAGACGATGAAAAACCAAACAATAAGAGAAAACATAATTGATGTGATTCTAGAAAGCATTGCAATGATGAGATTTGCAAATATGACTTAAGTTGTAGCTGATGATTTGTATTGTAGTACTCCCAGAACTGGTCTTCAATCCCAAGACAAGTCTCAATATGGTGTGTCATATAAAGTGGAGTGATGTCAAATTTTAAAACATAATAAACATATTTTGCATCCTCAGTGTATAAAGAATATACACATTCCCTTACACCTTACCTTCTCAATTCCTTTGCCCGCTTTTTGCCAACCTCACAACTCCTATTCTCTCTATCGATTTCAACAAGCTTTCCTGATTGCCAACTAACCAATTCATTTAGCAGTACTCCTAATATTCACCAACAATTCATTGAATTCCTTGTTCACTCTTTTATCAGTGTGGGAGTTCATTTCAAGGATATTATTTTCTATCATTTACTGAAGCGTTGTGGCTGGAATTCTGGGCACGTAATATCTTTTTATCAAGTCTAAAGTTTTCAATGCAGGGTAGTAACTATCATTTATAACATTTTGGTTTCATTTCACACACAAATCCATGGCATGTGCAAAGGTTTTGATGACTTGATCACTTCTTTTAAGTTCTTCTTAATTTCATAAGCTTCTTGATGCTCTTCAACTTTAGCTAGGAGATAATTAACCGCTTGTTGAAGCTGTTAATTCTCATTGGCCACCCCATTTTTAACTCATACGAATATATTAAAACCCCATCGAGCTCATCCATTGCATGGATGAATTCCTCATAATTTTCCTCATCCATTGTGTTCCCTGAGTCTACGGTCACTAAAGCCTTTGTTTCTTCCTTGACTACAACCAAGAATCTTAAAACTATTCACACCAACCAACCTTGTGCTTTGTGTGATCTCCATGGCCATTATTCCCACCATTGTCCCCCCCTTATGCATTATCGTGCCTCTTTAGAGGTAGTTCGGGAGTACGAGGTTGAACAGAACTAATCGCATCTCCCGTACTTGCGCAGTATGCTATAGGCCAAACTGAGGATTTACCAGCTCCCATTGACATTGCCCCTACTGATGTCAATATGAAGGAGCCTGCGGCCACCATCCTCTACCTATCATCATCCATGAGACCCTTGGTGGAAGCTCCTTCTGAATCTTCCCCTGTTGTTTCACTTGACCTCCCTTCAACGATCACCCTGGGCTCAACATCAGTAGATCCCTTATCTACTTTTTCCTTCGTCATCCCTCATGACGATGCGTATGTGAACCTTTTTTCTCATGATGATGAGTCAGGTAGCTTCGCTGCATCATGTGGTCTCCCTTCCTCCAGTCACTGCATCTTCTATTGTGATTATGACATCATGGAAGCCATGTCCACCCCTGACTTCATCTTTCTTGCCCATAAACGGTATGGCACCATCCGTGCCTATGGTGACTTTTGCAGCCTAAGCACAAGCTACATCTCTGGTAGCTCCCACACTCCACCTCACCGTCGACGTGTGAGTAGTAGACATCCTACCCATATCACTCCCTCCCCCGGGGTGTGTTCGATTTCTACTTTGTGCTCAAGTTGCCAAAATTTTTCATCATCCTCCCATTTATTGTCTTGTGGCACCTTTTAGATGGACCTCCCATCCACACATTATATTGGTTTTGTAGATGGTGCAAGTCACTACTCCCGAAATCTAGCCTCGGTAGGTTGGGTCATCTTTACCCCCTTGCACTCACTTGTTCTCTCAAATGGTGTATGCATTGGTACTCCTACCAATAATCGGGCTGAATATGATGCAGTGCGAGGCTTATTAGCTGACGCCCTTTCACATCACATCCTCCACCTTCATGTTCATTTAGATTCCCTGTTTCTTGTCATGCAACTGAATGGTATCTATCGTGTGCATAATCCTATCCTTTTTAGAATATATTTATGAGTGAAGCCTTTGATGCATGAATTTGAAATCATTTCATTCATTCATGTACCTAGAGCACAAAAACACTATACAGATAGCATTGCAATCCATATTCTAGATTGGCATTTAGCACACGCATTTAACAAAATACAATAACAGAAAACTATCAAAATGATGCATATCCATAATATGTGTCGTATAAAGTGTTTTAGAGTCCATCAACTTTGATACATATGACATGCCCATAGCATGTTACAAAAAATCAAAACTGGGGGCACCACCTACCCCTACACACTAATCACTATCTGGAGGATCTCGAGCCAATGGCTCTGCTTAGACAGCTCGTAGATCATGCATCATTTGTCTGGCCATCACCATGCGCCGCATGACCCCTCACCATTCCAAGGGTAGACCAATACATGGCTCTATGTATTGGTCCTCTAAGTCTTGCCAGCTGCGCTCTGAAACACTGGTCAGAAGCCTCTCACATCTATGATGAATGTCCTCCAAGAGGGCTGCTGCCTCCTCATTTTGCTGAACCCTCGATCCACTAGGTCCTGTAGCTCCTGATACTGCAGGCCATCCCACATACCCGGTCATTTTTACCGGTGTTGTATCTGCATACCAAAAGTGGAAGAATCAGTACCATATACAATATTCTGAAACTTTAAAATTCACATAAAAATATTATCAATTTGTCACTTACCATCGAGCCCCCACACTCGACTAGGAGGCAGTGGCCAATCCAGGTCCCCAAAATAACTCATCCCACTATAGGGATAATCATCTATGTACAATGGCATCTGATCCCAATGTGCAATGAACTCGAGTCAGGACACCCGTCCGACCGCCCCACCTCCTCCTCTACATAGTAGTCACCCCCATCGACGCATCCTGGGCTCTCTCGGGCCCCCATCCTAGAGCTATATACGAGGTCAAAGTGTCAGGATCTTCTCAAAGAAGAGAAAGCACAAAACTGTACCATATGCACAGTCATGGTTCACTTGCCACCTGCATAGCGACAATTATCGTTTCAACGATGACAACATCATCTGGGCCCACCCATAGTAGGTCCCACCCAACACACTCTCCATAAGAATCATCTACCCTTCGGTGATGTGGTGGAGTGCCTAGTTTCCCAAGATCTGCAGCATCGTTGTGGCCACAGCACGAGTCTCTAACCTCTCTAGATCCCTGATGGGTATCCGAGTCCCTTTGACTTGGAGACCTGGTCGATAATGGTGCTCTACAAACTCCATGATGTTCCGCCCTCATGGTAACACTGGCTGCGTATTCCCAACCATCCCAAGTGGTGTAAGACCAGTCAAGAAATATATATCCTAGACCATCAACTTGATCCGGTGCCCCTACACTATAAAGACCTCATGGTCTGGATCCCAATAGCTGACAATCCGGGCCAATAAGGGCTCTCCAGCTCTCATTAGTGGGCTCTCCACAAACTTCAGAGCCCCAAACTTGGCCAATGCATTGCGGACACCCTGATCCTCTCGGATCTCCGACCGTAATGTGCCCAGGTCTCTCTCTCTCCAGTTGATCCGTAATTATGCCATATCTACACAAAAACATCATACTTGTTAGTGTACATATAGGAAATACTGTATCCAAACACAAAAACCCAGTTCTCAGCCAAAAAACAGCATAGAAAAACCCCTCCCTGTCAGGTCGCACATTTTAGGCCCAATCCTGGGACAGGTCGTAGGTTTCTACCCAAAACCTGCTACCCAGGTCACAGTTTTTGCCCCAAAAAGTGTGACCCGACTGCGAAGAGGAGCAGGGGTTTGTACCTAAGTTCTGGGGACCTAAACTGAACTTTAAACCCACTGAAATGGAAGAGTAGGGTTAGGCCTCATACCTGCAACTGACGGATCTCGATTCCAACAGTCGGTTTGTCCGTTACGATCACCACAAGATTTAGGGCCTTCTCTCCTCTCTACATTCACCACAGCTCCACATCCAAATGAGTGAATTTGGAGGGAAAATGCCTTATTAAAAGAGAAACCCCAAATTTTTCTTTCGCTCGCTGCGGCCAAACTGTAGCTCTGTTTGAGAAACCATCTGCACCGTTGGAAAGCTCTCACCGAGCCCTAAAATGGGTATCTATTAGTTTTTTGTGATTTGATACTTCACGAAGACAATTTTTGTCCATGAAGCATCACTTCACTACCCCTCAAAATAGAATTTCTTCACTTGCAACACTTGTACTTGGGGGCACCACTTTGTCCTCATACTTGTCCATACTCGTGTCAATTTTCGTCATAAGTAACCATCATGTACTCATGTTTTTATGGTCCCCATTGGACCTGTTCTATGTGGAAGCACCATCCAGTCACCCTTCTTTAGAGCATCTAAGTTGAGTCATCATTGCATGTATGGAGTCTATCTCGAGTCCCTTTGTATCCCGCTATAGTCCTCCATCCTTCATTTTCTTGGTTCCTCTCTTGCGTCGCACATTATGGCCTTCAATACCACTGTCCCCTATCCCTCATGATATTGTGTAGTCACTACCAGGTCATCCATGTCCTTTATGCTATAACAAGGGAAGTTTTCCATCCGCTACTCAGTACCTCCCATTTCAACATCATCCCTAGTGTCATTCTGTCAGTCACTCTACTATTTTCTCTTGTTCCTTAGTTGAGGATCCATTATTGCCTCACCTATGGCGGACCTCCTTCTATCGAGATCAGCTCATTCATTCCAGAAGACAGGTTTAGAGGGTGATATACCTTGGTTCCAGCTTCCACTCTTGTCCGGTGCCTCGGATCCAGCAAAGGGACTCCTTATTTCCCTTTGAGTTGATTGCTTCTTAGCTCCATCTCCTTTCAGCATGATCGAGTCTGTACGCTTGATGGTTGAGTGATGCAGCAGCTGATATCAGTGATTCCTCGGTGTGTGTGAGATGTCTCAGCCCTCATGAGGGGGTGGCCCTATAGGTAGCCCCCCACATGCCTGGATGATCTCTTCATTACAACCTTTGATGCAGCTCCATATATTTGATGATTTGGGCCTCAACCGCTTGCAGCACCTTTTTATTTGCATGTGTCAGTCAGATTTTCAGAGCCCTTTCCTGTTTACAATGGAATTTAGGTGTATTTGTATCTCATATACTCAGATATTATTGTATAAGTCATGGCTGTTATCCCACGCATATTATGTATGTGGGATTCATTATCATGCTTTTACCTAGCTCATGTTTATGCCAGCATGTAATATATTGTTCAGGCCCTTGTTTACTGGACACATTATTCTTTGTACTTTGTCTCGGCAGGCATAGGTATGCCTCCCCCATCGCCTATAGCACAGGTACTCACTCATAAAAGAGACTTATCACACATATAATTCTCACCTTCTCAGGGTCTAGTCCTTTAGCACTTCGGTCTACCTTATATTTGTCTCTCTTTGACTTCCCCTTCGGCGTCTAGTGATTGAGTTCTTACAATGTACTTCGGTCATAAAATTAGCTCCTAATGCTCGCACGCTGGGGGGAAATTTGTTACACAATTTTTTGGTCATCTAACCTGTTACTATTAGATGGACCTAAGTACACCATGTAAGCCAATTTCACCCTAAGTAAAATTTCTTTCACTATGAAAAATAACTTAGTAAAACACCTTTATTAAGTTGTTTATGGTCTAATTAGGAAACCCCATGAGTAAATATTAAATGAATCCACATTTGTTTGATTTTCTTCAAGGAATTATTAGTTAAACATCAGTTTAATTAATATCCCTAGTCATATTTAACCCAAAACAAGAAAATTAATTAGATAAATTATTATTTTCTAGGAATAATTATTTAAACCTTATTTAAATAATATTCCTTGTTAAATTTGACTAAATCACTCATAAATAATTAAATGAATCATTATTTAATTAATTATTACTCAACCACATCCTTAAAATGATAAATAAATCATTTATTTATTTATTATTTACAAATAAATGAATTTGACCTATGTCAAATTCCTTTTCCCTCCAACAAAAATAATAAAATATTCTATAAAAGTTGGATCTTGATTTGGTTAATAATATTTTAATTATGCACCAATCTCTAGACTAACTCAATATTTTGTTATAAATAGAAGGGTTTTTCCTTTCATTCATCACCTTTTGTTGCCTAAATATCACTCTGGATCTATACTTTTGGTCTGACTTTGATCCACCATCACAGTCATATTTTGCTACTATTTTTGTCTGGGTTTTCTACACCATCAAGAGAGAGGAATTTTAGATCTAAAGTGCTGAGGACTTAGAAGAACCCATCCCATTGAGGAGAACTAGTAACACCTTTCTATGTTTTCCTCCGAGGTGCCATTAATACAAAATTCATTCAACATATTCTTGTCTTGTCTATTGGATGCATGGAGTAAATCTTGTTTTTCTACTGCTTGATGTCTTTTGATGCATAGATGTAGATTTTTGCAGCATTTATCTTTATCACATAACTACAGATCTAAGGATATTGGAATCCATATTTGTTGTTAGGGATATTTGTTATGCATAGCTAAAGTGGTCTTTTTTCATACGCTTGGAATTAAGATTCGTACTAAAAATCCAGACACTCAATAACCTTGTCATAGAAATATACCTTAGTATTCTGAATGTACAAAAAATATGTACCAGACAACATACTAAAAGAAAAAAATGGAAGCACATTTATAAGTGTTGAATTTGACATACCTTTCATCTCAAATGAAAATGATCTCACCTAATGATGAGCTCTTTTCTTGGTACCTGTAGGCAACTGCAACAACCAAGACTCTGCATGCACTTCCTTATTCAAGAATCAATTATCCACCAGGACATGATTGATATAATTACAGTTAGGTACAAGGTCAGTCAAAATAGAAAAAACTCGATCAAAACGCTTACCTTCCATCTCGATAATATATGCCCGATGATCATCCTACCTATTATACAATGTTGCATAAATTTGAGTAATACCTTTTCCAACATCCCCAACTATCTGTGCCTCCTAAGAATTATAAATATGAGGTATTCCACCCTAATTTTGGGGAAAATATCTCCTACGATGATGCTTCGCACAAGTCCTACACTACAAAGGCTTCCTGCCATCACCCTTGTTCTACTCCTTAGACTAAAAGCCCTGTCCTTTGTCAATTGCATTGAATTTTGTATGGTGTTGCATTCACCTTGTTAGTTTCATCCCGAGGTCTTCCTCAGACCTTATCATACTTTCTCGTAGTCTTATCATTACCTTTCCAACCCTTCTTAGGGTTAGACTTATGCTTAGACTACTAATAACAATGCTTCAACTTCCCAATCACTTCCTCCAATGTTCAAGGCTCATCATACTAAATATAATATTTAAATGCTAATGGAAATCCACTAACGAATATTTTAAAATTTTTATTCTCATATTTAAGTTAGGGCACATACCTCAACAACTCTAAACTTTGTTGTGTATTCCTCATCTATCATAGACCCCATATTCAATTCGTAGAACTCCTTAGCCTTACCGTCATAGCATCTCTTTGAAAATTAGTTTTTTTTGAAGAGTCTTTTGAAATCGTGCCAATTCAACTCCTCTATATTGATGCCTTTGGCATGCTTTACATCTTCCCACTAGATCTATGTTTTTCCGTTCAGATTGAAAATGGCTATCGTGGCTTTCATGTTCTGTGAATAGTCATGCATCTTGAAGAACTTATTTATCCCAAGTGTTAGGGTCTTATAATAATAGGATTCATAATTTTTGAATTGAATTTGATTATTCTTGTAATATGTACATACTTTTCTTTCTGCAAATTCTTTTCTCATATCAGAAAAATAAAATAAAATAAAATGTAAAGAGGGTAAAAGTCCTAAAATAAAAATCAAAGAACTTTAAAGAAAAAATATCAAAAAAGAATAGAAAATGGACCCCAAACAAAAGAGAGATAAAAATGAAACATGAAAGTGATGCAAATCCAAACACCACTACTATAATTTTTCTACAAAAATAAATGATTATGTGCAACTTTTTCAAAATGCCATAATCCATGATGAGTTAAATAACTTAATCTTAACTTCTCATGTTTTAAATTTCATGTTGATAGATAGAGAATAAACATCTAGCCAAACAATTTAAACTTGGCAGATCAGTAGTTAGGTAGAGAATAAATGAGGAGCTCAACAACTTAATCTGAGCCCTTAGAAGAAAAAAGGATAGAATTAGTTAGTTTTATGTTTTAGAAGAAAAATGAACAAGGGTTTGCAAGCTCAAATGTACCTAGGTAAATGAAGAAAAAATGTTAGGGTAGCAAATGGGTAGGCAAAAGCAGTTTTTACAATCATAGATAAGCAGAAATTGGTTAATTTAGTCACTAAATTCCTTCAAAATAGTCATTTCGCTTGTAAAAATACTTTATCCCCACCATTTTCATTTTTTCCAATGCATTTTTCCTTATCCCATCATCATTCAGTTTCACTTGCAAAAATCCCCTTTCCTAGGTGTAAAATTCATTTTACTTAAGGTAAATAAATCCCTTTAAATAATTTCCCTTTACCCAAAAAATACTATATCCTAAGTGTAAAGACATTATGAAGGGACCCACAACAATGAAATTCGTTCAATTATCATGTTTTATATGAAGATTAGTGTATTTTCCTCATCACACTTCATTATTACTAAACATTAACTCTATATACCTGCTCCTTATTTACCTTTAAGCCCGTATTATATTAAATCCTTTAATATTATTCCCACCCATATTTTAAATTTTAGTCTATGTTTGATTCCCTACGTGATTATTATATTCCCGCTCCCATAGGTTAAGAATATCCCTACTATATAAATACCCCGCCTATGATAAACTTACACATATATTCATTACATTTGTTAATAAAACCTACACCCACATATTATATTCCATATCAAAACTATGTATTAAAACACTATATTTTAATACATTTTACACTCCCGCCTCATATATATCCCAGGACCCATGCCTTTGACCCCACAGCTTCATCACTTAATCTCATCCGTTTGCTCCTTTCTGCTAGATCTAACAGTGTAGGTCTAACATCGCAGATTTCATTGTGTGATTAATAATGAAATAAAACATTGCGATAAAGGTTGTTTTAAGCTTTTATCTCTCCTCCACATGCCTTGTTTATATTGGATTACATCAATCCAATCAATCTCGCTTACCACCTTTTGACATTGCGAAAACTGCTCGATAGTAATTTCCTCCCCCGCGCCCAAACCACCCATATTTTGAATTGACCTATGGTAAATGTGTTCACTGTTAAAAAAAAAATACTTATAAAATGCCTGGACACGTTCATTTTAAACTTTATGTTGTTGTTTTTTGTTCATATAACCTTCCTAGACCGAGAAAAATACGTTTTCACCTCTGTTTTAGCTAAAACATAAACAGAATTCATTGAAATCAACTACTACAATCACTGAAAGAATCACCAGAGTGCATATAAAGACCAGATGAAGCTTTTGAAAGCTTTTGAACCCCAACAAACACTTCTTCACAGGCATAATTCTAAATTTCACAGGTATTATTCAGGGAAAGAGACTCATTCCTCAATCTGAAAGAATTATACTGTTAAATGAATTATACCTTTTGTAGTCAAAGATAAAACCTTGTCATATCTAAAAGCCTTCTGTAAACTGTTTAAACTTACATAAGTGTTTTAAAAAGGCCAAAATCAATGTTTTAAAAGTTAAAAGTATTGAATTTTATTAATCAAACCATCTATGGCTTCCAAAGGAACTCTTATAATCAACCCTCTACACCCTCCTATTGTAGATGTAGAACATATTCCCCTGGCAGATGTAGATTTCAAAATCGCAGATCGTGTGATAGAGTTTAACCTTCTTGAGCTCCACTGCTAGAGCCAAGAAAAATCCTTAGATAAAGCAGATGAGATGCTTATTTGGCAATCAAATTTTCCTAAATATGTTGTTCCCCATACTCACCCATGCCTAGAAGCTATCATATTATGCCAATGTTGTTATTATCTAGATCAAAGAGCCATTGTGAATTTTGAAAAGGAAGTATTATTTACCATTAAAATTGAATCAATCAACCAAATGCTTCAATTACAACCTGAGCCTAGTGCAGTCCCTTTATCTATTGAAGCTCTCACACAATTCTACTTAGAGTTGGATTTTCCCAAAAGATTCCAAAATTTTCAAACTTTCATGCCATCCTATGTGGAAATTCCCAAGATCAACCCTCCATATTCCTCTTCTAAATTCTCAGAAAGAACCAGACACATTATTTCCATGCTATCTTTTATCCTTGGATATTTCACAGATGAACATGCCGATGCATCAGTACTTGGTTTCTTGTCCATTTTTGTACCTAGCTAGCCCCCTACAGTTATCTTTAACTTTTCCCAATACATTGCTGATAACATCCATTAACAACTAGTCAAACTGCCTACTGAAGGTGTATGCAGGTATTCTTCATTTCTTTTCCACAAGTTCCTTTATTTTCAGCCAGAAAAGTTTCCTATAACTCTTTAGAAGATGGATGTGGAAGGAAATCCAAAATCTGTTGTATTATGGACTTCTTTGATTAGGAAGGAGTCATATGAGTTTACTTATGCAGAATCTATAGATTTTTTTATCCATCCCTTGTTTAATTTGCTAAAAAACAATGTTCAGCCCAGGATCAACAATGAAATCAAAAAAAATTTACAGTTGTCTAAGAAAATCATGACAGCTGATTGGTATTTATACCAAAAGCACATTGAAATCAGAGTTTATGGGTCAAACCTCATTCCTTACAAGTTACCAAAATATCGTCCTATGAAGTTGTTTTCTTTAGAGTATAAAAGGAAAATCTTAAATTCAGATGCTGTAAATTTCCTAGCTTCAAAGAAGAAGACACAATTCAAACTGAAGAATCAAGTTAATCCATTCATATGTAATAACAGAGAAGCAGGTTCAGAGGCAGAAAATCAATTACAAGTTTTCAAGTTCAACACTAGTTTTCTTTGGAATTATGATCCCTTTGGTATAATCAACAAAATGAGAGTTAAATGTAAATTAGCTCCATAAATTCATGAAAAGAAGGATGATATTGAAAAATTCTCAAACAAATCTGAATGGTTAGAGAATACAATGGTAGAAGATTTTAAGTAAAGTGATACTAGTCACATTTTGCAGACTCTAGCTCAGGAAGACAGAAGTATGAAAAGAAGTAGGGAAGAAGGGTCTTACATAGCTGAGACTACTACAGAGACAAAGTTCAAAATAGGGTACATCAAAAAGCCAAAGATTAGTCCTACAAGTAAAGAAAAAGAGACAGTAGAGATCATTGACACAAAGATTCCAGAAAAAGACACTATACCTCGTAAAATCATTGAAGAGGAACAACAACCAACCAATTCTAATACACAGTTGATTCAAAAACAACATAGTATAGAAGTGTCATCATGAAATCAAGCAGAAGAAAAATATATGGACATCAAGGAGAGGTAAAAGGAGATTAAAGCTAAAAATGAATAAATAAAGAAAGAAATATATTCTCAGTACTTAAAGCAAACTCCAAGCATTACAAACAGGCTGCTTTCAGCCTTTGAATACAAGAACAAAAAGATGCTTATGACAGTGCTCCAACCCATAGTACCAACTCCTAAATCATCATCAGATTATAAAAATATTGACATTGAAGTTCCAATCCAGGATACTCATCCCCTGGACCAGATTGAATTCCATAAACAGAGGGAGAGATGCTTTACTCCACAATGACTACTAAGGCTATGAATGCACAAAAACTTCAAAAGACCTTGATAAATGTAAAATATCAGCTCAAACTTGAGAAAGATTCTTCATATGCAAAGGATATCATAATCAAATACTTTGAGGAGTTAGTGATTGAGGTAGGTTATGATCCTAAGAATATAAAAGTTTCAAAGGAACTAATAAAAAAGAAGAATGTTTATATTGTTGCACTTAAGAAACATTTGAAACTGCCTCCTATAGAGCATCCAAAGTCCAAGGAGATTTCAGAGGATTCTAATAAAAAATATGAGATGATGAGTCTCATTTTGCAGCTTACAGCCCAAATTAAAGAAATGGAGATTGAGATGGAAAAATTGTTCCAAGAAAAGGAAGCCACCAAAGCACAGGAAGTCCCTACAACTATAATTCCTGTAGTTACAACAACAGTGCCATCTACTCTGGCAAAAACACTAGCTCCTAAAGCTCCATTGACCACAACAGTCCCAGTGACTTCATCAACAACTTCTACCACTGAGTCTTCAACAACAACAGTCCAACAATCAGATGAGGCAAGTAAATTGGTAAAGGCAATGCAGGACATGTCCATACAAACCAATGAGATAAACAGGCTAAAGGAACAGATTAAGAATCTTGAAGATGCCAAAAATCTTGCATAGATTAATGTCAAGAAAGAAGAGAAAAAAGCAAAAAGGTTGACTGAACAACTCAAGAAGTTGGAAAAGAATTGACTTTGAAAGAAACCTTGCACATGTTAAAAATCAACTATGGTCCAATATCATTGAAGTAGTCATTGATTCTTGGCCATCTATACAGGTAATTTATGAACATAAATATTTATTCAAAGCAACAAAAGAAGAAATATAGAAGACCAAAGAGGAGCTAGGTAAAAAACCTTAAGAGGCATTAGAAATTATCAAATTCCTCAATTCCAAAAATAAAAAAGAAATGGATGAAATTGGATTTACAGATAGAACAGAGACCATACATGAAGTAAGGAAGGTAATATCTAAAAGGAATTTGATGAAACAATTAGAGGAAAAGTGTCAGAACATGGAAATGGAAATTACAAGATTTATGATCAAATTTGATATTTTAAGGCAAAATGGCCTTCCTAATCCTCTGGTAATCAATGAAAAATTGATGAAATAGGAGGATTATGATAAAAATATGAGAGAATTTGCTAAAGAGTAGGTGAATAAACGAGCCTCGCAAGGAATCCCTACAAGAGTAGTATTGTACCAAAATTTTGAAAATCTTTTTTACTTGCAGCATGAAGTAAAACACATATTTGTGAATAAGCCAACATTTTCCAAATACATAGAGGCAGATGAGAAATTCAGAAGGCTTAAGAAAATAAAATTTATAGAAGCTTATTTCTGGGAGAAGTTGACTGATCTGTTGTAAGATCCTATTACAGTGAAAACACAACAAAAAAGTTAAAAAAAAAAGTTGCAGTTTTTACATCAGCAGTAACAATTATTTCTGCAGTCAAAGTGTATCAGTTGAAAGTGCATAAGATGAAATATGGAAGATCAAATCAGATTAAATATGAAACTGCTAGCGTGAGGGACACCTCAGTTGTCTAGCTACGGCCTAAATCAAAACAACAAGCTATTTTATTTAAAATAAATAGGATAGCTAGCAATTAGTTAGGCAGTTGTCACTATCTTCTTGAATGAAGATATTTTATTTTCCAAGAAAAATTCCTAAGATTATTCTAGGATATCTTGTACTAGTTTTTTTATAAAAACTTCATCATTTGATGTATTGAGGTTGGATTAATTGGGAACATTTCTGTAGTTATACTATTCTGAACCTAAGGGTTTTTGTATCAATTTCAAGTCAGCAGACTGGATCACAGGAAATAAAGCATCATATTACAGGATTCATGTGTTTGGCTACTGCAGTGAATTATTTCACTTGTTATTTTGTCAATTTCCTTATGTTATCCATTAATTAATGAATGTGTTCTAAATTTTAATGATAAATCAGGAATTGTTATCTCATAATTTTTTAAAAGCACTATGTTTTGACTGATTTTCATTTATATGTTTTAAACTGATATTCAGACTAGGGAAGCCTTAATTGTGTAATATTCCTAATTAGCCCAAGCTAATAGGAATATTCAATTTTTTTTTGTTTTTCATGCTTATGAATAAAATTGTAAAGGAGGACCAATAATAACTCCTAAACATCAAAATAAATCAATGCTCAATGTGAAACAAGCTAAATCTGAGCTACTTTCATAAACACACTTAAGTGTGAACGAGGTTGGGCCAATTGACTGGGTCAACAGGATCAAATCCACAACATTGTCTACATGCAATGTATCTTCCAAAGGTGCAACACAGTTCATGTTGGAGGTCACTCACGTGAATGAGGCTAAATCATCAAGGTGGTTTAGGGTTTGACAAGATTTCCAAATTATAAAAGGAGGAGGAGGACACCAAGGAGAGGGTTGATTATTTGATATTTCATAAGGTGTTGTATATTTATACAATCCTCATTCTCTAGCTGTTTAGCTGAGAATAGTGTTGTCTAGCACTTGGGTGTTCGTGGTCGGGAATCCCACCTCCTTCCTTGAGAAGCACTTGGAGGAGACTTGTTCTATCTTGTCCACTATCAGGCTTGGACCAAGCTTCATCTTCCAACCAAAATTTAGATCCTGTTGAGGGTTTGATTTTTTTTGTAAGCTGCAGCAATGGACGCTAGATCTATTCAGATCTAGGAAAATCTAGTGCTTTTTCTCAGTGAGTGTGTCTTTTAACCTCCTGGAAGAGTGTAATGGATCATCAGAGCAGCACTTTTAGATCTATGCATTAGGCCTATCTAGTACTAAAGCTAACAATGAAGTTTATCTCCCATAACTTTGTTATCTGCAAGAGGGAATTTGCAGGGTGTTTGAGCAACGTTTTGGAGGAGTGATCTCTGGTGTTAAGGGGATCTCCTTGCACTGTGGTGATCCATGGATTGGCCATCAAATCCATGTTCATATCAGATATTATTTGCATCTGGTTTTATTTACTATATAATTCATGAATATTACTGCAGGACTGCAACTTAGATCTCAGATCTACTCACTGTTGTTCATGATTTGCTCAAATCCCCAAGGGGAGTGTATTGAGGACACCATCTAGTACACAGATCTGTATTGGATATATATTTTTGTGTACATATCTGCTCTATATATAATTTTTAATATATATCAGCTGTAGAATCAATAAAATAACGCTGTCAAGCTTTACAGTTCCATTTTGTTGTTGTAGCACCTCAATCTTGAGGGTTTCTTCATGTAATTCTCCTGTTGATCTATTGTACATTTTATGAACCATGATATAGATCTGATTTACTGATTTCCATACCATATTTCATCCATCACCTTTATAAAATCATGCTGCCTGTGCTTCAGTAATTTCTGCAGTAATTAACTCATGGGGATTGGGCATTTTAAAGCCAAACTAGGAGTGGGAGACCTGTTTAACATAGCTATAGTCATTTTTTTTTGCTGAAATCTGGTATGTGAGTCCCACATGACCTAAGATACGATATCCCACCATTAATTTCCCTTATTTTTATGCTAATCTCTGAAATGAACCTTTTTAGGGCATAAATTGTTGTGTTTCCCCAACTTTGGGCTCATAAAATGAAGTACAGTTTGTTGTTGTAACTTGTATTGATGGATATGTGTTTTTAACACACCCTATGGGATTATTTAATGATTCATATCCATTAATGTCTTTATACATTGCTACAGTCCCATTATTGGGCATTTTCCAGCCATTCTAGGTGTGAGAGACTTGTTTATCTCACCTAGTTTGCTTCGTTTCTGATTTCCTCTTGGATTTGGATCTTATATTATCAGATCTAAGAGATCCTAGGGCTAATATTGTTTTCTGTAGCATACATTCCTGAAAAATGTGTTTTTCAGGCATGCCTTGCTAGCAATCCCAATTTGGGGATATTACAGTGGTATCAAAGCATGATCTCTGGCTCAGCCTGTGAGATCTAGCTATCAGAAGAAGACTGAAGAAATATTACAAAGAGGAAAAAGAGAAGAGTTTTTTTAACACTCTCTCTCAAGCCATGCATGAATTGAAGGAAGAAATTAGGGGAATGAGAAGGGGAAGACATGCAAATCCCTCATGGACTTCTTCTCATGAAGAAAGCCCCAGTACTTCTTATGCTGTGTGTGAGCATTTAGCCACACAATCTATTCTACAACGCTATAACATGCCTAATTTCTTGTTGAGAGAAAGAGGAGAAGGAGGAATGATGGAAGAGGAGATCTCCTTGCTTCGTTTCCAAACCTTGGAAGGTATTAAAGAAGATCTCAAGGAGATGGAAGGGGAGGAGTGTAGAAGATTTATGAAAGGGTTTAAAACAAGCCCTAACTATTCTCGTGATGGGTGTGATCATTCAGCCACACATGTAGATCCACAGCACAATCTATTTCCCACATTTACTACAAGGAGGATGGAGGAAGAAGATCCATCTCCACATGGAGGTGAAAGGGGAGCCACTACTTACACTAGAGGAGCCCTTGCAAATTTTCAAGGAGTTCCAAATGATTCAACATGTGGGAACCAAAACACAATTCTAGAGCCACATGCAGTAGCATTGGTGGATTGTGAGATGGAATGAGAGGAAGAGAAGGAGGATCAACATCAAGGGATGATGAGCATCCACCCTTACATATTTCAAAAGAATTCTACACAAAGGAAGGAGATTGCACTGTGTAGAGAAGAGGGAAAAATTAGTCCACTCATACATGCAATCCACTTCAGATTTTGATGTCTCACTGCATGGAGGCATTCCACCTGGGAGGCCACTAGATCTAGAATTGGGGAGAGACATCTTGCCTCTTGGCTCACCATTCTTGGATTCCAGGGAGGTGAAGAGTTTGGAGGATGACTTTGGCATGCGGGATGTCAAAGTAGCAGGAAACAACATGAGGAGAGCTACATATGCTAGATCACCAGCGTTGTCTCTTAGGAGGATTGATCCCTGTTGGAGGCATCAACTCTTGGTAGAGTACTCCAAGGATCTTGGTGCATGCATGATTCTTGATGACCCAGATTGAGATGATAGATACATAGTGGATGATGTGGTCATCTATTCCTATGGAAGGATCTTCTTGACTAGATCTTCTAGTCTCGAGGAGAAGCTGCTACATGCAACACATGAGGACTTCTCTTATATGCACTTTGATGCACATTTCTAGTTGGTGCAGGAATTCACTTGGGAGGGAATCCAGCATGACATATCTTAGCATGTGGAGAGATGCATAGCCTGGATGATAATGAAGAGGAGGACACAACCACTTCCCTACTCATTGGAGGTGAGGAAGAAATTCTAGTTGAGCCATTTTAGCTCAAGATCTCAAGTGCATGATGGAGGAGGTATAATTTCACATTTTTTATTGTACTTATTTTCCTTGTTTGAGCAGCATGATGTATCAAGAAGAGTTTTTTCTTCTTGCATATTGTATAATAATTCACTTGCAGCCTTTTGTAGCATTGAGATTGGCTATCTCATTGGTGGTTTGTGGGGGAAGCCACATGATTTTTGGTGTGCACAATTGACACCACTTGGTACTTTCATGATGCTATCTTGTAAAATGATTTTGGCAGCAAAAAAGTGGCTGGGAAAGCACTTTTTATTGTTTGGTTTGATGCAGGCCAAACATGCACTGTGCTAGTTCCATGAGAGGAACTATGATCCACTTTCCAGTTGTCATGTGATAGCTTGTTTTCAATTGTTTATGCTTCCATATATTGCTAATGTTTCTCTATACATAGGAAGCTTTGTTTGGAGAGTGGGATATCTGATGGAGATGCCCATTGGGAGTATGATTCTCCCTACTATTCATGATTTATGTTTTAGGAGGAGCAGTGGGCAAACCATGATTGCCACACCACATCTCTTTTCTTCACATGGGGTGATCCATTTGAAGAACTTGAGTGCTTGGAGGAGGCACTTCATGGTTGAATTGTTTGATGGGGTAGCTTGGGCCATTCTTGGAGGCCATATCATTTCAGCCCAAGGGCATAAACAACCCCATACTTACCATAAATGGAGAGAGAAACAATTTGAATGGGAAAATCTAAACTCTCCACTCAGCCCCAACACATTGCATAGATCCGGGGTTGAATTTTTCTTTGATGAGCTACCTAGAATGGCTCATTTCATTTGGATGATTGCATGGGTGAGGGAGTCACTCATTGGGAACAAGACCTCCCATGTTTTCATCACTCCTACCTTAGGGAGGCCATTGAGCAACAAGGAGATCACCACTTGTACCTTCCATTTTCTCATGATGTACACTCTGTTATCTTACACTTGGAGGGAATAATTGGAGGACAGATTCATTGCCTATCATTTTCAGCCATGGTGGGATCCATTGATGAGGCCACAAGAAGAGGAAGGGAGAAATTTTGCTCTACCTTGTAGTTGCTTGAGGAAAAGCAATGTTTTGAAGGGGGAGGACTATAATATTCCTAATTAGCCCAAGCTAATAGGAATATTCAATTTTGTTTTTTTTTTCATGCTGATGAATAAAATTGTAAAGGAGGACCAATAATAACTCCTAAACATCAAAATAAATCAATGCTCAATGTGAAACAAGCTAAATCTGAGCTACTTTCATAAACACACTTAAGTGTGAACGAGGCTAGGCCAATTTACTAGTTCAACAGGACCAAATCCACAGCGCTGTCTACATGCAATGTATCTCCTAAAGGCATAGCGCAGTTCATTTTGGAGGTCACTCATGTGAATGAGGCTAAATCATCATGGTGGTTTAGGGTTTGACAAGATTTCCAAATTATAAAAGGAGGAGGAGGACACCAAGGAGAGGGTTGATTATTTGATATTTTAGAAGGTGCTGTTTGTTTAGACAATCCTCATTCTCTAGCTATTTAGCTGAGAATAGTGTTGTTTAGCACTTGGGTGATCCTGGTCGGGAATCCTGCCTCCTTCCTTGAGCAGCTCTTGGAGGAGACTTGTTCTATATTTTCCACTATCAAGCTTGGGCCAAGCTTCATCTTCCAACCACAATTCAGATCCTGTTGAGGGTTTGATTTTTTTTGTAAGCTGTAGCAGTGGAAGCTAGAACTATGCAGATCTAGGAAAATCTAGTGCCTCTTCTCAGTGAGTGTGTCTTTTAACCTCCTGGAAGAGTGTATTGGATCATCATAGCAAAACTTTTCGATCTAGGCATCAGGCCTATCCAGTACAAAAGATAAAAGCGCAGTTTCTCTCCCATAACTGCAACTTTGATTAAATAAATAGATGAAGCTTATTTACAAAATTCAGTTGAATTTATTTCTTTATCAGCCTATACCCCTAAGCCTTCTACCAACCACTTAGATACCAACCTTTTAGAATATGTAGGTTTATCTTTATTCAACACTACTTCAACCATTATTTCCACCACACTTCATTCCACAGATTCATTTTTTCCCAAGTAACCATTTCAACCTAGAATTTTATTTCCATCTTATACCACCTCAAGTTCACCCCTTAATATTTTTGTTGCATTTTCCAATACATCATTCTCATTCCCAAGTCTCTCTTCTAGCATCCCAACTTCATCTTTTAGTTTTTCAACCACATTTTCTAGTACATCTTCTTATATCCCAATCTCATCTGCAATTTCTTTAACTACATCAACCAGTACTTCTAGTTCTTCACCAAGTACTTCAAACTTACATCCTAGCCAAGCTAGAATCCAAGCCATGGTTGCAATATATGCTCCCTTGGTCCTACCAGCATAGTTATATGACATGCCCCAGGATTATCAAAGAAAAATTCCTCAATTTGATGGAACCACTCACTACACTGCACAACAAGATATCAATAATATGAAAAATTATTTTGAGTTGCATGAAATTGATGATGTTGATGTCCAAGAAATACTTTTTGCTCAAAATTTAACTGGTGATGTGAAAAAGTGGTTTAAAGGTTTAAATGTTGGTAGTATTGCAGATTTAGCATTTTTTCATAGATTTTTTCTTAATATATGGGAGAAAAAGAAAAATCCACTACAAATCTTATCTAAATTTCAAAGCATAAAAAGAGCACCAAATGAAACTATCCAAGATTATTGTACTAGATATAACAATATTTATAATGAAATTCCTACTAATATTAAACCTCCTCCAGACTCTATCCTTATCAAATTCCCTGATGGATTTGATACAGATATAGCCTATCAATTGAGAGAGAAAAATCCAGAAACCCTAGAGCATATGCAAGGTAATGTTGTTAGTGTAGAGGCAAACTTGTCGGTAAGAAAAGCTAGATTAAGAAATGAAAGGAGAGTGACAATAAAATAAGAAACAACTACTTCAGATTTGAAAATAGATCAATTAGAAAAACCATTAGAAAGAGTGATGGATAGGTTAGATAATATGGAAAGGAAGCCACAGTGGGATAACCAATAGCAAGGACCTCAGATTAGAAATCCCAATTTCAGGAAAAACACCAACAGTGGAAAATCTAGAGAATCAGCACCTGACCAAACAATAAGACCACCTTTCGAAGAGAACTATGCTGAAATTTCTCATCAAAATGAAGATGATGAAGAAACCATTAATCTAATGGGTATCAATGATGATAACACCATTTTTCTTACACAAGAAGATCAGGAATTATATGAATTACAACAACTAAAATTAGATTCTGGTGATTCTTTTGATTACAGGAAAGGTTATGAGTTTTCAATCAATGAAGTTCATAAGCAATATAACCTTTGGAGCAAGAAAAATGTAGAGCCTTCTATTAAGAAAACTACCCAAACACAAAAAAATAAAATAGTAGAGGCTCCTACCACTAAAGTTCTACAAATTCTCCCTAGGGAAACCAAGCAAAACTCTAGTTCAACTCAGAAAATTTCAAGTCCCAAAATTTCAGCTAGTCCTAATATTGTTGAAATCACAGATGAAGTTGTCCAAATAACAACAGATTCTCAATAATTTGTTGCTACCAAGAAAACTAATTATGTTAAAACAACAATTTCAGACTCGAAAACATCTGCTACTGATCCAAAATCAGTTGATCCTAAAGCAGCCACTGCTAAAACAGTTGTTGAAACCACAAAATATGTAAATAATTTCACTTATTCTCAAACTGTCACTGAAAATAAAATCAAAAGTAGTAAGACAATATAAATACAAACAGAGAATGAGAAACGAATTGTAGACAAAGAAGACAAACACACCCAAACTACAGTTACTAAAGAAGAAATAATTCAGCTAGGAAAATCACAAGCACCATTTAATATCCAAACTAAAATTGCCAAATTGAAGATACCAATTCCTTTGACAGAGTTGGTAAAACATGTCCTATACAAAACACATATCACTGAGACTTTAAACATGCATGATGGAGAAGATTCAGTAAATTTGAATGATGATAAACCAGAATTAATCTTTGGTCCTGATGTTAATGGGAAACACCAAGATAGAGCAGTTCCACCTTTCTACATTAGCTTAACTGGTCATGATCATATTTTACATAATACAATGTTAGATTCAGGGGCTTGACACAATTTGATGCCAAAAGAAATAATGGAAACCCTGAACTCAGACATCACTAGAACATACAAAGATCTCTTCTCATTTGACTCTAGTAAAGTGAAATGTTTAGGTTTGATAAAAGATTTATGTGTTACTTTAGTTCAATACCCTGGAAGAAGCATATTCATGGATATTGTAGTAGTTGACATCCATCCCAAATATGGAATCATGTTATCTCACTCATGGGGAGCTAAATTGCAGGGATCTCTATAAATTGATATGTCTTATGCAACAATATCAGTTTTTGGCCAACCAAAGAAACTTTACAGAGAAACGTTAATGAAGTACATGGATAGTAGTGTAGAAAGATCTAGAAACTATCCTATTTACTCTACACCATATGACATGGACTCATTTATTTTATGTAATTCTGATGCTAGCATTAAAAACACTACTGAACTAAAACATGAAAATAAAGCACCAGATAGTTGTGACAATATTTTTCATGAATCATTGTGGCACTTAGATTTTGATGGATTAGTAAATAAATTAGGAGCAGGAGTAGGAGTTTGGATACACGATATTGAAAACAATCATGTAGAAGGTCACACTTTTAGATTAAATTTAAAATGTACAAATAACATCGCTGAATATAAATCTCTTATTTTAGGATTGCATATTGTTAGAAATTTAGGAGCCAAAAGAGTGTCAATCATGGGAGATTCTGAGTTAATTGTGAAACAGATAATTGGAGAATATTATGTATATAATCCAATATTAAGAAAATATAGAGATAGTGTTTTGGATCTGATTAAGGAACTACTAGAATGTGACTTTGCTGCAATCCCTAGAAAACGGAACATACAAGCCCACAACTTAGCAACATTTGCTAGTACTTGTAATATTCCATTTCAACCAAATCATAGATATGCTACAGAAGTTAAACATAGGTCTACAATTCCAGAAAATCTTAAAATTGCCAAATTTTCTCATAGGATGAACAGATTTATGATTTCATGAATAATGAAGGAGAATTTCAGGGTTGTAATATAGACACAGATTGTACAGTAGATCAAAATCTTGATAGTGATATTGATATAAACAATACAAATGTAGATAACTTAAATTTTACTAAACCCATTAAATTTAGTCAAGTAGACATAGATAATTTAGAGAAAATAGAGATTTAAGAGTTAGCATATGATGAATATGATATTTTAAACCTCAAGGACAACTTTTTACCTAAGGGATTGGCCCCTTTAGAAGACCTTTTTGACTCTAATGATGTTGCAATAAAATCTAAGATGGAGCCATTAAGATCTAATATTGAAGAGTGTAATATAGGAACAGAGTTAAAACTTAAGATGATTAAACTTTCAAAAGCCTTACCTTAGGAAGAAAAATTCAAATACATAGCTCCGTTTAAATAATTTTAGGATGTATTTGCATGGAGTTATGAGGACTTAAAAATTATATGACACTAGCATAATACAACACAAAATACCCATAAAAGAAGACCAAAAACCTTTTAAACTGAAGCTTATAAGGATCAATCCTATTTTGATGCCTTTAGTTGAGAAAGAGGTCAAGAGAATGTATGAAGTCCAAATAATTGCACCAATAAGATATTCTCATTGGGTTTCAAATCTAGTTCCCACTAGGAAAAATATAGGAGAAATTATATTGTGTGTTGATTTCAGAGATTTAAATAAAGTCTCCTTAAAAGCAACTACCCTCTCCCAAACATGGATCACATTTTACAGAGGGTGGTTGGTTTTTCCAGAATTTCATTACTTGATGGATTCTCTGGATATAGCCAGATTTTATTCCAATGAGAAGACCAACCTAAAACTACTTTTACTACTCCTTAGGGCACTTTCATGTATGTGAAAATGCCTTTTGGATTAATGAATGCAGGAGCCACTTTTCAAAGAGCTATGGATATAGATTTTGCAAAGGAAATTCATGAATTTCTTTCGATTTATTTAGATGATATTACTATATTTTCAAAGACTAAAAATGAACATTTAAACCATCTCAGACAAGTCTTTCTCAAATGCAGGAAATTTGGCATCTCTCTAAATCCTAAAAAGAATTCATTTGGACTAGAAGAAGGTAAATTATTAAGACATATCATATATAAAGAGGGAATTAGGATAGACCCAACAGTTAGTCATCAGTAATTTTCGCTATTTTGTAGATGACTAATTGCTTGTCCTAGATTTCTAAAAACAAGATTCATGAATATTCTGAGTTTTAGAAATCTCACTGCCTTCATTATCCTTAAGATATTTTTTTCACTGTTTCACTATCCTATCATGTCATGGCCAACTTACCACTCCTATAATACCCCTCATGGGCTCGTGCCACTCATCTTCATCCTATTTTCCCACCTATGACCACAACACTCTGTTTAGCCTTTAGCTCACCTCTCCACTTGCCCACTAAGATCACCAAACAACCTACTCCTTCTCATATTCATGAAATGCCTCAAGCATTGATGATCTCAAAACTATCTCTATAGGCTCTTTAGATAAATCAAGTACATTGGATTTTGGATCTTCAATACATCAAATTGTCAAAAACTCTGTTTTTCATACTTGAAGACCCCAAGCCAAGCTTTCATTCAAAGACCAAGTCAAAAGAGCCTCCCACTAGGTCATTAGGGTTTCATAGGTTGTAGGGTTATCTTTGGTGTTATAAATCATTGTTTTTCATGTGCTAAGAAGCTGAATGAGATGTGACAAAAAGTTAGCACCTGTTTGTCCAAGATAGATTAGAAAAATATCCAAGGTAGACCTCCTTAATCAAGTACAAATTCTGCAAAGGACAACTGTTCATTTGGCATTTCTGTAGGAGTGTCAAGGTGGCTATTAGCAGAAAAAATTGGTAAGGAAAGAGGCCTACTCCTCATTATATGATATACATAATAAAATGGAAGAGGAAGAAACCTATGTTCAGGAAAATTGAGGGTTATTAACACTAATTGGGCCAGCAGTATCCCACGCAATGATCAATGCATCAAATCACAAGGTTAGGGGCACACCAGTACAACTAAGCATGAATTGAATATTTTTAGAAATCATAGATGGAAAAGGGGAAAAGGTGAGGTGAACTGAACATAAATGAATGAACTTGAAAGGGCTATATAGAAATTAGAAGAAAACACTCATGATTCTTCTCTAATAGCCCAAAAACCTAAGGTTTTGGAAAAATAGGCAAGGGAGATGAAATGAAGATGATAAGCCTGCATGATGATAGCAGAAAGAGAGTTTGAAGAGGCTGTTGAAGGTGAATTCTAGGGTTTTCCAAGGTAAAGTTTTTCACTACCTCAAAGGGAAAGGATGAAAGAGTATCAGTATAAGGAAGGTCAAGCCTTCATTTTTAGTCATTTGGACTCAAAATGATCAAAAGAATAAAGCATAGGGTTGAGTTTCAAGATGGAAAGCCAAGTTGATCTTGAGGCTGCTGTTGTGTAACTGAATGTGTCAAACACCAGGAAACATCAAAAGTGGCTAAATCAGTATGTCACGGCACCTGCAGTAAATCATAAGAGGCCAAGGATGGATTTTGCATACCTAAGGATCAATGAGAAGGGAGAAACCATTTTTCAAGTCACCCACACACAGAAATGTCAAAAGAGATAAAAACATTATTTTAGTTTCTGAGTGCAAGCACAAAGATTTTTTGACAATGCCAAGATCCTCAGACTAAATATGGATCATTTTAGTTCTCCAGCAAGCTGCCACTAAGAGAAAAAGAGCCACTTAGAAGTTTTCAAGTCTGCTGAATATCAAAAAGGTCAAAGGATTATCAGTAAGATGAAAAAGGACTGAAATCATTAGCAAAGTGGGTTTTTGATTTTAATTTGTTTCCCTAAAGGTATAAAGGACCATTTTTCTCTCCTCCTATCTCATTTTTCTTTTGAAAAGAGAAAAAAACATTTAAGGAGAAATTTTCTGAGTTTTAGTGAGAATCTGGGCAAAGTTACTTGGTGCTATGCTCTGGTGTAGGCGCTATGCTTACAGCACCTGACACTGTGCTTAGCGGACATTCCGTAGTGTAATTTTACATTGCTTTGCACTTATAAGGGAACACGTTGCGCTTACAAGTGGGCGCTACCCGTTCGCCCAGTCTTGCCCGACAGGCAGGGCATCGTGCAGCGCTGCACCCAGAAGGAGGCCCGACAGGCCCAGAAACGTGGCCGGCGTTGCGCTCAGAGGGCCCGACAGGCCCAAAACCCATTCATCACTGCACTTAGAAGACTGTCAGGCTCGCACGTGGGCACACACTGCGCTTAGGGCAGAGGCAAGCCGACAACACATTCAGGCACTGCGCCTAGGCCAGAAACCTCCTTCCACTTGCAAAATATCCAAAAACACAACGAATCCACCTCCAAGTTGCATCCAAGGACCTAAAAAAGAGTAAAAAATTGATAGGTGCATGTTTTCCCTATCCTCCAAGTGGTTTTTATGATTTAATGGTTAAAGGAAATTGACTAAACCCTAGTCACTAGAAACCCTAAGTCCTCATGACAAACACTTTCTTTTGACCTCCAATCAAGAAATGATCAGTCAAGGGGGGTGTCAATTAGGGTAATTTCAATCATTTCAAGATAAACCTTCATCAAATCTCAAGGGAAGTCAGTCATAAACCCACACCTCCATCTCATTCATTTACAATAACTGCCCTCACCATCTTTTCATTTCACTCCTCCTACCAAGTTTCACAAGCAAGCCTAAGTTTTCTAAAGGTAGCCCTATTCACCATGTCAGGAGAATAAGGGAGTGTCAGCAATGAAGGAGGCCAAGTGCTTATGAGGAAAAAGCACAAGGGTGGGAAGGTTAACAGATTTGTACCCCAAGACATGGTGGAGATTAGTACCTCTCCCATGATTCTCACATGTTTTCAGAATGTAGGGTGTTTTCTGTTTTGTGAAAAGGTCCAACAAGTGCAAAGTCACCCTGAGCTCATGTTGTGCTATACAAAAAACCCCATTTATTCTTATAAATGGGAACCCTTTAGAAATAAATAGGTAATTCTTTTTATAATTTCCTAAAGAAAATGAAAAACTTAGAAAATAAATATTTTATGTTTTTGCCTTCAAGTGCATCGCATATCACATCTCCAACATATCCTTTCTTTGATAATGCGGTTTTATCTCAAATTGAGATTTTTCCCCAACCAAATAATTCTAGATGTATTAATTTTTCAGATAGAGAAATAGTTGATTCTTTGTTTTGGACACTTTATTTTGACGGTTCTAAATCTGAAGATGGTGCAGGTGCGGGTTGCATTTTAATAAACCCAAAAGGCGAATAAACTATGTTAGCCTGCCGAGTAGAATTTGATTGTACCAATAATGTAGCTAAGTATGAAGCATTAGTTCAAGGATTATTAAAAGCTATTGATTTAAATATCAAATATTTGAAGGTTTTAGGAGATTCAGAAATCATAGTTAGGCAAGTGAGAGATACTATCCATTGTATTTATGGACATTTAAAACACTATTAATCATTAGTTCAACAATTAACTGCCCACTTCCTAGCCTTCAACATTTCTTCTATACTTTGAATTCAGAATGCTAGTGCAGATTTACTCGCTAAAATCCCATCCCAAGAATTTAGTCCTGATAAATTTTCTATTGAGTTGATTTTTAGACCATCTATTCCTGATAACATCACAAATTGGAGAGTATTAAATAATGACTCAAATATCATAGATTTTTAACATCTAAAGAATGTTATGATAATTAAATCATGGATAAGTATGAACATCACTCTCAGATTGGGAAAGAACAAGATGAAAATCCTATTCCGAAATTTGTTGTCAAGTTAGAATACTTATATGATCTAAAGGATAGATTTAAAAGAGTAACTAACTCAAAGATACAAAGTTATACCTTAAGATTCGAGTTAGTTAATCTAGGAAATGAAGAAAAACCTCAAAATATAAATCTAGGTCTTGGTCTGTCTTATGAGGAAATATTATCATTCATTAGATTGTTTAGGATGTATAAAAGTGTTTTTTCTTGGGATTATTCTTATCTTAAAACATATGATACTTCTGTAATCCAACACACAATTCCTATGATCTCAGAAGAGAAGCCTATACAACAGAGACTGAGAAAGATTCATCCAAATTTGGAAAATCAAATTAAAATTGAATTGAATAAACTTCTCAAAGAAAAAATTATCTTTCCATTCAAACATTCAAAATGGGTATCAAATTTGGTACTTGTCAGGAAGAAGAATGGTGATATTATAATTTTCATTGATTTTAGAAACTTAAACAAAGCTTGTGAGAAGGACAATTTTCCATTACTAGCCATGGAACAAGTATTGAAAAAAGTAGCTGGTTCTGAACTTATGTCTTTTCTAGATGGATTTTCTAGTTACAATCAAATCCTTGTTCATCTAGATGACAGATTGAAAACTACATTCATAAATAAGTGGGGAACTTATGCTTATCAGAAAATGCCTTTTGGACTAATTAATGCGAGTGCCACTTTCCAAAGATCCATGGACACAAATTTTAGAGGTCTTATAAGAAAAACAGTTGTTATCTATTTAGATGACATTATTGTCTTCTCTAAACATGCAAATCATCATGTTAATACCTAAATAAAGTCTTTGAACGATGCAAAAGGTATGGCATTTCATTAAATCCAAAGAAATCATTTTTTGCCTTAGATGAAGGAAAACTTTTAGGTTTCATTGTATCAAAAAATGGTATCTATATTGATCCTGAAAAAGTTGATGAAATTAAACGAATTACTTTCCCTCATAACAAGAAAACCATGCAATCTTTCCCTGGGAAAATTAATTTTGTTAAGATATTTGTCCCTAATTTTTATCAAATAGCTTTACCATTGCAGAACATGATTAAGAAAAATTTTGTTTTCAAATGGGGACATAATGAAAGAGAAGCATTTTAATTGATTAAACAGTTAATTGTCTATGCTCCATTCCTAACCACCCCCAATTTTCTTAATCCATTTACATTATACACTTTTTGATCAGATACATCGTATGTAGTTGTTTTAACACAGGTTAATAACCAACAAATAGAAGCACCGATATCATTATTTAGTTCAAATTTACAAGGTGCAAAACTGAATTAAACATCTGTTGAAAAAAAAACATTTATTGTTTTTAAAGCCATTAAACATTTCAGACCTTTTCTCCTAAAGTCTCATACGAAAATCATAGTTCCATTTTCTACAGTAAGACAACTTTTGATGCAGAAAGAATTAGGAGAAAAAAGAGCCAACTGGGTAACTGCATTGCAAGAATATGATATGGAAATAAAACCCTCTAAAATCATTAGAGGTCAAGGCTTTTGCAGAATGCTTGCAAGAGCATCACATTCGCCATTAGAAGAATATTCAAGTAATGTGCAAACATCAGAGGTAAGCCTCAACAATTCAGATTCACAATATGTTGATCTTATATTTTATTTAAAAAATGGATATGCTCCAAATCATCTCAGTTATAAGGAAAAACGAGCTCTTAGGCTAAAATATAAACAATATGAGTTAGTCAACAATGTGTTATTTAGAAGAAATTTTGATTTTGTACTTCTAAGATGCTTAGAAAAATATGAAGTAGATAAAGTATTGCAGGAACTCCATGATGGACTAGTTGGAGGACATTTTGGAGGAAATACAACAGCACATAAAATCCTCCATGCGGGATACTATTGGCCTACACTTTTCAGGGATGCTCATGAATATTAAAGGAGATGTAAAGTATGTCAAAGTACATCTGGGAAACAAATAAAACCAGCATTCCCATTACATCCAGTCAATATTGAACAACCATTTGAGCAATGGGGATTATATATAATTGGTGAGGTTGTTCCTAACTCTTCCAAACAACATAGATATATTCTTACAGCTACAGATTACTTCACCAAATGGGTAGAATCAATTCCATTAAAAGTAGCTAATTCAGAAAATATCATTGATTTCATCGATCAAAATATCATAACCAAGTGTGGCTTACCTACTACTTTGATGTTTGATAATGCATCTTATTTCTCTGGAAATAATATGATAGATTTCGCAATTAAAATAGGTTTTAAATTAAAATATTCTGCAAATTATTATCCACAAGGAAATGGTTTAGCATAATCTACAACAAAAATTTGATTAGAATAATCAAAAGAACTCTTGATCAGAATAAAAGAAATTGGCATAAGTCATTAATTTTTTCTCTTTGGGCAGATCGAATAACTCAAAAAGCTTCTATTGGTACTTCACCATTCAATATTGTATATGGAAAAGAAGTTATACTTCCCAACAATGTAGTTATTCCATCTCTTTCCTTAGTACAATTCATTGATGAAATTCCTACTACTTTACAATTCAGACAAGCTCAAATTCTTAAGTTAGAAGAAGAAAGAGAAAAATCCAAACAAACTCATACTCATCATCAACAAATAATCAAAGCCTCGTTCGATTCAACTTCTTTCATTCCAAAAAAATTTCAAATTGGTGACTTTGTATTGAAATGGGACAAAGCGCATGAGGAAAAAGGTAAACACACGAAGTTTCAAAAACTATGGCTAGGTCCATTTCAAATAATTGAAGAAATAGGCCCATCAACAATTCTATTACAAGATTTATCAGGAAAAAAGGATTCTTTTCCTGTTAATTGGCAAATTTTGAAAAATTATTTCTCATAGGAGGTAACCCCTTCTATGTTTTGTATAATAAAGTCTTTTGTTTTTCTCTTTTAAAATAAAAAGTTGCCTAGTATTAATATTTGGCTTTTCAAAACAAATATCAGATGAATTTCTTTGGATTGTTCTTTTCACTTATAAAAAATGAAAATGTTAAGGAAAGAAAATCAAAATATTTAGAGAGACAGATTGATTTTATCTTTCTGAAAAATGAAATTTCAATGAAAACAATTATTCTTTGATGAACTCTCATTTTTATATAGCATGAATATTTTGTTTATCAGTCAAGAAAAAAAACTTTAATATAGTAAAAACCTTTTGCAGAAAAGCAATCTGAAACTCGGCATTATCATCCAGACTCTTTAAAATACCTATGATTCATCGCATCCGGAAACTTTTATAAATTTTCAAAAGGAATTCAAAAGAAAATAAAAGATTGATTAAAAAAAAACTTAAAAGATAATAAGTCTCATCACGAGCTTGTTTACCATGTTCATAAATAAATAGTTAAACTGAATTTACCAATGTTGTCCAAAAAAACGGGTAATGACTTGAGATTATATCAAAAATATAAGGGGTCTCATCAAGAGCTAGCTTGATCAGTTTAATTACTATTAGTGAATGGCATTGTCATCATTTGGTTACGAAGCTAAGGGAATGGATTTTAATTAAATAAAAATATATAAAAGAAAATTATTAGAAATTAGAATTTACTTCTGGAAATTATAAGAAACACTGGATGGGAGAATGGATCATTGCTGGGTAAAAGGTAACCCTACCAAAAGCTTAAATTGCCTATTGGAATAGAGGTTCTATCCGTGATAAAAGAGTAAATTTTTATAAAGCTGATATATAAAGTTTATTTACTTTATCTTTTTAAACTGATCAGTAAGGAATGATATAGATTTTCATACTTATATCTTTAAAATAGGAATTCTTATGAATAGTGAATAAGAGAAACTTTCATTTTTTAGCAAATATATTATTTATTTGAAATTTCATTCCTTTAACTATTTTATTTTCAAAAAAGGCTTATAAATTTCAAAAGACTTTTTATAAGAGACATCTGGTTCACCCAAGTGAATCGTTAATTGTTGTGATATACAACAACCCCCTATTTATTCTTATAAATGGGGACCCTTTAGAAATAAATAGGAAATTCTTTTTATAATTTCCTAAAAAAAAAAAAAAAAACTTAGAAAATAAATATTTTATGTTTTTTCCTTAAAGCGCATCACATATAACATATATTATTTAAAAAATACCCATAAAACGTAAAATGTGCGAATTGCGATATGCGCTCAAGCTTATTTGAAGATATGATTTAAAGATTATATAAAAAAAAACCTCAATCATCGTTTTATTCACTTTTTCACACCACACTTCACTTAAACAATAAAAGATGTGAGAAGAAATGATATAAGTTATGATACCCACGAACCCAAAAAGCAAATAAAACAATAAATATAAATCCTTCGGCTATCATGGTCACTTCAAGTTTTTTTCAATTCACATTTCGCATAACTTATGATATACGCTTAAACGTTATACCATAAAAGTTGCGATCTGCGATTTGTGCAGATCGCATTTCGTAGCCTTTAAGGGTAAAGTATCACGAAATATTATAAGGTATAATCTGAGGTACACACATTAACGTCACTTAATGAATCAAGTGTGTAAAACAACTTGTGTCATATAAAAATGAAATTTAACATCTTCTCGTCTTTAAAGCGATGGATAGATCTTACGTGTGAAGACATGTGAAATATTAAATCAGAAAATATGAAGGATGATTGATGTTATATTTTAATATATCGATATCTTCTCGTGTGTGTTTGAATTAAATGATTGATTTATTCCTTTGATACTCCATACTTGTAAAAATTCACTTTGCTTTCAGGAAACAAGTAACGAATTGAAGAAGAACAAAATGAGCAAAAAGGGTAAAGAAATTTCTCAAACGTCGTCCACAGAAGACACATATATGTCTCCATTATTCTCAGATACCATCTAAAACAAGGACTGCGGTAGTTCGACATGGGAGGCAATGTATAAACACTTCGAGAATGAAGGAAGGACCAAGGGTGATAAACAAATTTTCTTCAATAGGCACTTCTTCTACCTCTCATGCAACTATTTTTGACGTTGCATGCTCATACATGCATAGGATTGCTGTAAGACCAAAGATTATTCCTTATACAGACATGGTTAAGTGGGAAATTGACCACTTAAACATTGAAGATAGAATATTAAAGAATTTGAGAGGAGAAACTATGGGTTATTTTAGGACAGAGGATTTAGTAGCAATGTACCATATACCACCCTCGCAACTGAAATACGACAAAGAATATTTGCAGAAGTTTAAAGGAGAACATCCAAACCTTATCAAAGTCATCGAAGAATGGAAGGATAATGAAGTGAAATTGAAGCAAGATAAGTTTCATACATACCCAATTTCCTAAATTCCTAATCCTTACTATAATGCTACTGGTATTCTATGTATATTATTTTCCAAACTAGATAACACTAGATTCTCAAGAGATTGGGTTCCCCTAATTGATGCAATCATCAATTCATAAATTTTAAATTGGGCATACATATTATCCAATAACCTAGCCAATCATATTATTAAATATAGGAATAAAAGAAGTATTTCATTCAAATAAATACCTCCATTTTATATGTCTGCCTATGTCATAGATACTATCTGTTTTACTTCTAGTTTTCCTACCATGGGTTGGAAATGGACTACCAAGGACCCTACCCCAATTCACATCTACCATACAGAACTCTGGGATTCAGATTACCACTTGCACTTCTATAAAGTCTGTTATGGAGTCATATTGAATATACACCAGATGATTTTTAATAAAAGGGCTCCTAAGGTTTTTGAAGAAACCAATGTAGATATTCTCCCAGTAGCTAGATGGTTTGCTGAAGAAAATTTTATATATATTAGAGTATTTGGGAGTTATGATTCTCCCCATGTTTTACCCTATTATGTTCCCGATAAGTTACTTGCAAAAGAAATAACCTATCAAATTGTCAATGGTGTTACAAAGCAACTGAAGGATGCTAAAAAGGCCATTTGGCCTAATTTCCCTCTACAATGTGGCACCTTTTCTTTGTCTAATATCGGCCATACTTACAAGGAGGTTCCAAAGATTCAATTATTGAAATTGGCATTTATGCCAAGAAGATTATATGATCCTAATGATGTGATTAAAAATTACATCGCAGAGCTTAAAATGAAGCCTTTTGTAAAGGAGGAAGATAGATTTGATGACATCTTCCGGGGCATGGAAAATTTCTCTGATATTACCAAGTATGTATCTTGTCAACTAAGTCAAAAGGATGTTGAAGCTTTTCAATCATAAATAAACAAGAGACTAGAGAAAGTCCCTTTAAATTTGTTAACTAATGAAGATGAAAAACACACTCCAAGTGTTAGTCTGGATGATGAAATGAAAGAAATGTTTGAAGATGAATCAAGTCAGTCACAGTAGCAATCTGAGAATTTGGATCATTCTGAAAATGAATCCGAATCCAAGAAATAAAATTCATAAAAGACAATTGACCAAGTTATTTAGGAGATAGAAATGCTGGAGGAAACAAGAAATAATGGGACAAAATCAAATTTTGAAATAGTTCATCACAGTCATAACATGCTAGATCAGTCCAGTTTACCACAAGAAAAAGATCTTATAAATGAATTGGAAGAATTTTCCGAACCAATAAAGACTCCCAAAGAAAATTCCATTACTGATCAAGCAACAAGTTTCCAAACACCAGAACACTCACAGAAGATAGTGGAGACTGTCAATCCACTACAAAGAGTTCCAGCAATGCATGATAAAGAAATCATATCGGCCTACCCCACAGATCAGATAGTTTTACAGATTGAAGACATCACTTCATTAGATATTTTCTACACTCCTAGTTACAAGTTTGTAGTCAAAATAAACAAAAGAAGGAGAATTGATGAAACAACTCCAAAGCCTACAGATGAATCAGTTGACGTACTATGGAAAGATTCCTCAGATGACCCCACTGAACATCTAACCAAATTATCACAGTATGTAGGGGCATATGCTACTGCTACTGTTGATAAATCTACTGAGGTTAGAGTACTATTAAAACAAAAGGAAGCCAGAGTACAATAATTAGAATAGTTGATGAATGAAGAGAAATCAAATTCCAGTGAAAAAATCAAAGTTAGCATAGCCCAATTTCATAAAGATATTGAAAGCCTCAAATTACAGCATCGGGCAGAGCTCAATGAAAATCAAGCACAGCTGTTAATAGAAACGACTAAGTTACAAATTCAACCACAATTAGAACAATTTGTCAATGAAGCACTTGATTTAAAAACCAATTTAAAGAGAGAACATGAAGTATTTTGTCACCAAGCTTCCATGATTGATTCTTATTGTTATTCAATTAAAATAATGATCTAGTAGATAGCAAATAAGAAACTGGAATGTGAAAGACTTGAAAAGAAAATTGAAGAGCACATTCAATGAAAAGTTTCAAATTCAGGAAAGCAAGCTAATCTACCTCAAGTAGATAAGCTTCACAAAGAAATTTTATTCACAGAATGGGAAGCGCAAATCAATCAAGTAGATAAAGTAGCATCAAAGATATCCAAGATATTAAATGAGATTATTGAATCTATGTGTGAAAAAATGTCTAAAGAAAAACTTCTTAAGGAAAACACATTTGATGTGTTTTTAGAAAAAAGATAGGTAGAAATGAAGTGGAGAAAGAGAGCAGATACTCAGGAGGAAAATATCAAAAAGGTAAATAAGTTTGATCAGGAAAATTACTAAAATTTTCTGATCAAACCTTACCATCAACATCAAACTCTTCAGTCTCTTATAGATTCAACAAAAAGATCTCAGTTAGTAATATCTAATTCGATTTTCAAGGGACAAATTCGATCACAGATATCACAGCCAGCTCAGCTCAAAGCCATGTTAGATATTTGCTAGCTTCGTGACCACATTAAGAAAAAAGGGCAGGATTCACAAAATCAGCATTTTTAGTTTAAATTCCTAAATTGTTGCTTAAGTTAGCTTTTTGAGGAAGGTTGTTTGAAACCTCCTCTATATTTTTGTAATAATCTATTTTTAGTTTATAGTTAGTTTAGTATTTAAACCCTTCTCATGCATTTAGAGAAGGGTCCAGAAATTTGTCAAAAAAAATTTCAAAGACTGCACTATTGTAAGTTTGTGAATGCTTTGATGAATTAGTGGAACACATTCTCTTATCTTTTAACGATTAAAGTTGTTTAACTAATGTTGCACTATTGTTCTCTTTAAATTTCTTGAAAGTGAGAAGGAACGGATTCATTGCTGTCAGTTTACATGAGTAGGACTTCATAAATATGGTACTTTTATTCACTTCTGTTAAGTCTTATTCCATAAATTGATAGTTACATTTTTATTGCATTATGCATTTGAAACTCCATCATATATAAATATTACATGCACTTTTGTTTTAATATTTAGATATGGTTTCTTATTGAATATGTAATCACACTGATAAATGCGATATATTCTTCACAATTCTTCTATGCAAACTAATTTGTTTGAAGAATAATTTTACATAATTTTCATTTATTTCAACTATTAAATGATCTATATTACTGATAGATGAAAGATATCATTTTAGATCGCATAAAGGAAGAAACACCCCGGGTATATATTATATTAAATATTTTAGATAGATGCACATAGATTAAAATCATTATCCATTTGCATGATATATTCACAACACCCTCATAAACATTCTTATTAGGAAAATGGTCCCATTATCCCCAGTTGGAGCCACTACACCAAATGGAAAAGGAGCTGCTTTAAGGTTCAGATTGGGTGGTTTTCCCCCATGTTTTGGCCACGGAATTCCGAGGCCTCAACAACTCACTAGGTTGTTTGTCCTCAACCTACACAATAAACAAGTAAATCTTGCAGGGGTAGACTTTGAGCTATCATCAGATACCATTTCCCATGCTACTAGACTTCCTGATGTTGTTTAGAAATGGTTCAAAAGGGAAAATTTGGACATGAGCTGCTATGAGCCATTCCTCAAACCTAGGTACAAAGAAGGCTGCAAGACTATTTTCCCTTTCTCACACTTACTGGAGAGGTATGCACTCTTAATGAAGGTCATCATGAAATATTTTACATGTGAGGGGAGATACTCTAGGCTCTACTCCTACCATATCAGATTAATCATGCATTTTACCAGGGTTAAAATGATTCATTTTCCTTGCTACTTGTATAGGAGTATTGATAATATGTCTTCTGTTGTCTGAAGGAGGATCTATTCCCAGAAAATGCATAGTTTGTTCCACAACTCCTTGATAAATATGGTGGTGCTACATCATTTGGAGAAAAAATGCATACCTTGGGAGGTGTTCATATCTCATGAAGTATTCACAAGCCCTCAGCCCCATCATCAACCAAATTTACCCTCATCATCTCGTCCTCCTCCCTCCACTCCTCCATCACCTCCTACTAACCATGACTCATCATCTTCCCAAGTATCCTCTCCTCAAGAAAACCTCCCTTCCCCATCTTCTCCTGATGCATCAGATCAATAAGGAAGTGGCAGTGAATAGTCAAGCCAAAATGAGGGTGATGATGACAATGAATCAAGCCAAAATGAGGATGAGGGTGATGATGAGTTAAGCCCACAAGAGGTAGAGAACATGGAAATAGAAGGGGATGATAAAAATGTAGAAAATAAAGAAGATGACAGTGGAAATGAATTAACATTGATTAATAAGAGGTCAGCAATGAAGAAAAGGACATGAAAATGGATGATAATAATGATGAAACCAATGATGAAGAAAGCAGAAATCACACTGGAAATGATTAATGTGAGGAGGAAGAAGATAACATGGAAACCAATGAGACCAACATCAGTGAGCAAGTGGGCAGTCATGATAGTCATGAAAACAGTGAAGGGAGTGAAGAGGGTGATAATGAAAACTTGGCTGCAAGTAGACACATTTTCTGCCTGTGAAGGCGCTACGCATTTAGACCTCACTGTGCATTTTTGGCCAAAATTCAACAAAAGACATTGATTGCAAAATGATATTTTAATGTTTTTTGAGTCAAATCACTCCAAAGTTAGGAGCTAGGAGTTATTTTGGCATTTATTTCATGAGATATTTTGTGCCTTGGGCCTTGCATGGTATCTTTGGCATTAATGACATTTATGGATGATTTTGACATTTTCAACCCTAGTTAGGGTTTTTTGCCCTCCTTTTCTAGATAAATAGAGCATGAGGGCCTTATTGTAAAAGGTTGGCATTTGATTACTCTTGAGAGTAATATATGGTGTTTTTGGAGATTGAAGAGGAAATTAGTGTTGTGGAGCTTGTCAATGGCTTGTTTTTCTTATTGATGGAGAAGGCTTGCTTGCAAGGTCCCTGAGCTTGGTTAATGGTGATGTGATTATATTCAGTTATTTTTTTCTTATGTATCATTGTGTTTCATCCTTCTATATTGCAGTAGGACAAATGTTTTAGACTAAGAAATGTACTTCAAAGGGACCTTAGCTTGGTTTGTTCTTCACTGCCTCTATGTTTTCCTCTGCTAGGTCAGTTTAGAGAATCCTTAGTTTCTCTCTAGACCCACCCAAGCTTGTTTATCTGATGAATGGTTCAATACAATAGATATCATAGATGTTTTATAGTTAGCCCTGCTTGTATGATGTCTCTAAAACACTATTCTTGAGATCTTTCTTTAAAGTACCACTAATTAGGTTTGGAAAAGAGGCTATGTTTCAATCACACCCTTTGTCCATGCTTGAAGATTTGTTTTGAAGATCTTAATGGCTATGATCAATGATGTTTAGGAGTTCCCTATTCTTTGATTAAAGTTATATGTTTATCTTAAATGTTTTCTAACCTTGAAGGTGAAATCACTAGAAGTTAATGAGTTTCTTGCCTTCTATAGTTCACTGAATTGTTTGTCTTAAATGTTTATTTGCTTGAGTTGAATCAAAGAGTTATTGGTTTGCCCTATCTATTGGTTAATTATTTATGTTGAATAGTGTTGAAGGCTCTTGTTTTTAAATTATTTGACAAATTATTCTTAATTTCCCTTTGCCCCACTTTGTTCACAAACTTGATGTTCATCTCATATCACACAAACCTTGAAAATCCACTAACCATGCTAGATTTTCCCTGTTATGTACCCTGATTCATTGTTGAACTTTCCATGACTCTTTATAGAGTCCATAGCCCAATGACTTGAATATTTCCTCACTCCATCTATTCTACTTGATCATCTATCCAACCAAAACAAACAAACAAACCCTACACTTAGTAACTATCCTAAAATCAAACCCTAAAAGCAAACAAGTTCACATCCTTTACACAAATAGAGAGAGCCCTCTCTAAGTCTAGGAAGGCTAGGTCCTAGGACTCCAAAGATTGGTCTGATGTTACCCTGCACATTTGGTCTTACTAATCTATCAAATCATGGGACACTAACACCAACTAGAACAAAATCCATTCTAAACATTAGTCCTCCTAGGAACATTAAAGAATTAAAAGCTTTCTTATGTAAAATCAACTCTCTCAGAAGGTTCATCTCAAATCTAGCAGAAATAATTAGAGAACTTAACAATATGTTGAAAAAAGACTCAGTACTTAAATGGACTGTGGAGGCAAAGCAATCTTTTGAAATAATTAAAAAATCCTTGACAAAAACACCAGTTCTTATACGTCCTGACTTAAAAAAAAGATTTCATTATTTTCTCCTCTGCTTCAGAACAAACTATTGCTGCATTTTTACTGTAGAAAAATGATCAAGGCTATGAGAAGCCCATTTCTTTCTTCACCAAGTCACTCGGAGATGCCACTTTAAAGTATAATATAATGGAAAAATAGGAACTAGCTTTAGTGAAGGCCATCAAAGACTTTAGAGTGTACATTCCTTATTCACATATCATTGCTTATGTTCCAAATGTAGTTGTAAAGGACATTCTAACACAGAATGGGCCTAATGGTAAAAGAGGCAAGTGGATTTCCACCATTTTGAAATATGACATAGAGATCAAGCCCACCAAACTCATAAAAGGTCAAGGTTTAGACAAACTTATGGCTGAATCAAATTGTCATGCTTTAGATGTTAATTTTATTGCCCAAATAGATGATCAGGAGGAGATGGCAACTCCAGAGATCAGTGAAGCCTTTTCAGAATCACCATGGTATGTAGAAATTATATTTTTGTTACTAAAATTGCAAGCTCCTCCTAGATTATTAAGAACCAAAGCTAGATTTTTAAAGTTAAATGCAATAAGATTTTGTATCATAGAAAATGCATTGTTATGGAAATATTATGGTGGAATTTTATTGAATTGTTTACTTAAAGAAGAAGATGGTAAATTTTTGGAAGAGTTTCATGTAGGTGACTATGGAGGACTTCTTTACTAGAAGACTACTGCAGATAAAATTTTGAGAGCAGGTTTTTTCTAGCCTACCTTGTTTACGGATGTAAAAAAGTATGTGACCTTCTAACACAAGTGTCAAATCTTTGAAGGAAAGAAAAATATTCTACCCTTGCCCTTAAAACCCATCTCAACAGAAATGCCTTTTCAGCAAAGGGGTCTTGACTTCATTGGTGAAATTCACCCTCCATCCTCAGCCCAACATAAGTGGATTCTGACAGCCACAGACTATTTCACTAAGTGGATAGAAGCCATAGCTTCCAAGCAAACCACAGACACTGTCATTATCTTATTTCTAGAAAACAAAATACTCTCAAGATTTGGATGCCCTCAAAGGATCATCACTGATAATGCAGCAACATTCAAGTCCAAAAATAAGAGTTCACTCTATCATAAATACCACATTACCCTTTGCCATTCTACTGCATATTACCCTCAAGCTAATGGCCTTGTTGAGTCCAATAAAAGCCTTGTGAACATCATCAAGAAACTACTAGAAGATAATAAGAAAACTTGGAACAAGAGGTTAATGGATGCCTTATGGGCAGATAGACTCAGTACCACAAAGAAATCTATTGGTACATCCCCTTACCAACTTGTCTATGGGATGGATGTTGTTTTTCCATCTTCTTTATGAGTACCAGTAATGAAGATAATCTAAGAACTGCAAGTTGAAACCAACGATATTCAAAGAAGTATTAACCAAACCATACACTTGCAGCAAACTAGAATAGGTCTATCTTAAGTCTGAAGTTTTCCAAGAAAAGATTAAAAATATATTTGACAACAAGACTAAAGAATATGATTTCTATATAGGTGACAAAGTTCTAAAGTGGGATGCAAGGAGAGAAGAGAAAGGTAAACATGGGAAATTTGATTTCTGATGGAAAGGACCTTATGCTATTTATGGTTACATATGTAACAATGCTTTCTTTTTGAAGCAGTTGGATGGATCAGATCTGCTATCTGGACCTTTCAATGGCAGAATGTTGAAGCATTACTATTCCTCAGAATAACAAATAATTCACTTTGTTTACTTTACACATTGTTCATAAAATTGCAGATTTTAGATTGGATTGGATTTTTTTCTAACGAAGTTGAAGCCCGGAGAGAAGCCCTAAGCTTTGAAGGATAAGATATCATAAGTAAGAATAATTGCAGAGCTCAGAAAATATTTCCAAGGCCAACACAGTGAAAATTCAAAGGCTACTAGTCTCAAAGTTCTTGAAATTTCACCAGGAAATTATGCCATCCCCATGTGGAGCCACTGTTAGGGTCCTATAATAATAGGATTCGTAATTTTTTAATTGACTTTGATTAGTATTGTAATATGTACACACTTTGATTTCTGCAAATTATTTTCCCATATCAGAAAAAAAAAATTAAAAAAAAATGTAAAGAGGGTAAAAGTCCTAAAAGAAAAATAAAAGGAGTTAAAATAAAAAATATAAAAATGAATAGAAAATGGACCCCAAACAAAGAAGAGATAAAAATAAAACATAAAAGTGATGCAAATCCAAATTCCATTACTATTTAATTTTTCTGCAAAAATAAATGATTATGTGCAGCTTGTTCAAAATGTCATAATCCATGATGAGTTAAATAAACTAATATTAACTTCTCATGTTTTAAATTTCATGTTGATAGATAGAGAATAAAGGTCTAGCTAAACAGTTTAAACTTGGAAGATCAGTAGTTAGGTAGAGAATAAATGAGGAGCTCAATAACTTTTTTTTTCTTGTCAGGAGGGAAACCAATAACAAGAGCCATACAATCACAGCTGCCACCCAATATCACATTGCATTGCTGCCAATGAAAACCCCCCTGGATGGCATCATTCCCTGCCAACAATGCACAACAAGTTTCACATGCTTACGCCTGACGGCTTCCCCACGGGGTTTGAACTTGTGACCTTTACAAATGAGTGCCTTAACATAACACTCAATCGCCAACAAGCCACCACCCCATGGGTAGGAGCTCAAAAACTTAATCTAAGCCCTTGGAAGAAATAAGGATAGAATTAGTTAGTTTGTTGTTTTAAAAGAAAAATGAACAAGGGTTTGCAAACTCAAATGCACCCAGGTAAATGAGGAAAAAATATTAGGGTAGCAAATGGGTAGGTAGAGGCAGTTTTTACAATCCTGGATAAGCAGAAATTGGTCAATGTAGTCACTAAATTCCTTCAAAATAGTCATCTACCTTGTAAAAATACTTTATCCCCACAATTTTCATTTTTTCCCATGCATTTTTCCTTTTTCCATCGTCATTCAGTTTCACTTGCAAAAATCCCCTTTTCCTAGGTGTAAAATTCATTTTACTTAAGGAAAATAAATCCCTTTAACTAATTTCCCTTTTACCCAAAAAATACTATATCATAAGTATAAAGACATTATGAAGGGACCCACAACAATGAAATTAGTTCCTATATCATGTTTTATACTAATATTAGTATATTTTCCTCATCACACTTGATTATTCACTACAAGAAAAATGGACATTGATGAGGGGCAAAAATGGTCACCATAAGCTCATTAGTGAAGGTCAAAAGAATCTTCATCACCAAAAATTGAATGTCACCAAAGGTGGCATTGCCGAAAGTATAGGTGTTGTGGTGACATTCAAGGTCCATCACCAATAATGATTTATAGTGACGAATAGTGACTGCCACCATTTCATATGAGAAATGGTAATGGAAAATAGCCTCTTTCACCAAAAAAATGAATTTCACCAAAGGTGGCGTCACTGAAAGTATGTGTTGTAGTGACATTCAAGGTCCATCATGAATATTGATTATAATGATGGATAGTGACCGTCACCATTTCATATGAACAACAACAATTTTTTGTGATGGACCTTTCATGGCTATCACTATTGGTGCATATATATGGCGACGTTCATTGACTGTCACCATAAACTCATTGGTGACATCAAGGTCTGTCACGAATAATCACTATAATGGCAAACAATGACCCTCACCATTTCCTATAAACAAAAATGATTTATGGTGATGGAACCTTCATGGTTGTCACTATTGATGTGTATATATGTTGGCGTTCATTGACCATCACCATTTCATATTTTGGTGAGGGTCGAAAAATGTCACCATAAGCTCATTGGTGATGGTCATAAGAGCCTCCGTCACCAAAAACTAATCATCACCATTCCATATGAATATCAGGGCACGATGGAATCGAACCACCAACCTCCTGCCTGTAAAGCAGGTGCTCTTCCATTGAGCTAGCACCCTTTAAAGAATTAGACTTTTAAAAATTATATCTTTAAAATTTATAGATTGTAAATTCTAAAAATTTCAATAAATTAATGTCTTGACAATCTTTTACTAAACAAGAAAAACATCATCAAAGTTGCATGTCCCTACCTAATGGTTATGGAAGTTATGAAAAGTGGGTTGAGGGAAAAATAGTTACGCATAAGAGACACTACAACAAACCAACTCCTCAATGTTTCTTTAATGACTACCCAAGAAGCTCCTCGCTATTGCTCCAAATATTTCCCAAGAGACTCCTTAATGTTGCTCCAAAAAACAACTCCACCTTCACAAATTCCTCACAAATTCTCACACTAATGCAATGAGGTAGTTGTGAGGAAATGAGAGGGGTTGGGTAGCTTTTATAGGTTTGGGATGGGTTAGAGGGCATACCAAAACCCTAAAATACAACTTAAATCTAATTTGGGGTCTGAAATTCGTCGTTTTGGTGGGTCGTCGTCGGGTTTGACTGGCTCGGCCGAGCCAAGACAGACTCTATCGAGCCGACCGGTTTTTTACCGAACCATCCGAGTTAGTGACTGACTCAGTCGGTTCGGTAAAAAACTAGCTTTTGGCCTAGTTTTTGTACCGAGCTGACCCAGCCAGGGGGTTGGCTTGGGCAACTCGGCCAAATTTTAAAATATTGGTTGAAACATCTTGGAACATTGCTTATTTTCTAATAATAAATGGCTAATTGTTCTAAGAAGGCAATTTCTCTAAATTGTTATTTAAAGCTAGCATTTATTATCTTGCATCTTGTATTTATTGAGTAATTGTATCATTAACATCTCTTGTTTATTACTGTCACTTGTTAAATTGGAACTTGTCTTGTGGTTGACATTACCCTTTATAAGCATTGTAAAGTACTTTATATCTTAAAGAAAATCCTAACCAAGTACATTTGAGTAATCTCACCTAAATACACACTCATTCACCTTGCATAACATTCTAAGCTAGTCTTGCATATAACAACTTACTTCCAAGCATAAGTTTGGTTGATAAAAACAATAGGCCCTCCTTTCTAAATTTAGCTTGAGGGACTTACCACCTCTTTAGTGGTTAACACGATGACCTTTCAGTCGTCAGAGCCACAGTATCTGCAGTGCTAGAGGCATTGGGTGGTTAGTGTTGAATTGTGTAGCTTGGGAGGTACTTCAATCACAATGGATCGGGGTTTGGAGGAAAAAGTGCCACAAGGGCAGCTTGTGGGCTTGGAACCCAAGTGTGGGATTTTGGCACCCAATGAGTTTTGAGACACAACCAAGAAGAATAAATGGCATATGATGTATGAGGATTATATTGCTTGGTGATACGATTCTAACCCATCGAAAATATTCTGATTCCGAGTTGTCGTTTGGGAGATATGAATTTTTGAAGATGACATAATTATTAATTCGTCAAGTAGGTTGACTTGAAGGAATTTGGAGATGTCTCTTCATCATGATTTCGTGGAGGATAACTTGCCTATAAAAGGAGGATGAGTTAGTATTGTTTGAGAATTCGAATTGGGCAAGTACATCTCTGAATTTGTTTGGGTTTATCCGCAGTTGGAAGAGGCCTTGTAAGGAGAAAATTAGGACAACGTGGAGGAGACTTATTTTCATAGAGGAGAGGTAGAGTTGTTGTAGGTAGAGCGTGCCTCTTCTAGGTTTGTTTTAGGCCTCATTTAAGGTCTTTCCCAAGCTTGGACTTGATGGAACAGAGGCCGCAGTAAGATGAGTTGTTTGCAGACTATTTTGAGCACTGCATGTGGAGAAGGAAGGTGGATTGGGTATGATGTAAGGGAGTCGCAGGGGATTGTGGTAGGCCTCAAGCCTAGCCACTCCAAACATGTCAGTGTGGAGTCTTGAAATGCTACCACATGCCCACAACAACAACCCATACATAAGGCACTGTGTCTTGCCTAGGTCGTAGCTAGAAGGAGGTTGTCCAATGGTTAGTTAGTGGTTGTTGCAGCCTGCAAAGTGCCCTAACCGGGACATCAGTACTACAATATTGTAAAAGAAGTGTTTTTGGAGGTGTATTAGGACAAGAAGTGACCAGATCAGATCAGTTTGGCTATTGACTGTGGACGCCAAGTAGTGAAGTGGACAAGGGTGTTGGGAGCACTTCAAGTGGTGGCAGAATCAACAGTGGATGGCTGGGTGTCATAGATTTGTTGGAGGGTAGCGAGATTGGCTACCCAAAGTAGCCCTAGACAAGCTATCTTGAAGGACGAAGAGCAGTTGAATTTTGGGTGAAGGACAGGCTGAAGTACAACACTCTAATGTGTAAGAGTTGTTGCTAGCCTAGTAGATTTGAGCTCGGGTGTTGGCCAACCTAGAGGAGCATATTGGATCAGGCCAAGTTCACTCTACAGAAGGATGTGTAGCAGTGGTAGGGGGCAACCCTCCTGGAGTCTCGATGTGTATATGCCTTGATGGCCTAAGGCACTAATAGTGAGCAGAACATAAGTGAAGGATCAGCAAGACGAGATATGACATTGTGTTTGTCAGTGTATCTTGTTTACCATAGACTGTTGTATTATTCAGATTTGATTTAATATAATGAATATTGGGGATTGTACATTATTATAAAATTTTGTTTAAAACTATGTCTATTGTGCATATGTGATTTACTGCTTTATATTTCCATTGTGCAAAGTAGTTTATGGTTTAGATTCTTAGTTTGGCAGCATCTGTGATTTAAGACTCTAACCTAGATCCAAGGTCATAGAAATTCAAAATGGTATCAGAGCGTATCTGAACTACTTTGGAAGCTAGTAAATCAGAGTTTGCGTAGCGAAGTAGAGTGTGAGAGTGAGTTGGTTACATTGTGAGTTAAAGAAGTCACTACAATGTCAAAGTTGCAGGAAATTCTGTGGTATGAGGATAGGTTGGAAGGGTTTTCCAACTATAATCCTTGGAAGGAAATGATCAAGTTGGTCTTGCAGGTCAACAAGATCTGGGAGTTTTTTTAGAAGGAAATCAAGAAACCAACAGAACCTAAGGAGTTGGATGTATGGGAAGATTTGGATACGAAGGCAAGGTTGATCATCCTTGATAATGTGAAGGATTCCTTGATACCGCATGTGTCCGGGAAGAACAATGCACATGAGATGTGGATTACTCTTCAGAATTTCTTCCAAAATAAGAACATGAATTGGGTGATGGTAGTAAAGGATAAGTTTAATTCCACCAAGATGATACAGGGTGAAGGAACAAATTCGTATCTGACGAGGTTGTCTCAGGTTCGAGATGAGCTTATTGTCGTTGGGGTCAAAGTTTCAGATGAAGAGATGGTGAGGATTTCCTTGAAAGGGTTCACCTTGGAATGGAAACATTTCATCAAAGGAATCATTGCCTAGGAGAAGTTGCCAGACTAGAATAGATTGTGGGACGACTTCATTCAGGAAGAATTGCAAGACGAGGATCTTCATTATTCCAAGAAGGAATATGAGGACATGGAACTTGCAAACAAAATGAAGGGTAAGCGAAAGAAGGACTTGAGTAAAATCAAGTGTTTTCACTGTGGTGAAAAGGGTTATTTTTCTTTGAATTGTTCGAAGAAAGGGAAGCAGGCTACTTTTCTTTCAAATAAAGTAGAGAATGATGAGCTCACTAGAAGATTGGAAGAAGAAGAAGAAGAAGACATCGCTATGATTTCTCATTTCTCGCAGGATACTATCCGAGAGGATAGATGGTACGTGGACAGTGGTGCGACGAAGCATATGACTGGATCACAGGATTTATTTGAGACTCTTGTTGAATGGGACTCAAATTTGCACATGGTGTTGGACAACAAGAGTTAGTTGGGAATCTGAGGATCGGGGGTGGTGCCATTCAGGATGGAGAGGGGATGTATGATGTGGGTCCAGGATGTGTTATTTGTACCAAGACTTAGATATAGTGTGATCTTTATCTCAATGATGGAGAGGAAGGGGTTTGAGGTCTTCTTCCATGATGGGAAGGCAAGACTCGATCCTAGAGGCTCTAATTTTGATGGGATTGTGCTTGGAGTCAGGGAGAATGGTCTCTACAGGTTGACAAGCAAGCCTGAGGATCATGGGAAGAAGTGGGGACATGTACAGGTTCCAGAAAAGTAGAAGAAGGTGCAGGTGTAGGTGCAAGCTTCAGAGGAGAAGGAAAAATTTCCCAAGAAGAAGGTACACTTTTCCAAGAAGGTCCAAGTTCTAGAGGCTCAGAGGGAGTTCTAGAGGGATTTTGTAGATCCAAAGGAGACTCTGCAACCCAAGAAGAGTGCTTGGTTAGTGGGGAGCAAGGGTGCTTCCTCATCTAGCAAGAAGGAATCATGGCAAGATTGGAAAGTGATTCAAGAGTAGAAGAAGAAGCAGGAGGCTTCCAGTGACAATGACACTCCCGAGAAAAGCATAGTGCATGCTACAGGTATTGTTGCAATTGTGAGCAATAGGAGTTGGGCAAGTGTTGCAAGTAGTGATGATGAAGATGAAGTACTTCTTTGGCATAGAGGTACCTCCCTCGCTAAGAGGGAGTGTTGAATTGTATAGCTTTGGAGGTACTCCAAGCCCAGGGGTTCGGGGTTTGGAGGACAAAGTTCCACAAGGGCTTGGAACCAAAGTGTGGGGCTTTGACACCCATAGATTTTTGGGGAAAAACCAAGAATAAGACACAATATGTGATGGATGAGGATGATAGTGTTTGGCAATATGATTCTAATGCATCAAGAATCATTCGATTCTGAGTTGTCAGGAGATATGAATTTTTGAAGATGACATAATTATTAATTCGTCAAGTAGGCCAACTTGAAAGAATTTGGCGGTGTCTCTTCATCATGATTTCATGGAGGATGACTTGTCTATAAAAGGAGGACGAGTTAGTATTATTTGATAATCTGAATTGGGCAAGTACATCTCTGAATTTATTTGGGTTTCGCTGCAGTTGGAAGAGGCCTTGTAAGGAGAATATTGCGACAGCGTGGAGGAGGCTTATCTGCGTAGAGGAGAGGCCAATTTTCTGTAGGTACAGTGTGCCTCTTCTAGGTCTATTTTAGGCCTCATGTAAGGTCTGTCCCAAGCTAGGACTTGTTGGAATAGAGGCCGCTAGAAGAGGAGATATTTTCGCACTGTTTTGAGGGCTGCACATGGAGAACGAAGGTCGATTGGGTATATTTTAAGGGAGCCGCAGTGGACTATGGTAGGCCGCAGGCCTAGCCACTCCAAACAGGCCAATGTGGAGTCTTTAAAGGCTGCCACATGCCCATAACAACAGCCCATACATAGGGCACCTTGTATTTCCTAGGCCACAACTAGGAGGAGGTTGTCCAATGGCTAGTTAGTGGTTGGTGCAGCCTGCAAAGTGCCATAACCAGGACAACAGTACTACAGTATTGTAACAACAGTGTTTGTGGAGGTGTTTTGGGTCAAGAAGTGACCAGATCAGATTAGTTTGGTTGTTGACTGTGGAAGCCAAGTAGTGAAGTGGACAAGTGGTGGCAGATTCCGCAGTGGATGGTTGGGTCATAGAGTTGTTTGAGGGCAGCGAGATTGGCTACCCAAAGTAGCCCTAAACAAGCTATCTTGAAGGATGAAGAGTAGTTGAAGTTTGGATGAAGGACGGTGCCAAAGCGGAACACTCTGATGGACAAGAGTTGTTGCTAGCCTAGCATATTGGAGCTCAGGTGTTTGCTAGCCTAGAGGAGTAGATTAGATCAGCCCAATTACACTCTACAGAAGGGCATGCAACATTGTTAGGGGGCCAACTGAGTTTCCAGTCTTTCTAGATGAAGCTCTTGCAAGTAAATCTCTGCATAGCATAAATGAAAATCATTTCTTGTCAAAGATAAAACTATAGCCATATAACTGAGAAATCTATTTGAACAAAAATTCATGCAAACAAAAAAAAATTTGGAGAGTAAAGAAAATCACCTAACACCTTCCACATCCCCTTCTGAGACCATATGATGAAGAAAATTTGAGTATCCTGTACGAATTCCAAGACAGATGAAGGAGATGGCTCTATCCATGTAGTCTTACAATATTTTGATGGATAACTGCCATGAGCAACAATGAAATCTATGAGTTATTACCCAAAAAAAAATTATAGATTTCAGTCTTACTCTCAGGCTCATCTCAATGGAAATAATGATAATCATGTTGCAATTAAGTCTTCTGATAAAAATAAGTATGCCTCTTCCAAAAAGTGGTTACACAGTACTCAAGCCGGGCATGACAAAAATAATACAATATCCCAGTAAAATTTGGTCCATCATTAATTAGTAATCATATTTATGGAAGAAATATTTCTTCACCTGAATGATCTACTTATTTTTTTTGACATTAATGGAAAGTCATGCAGGTCATTTTCCACATTATATGGTGAAATTCATAACTATTTTTAATTGTGCCATCTTAGGAGTATAGTAACTATCAAGCAACACAGGAAATAAAAAATATGTGAGAAAATTGCATATGTACATACTAAATACGCTTCACATCAGTTGCATCGAGAAAATATACCGTAAGTTAAAATTAAACTAATCAAGGAAAGCCTTACATTGAAAATAGCAACATAAAGCTTCCCACTATATTCTTACTTGTCTAGACTTGGAGGAGGGCTAAGAGGAATCTCCTGCAAATGGTGTAAAAATATGGGCAACATGGCATGAAAATTGGGTCTCTTTGAAAGCTTAAATTGTTAACATTCACTAATCATCTGCCATAGCTCTCTTGGGATTCCAACACCAACAACAATAGCATATTCAGGTGGCTGCCTTTGAGCCTTGACAACAGCCCTATAGATCTCCTCTGAACTCAGGTTATTCCACCTGCATGACAAATGTCATTAAATATCTAGCAAGTTTGTTTCATATAGAGGGTACCATGTTTGCACATTAAAGAAGAAAAATGGCATTGAAGATTGGACTTCTCAACTACAAACACAAGGGTAGACACAATATAACTTACGGAATTACTCCAGTGCACATCTCAACCAAGGTGCAACCTAAACTCCAGGCATCAGATTCTGAAGAAATTCCATTTCCTTCATCCCAAAAAATGTTCAAATAAGACTTCTTGAGTGGTTCCCAAGCTTTTCGAGTTGTTGTTGTAGCCTCTACAACACCCTCCAAAAAACCCCATCCTAAAATTTTTTGGAGCCCCTTTGAGCGTAAAAGAAAACTAAGTGAGGAACCCAGAAGGCTAGGTCGCAAGGTTGCACAACTTAATTTTTTTTAAAACTGCGACCTTGCGACCCAGCAACCCCCAGGTCGCAAAGTCGCAAAACCCCATTTTCGCAAAAAACACGACCTCGCGACCTTGCGACCCCGCAACCCCGAGGTCACAAGGTCACGAGGTCGCACATCCCTGAAATAAATCAATTTGCGACCCAGCGACCCTGCATTAAATGCCCGCACGTGCGACCCTTTTATATAAAGGAGGTCGCTAGGTCACATTTCTCACATTCGGCGAATAGAAAGAAACAGCTCTGACAGGTCAACTGGCGCGATTTTCTCGAGTAAGTTGCCATTTCCCTCCTGTTTTTTCCTTTATGGGTTTTTCTTGCCAAAACCCATGTCTGCATGGACCTTTAAATTGTCCTCTGCATGAGCTATTATGTTCTTTTCCGGTTTAGGGTTGTTTGTAATCCTGCTTTCACCACAACTTCCCAAGCTCACCACATTTCTTGTTCAGCTTCTCATGGCCTTGTCCCCTGCTCCCAAAGCCATCCCTCAACTCTGCCTGGACCCTGTTAGCCTTATATTTTTTCAGTTAGAGGGATAAAAATTTCATGCCACGCACGCCCAAAACCCCCTGGCAAGCCCCAGCGCGACCTACGACCCAGCGACCTAGTCGCGAGGTCGCAAGGTCGCATTCTCTTCGGTTTTTGGAATTTGCGACCCAGCGACCCAGCGACCTAGTCGCAAGGTCGCATTTTCCAATTTTTCCGAGAGTTGCGACCCCCGCGACCCAGCGACCTGGTCGCGAGGTCGTGAGGTCGCATTTTCCTCTGTTTGCGTAATTTGCGACCCCGCGACCCTGCGACTCAGTCGCAAGGTCGCAAGGTCGCATCTGGGTCTTTTCTTGCAATCTGCGACCCTGCGACCCAGTAAACCAGTGATCCAATTTTGCATGTGTCTCAGCTAAAATTCATTGATAAACTGTAATTGGCTTTATATCATCATGTCGTTCTTATCTTGGGATTATTTCATGAATATGACAGGTGAACTTGAAGCAGACGCGGAGTGTATACCGGTCCTCTCTGATTCCAGTGACATGGGACCCCCAGTGTCCCGGAAGAAGGACAAGCAATTGGCGGAAGAAGATGTGGAACTAGATATGGTGTCTCCACCCCCGATATACAAGGATACACTGTGTACATTTGCAAAAGGTGACAGCATGCGATGGTACCAGGTGTACCATGAGTTTTCCATAATGGAATCAAAATCTCCAGAAGACCTCCAAGATCGGGAGGTATACTTAAAAGTCAAAAGGTCCAAGCTGCATCTCACAGGTGCTCATCCAACCATTTTTCCATGCACAGAGATGCTAGACTGGATCATACAGAGAACGGATCCCAAGAAGTTCGTGATCCGGGACAGCAAAGGCAAGGCTTTCACAATGCTCGTAGGCTCAGACGCTCACGTCTATTATTCTTTTCCTAACCCAGAGGAGCACTTTACACAAGAATGGGTTGTTGCTCACGCAGTCCCTGTAGTTGACACTATCAAGCAGTGGTGGGAGGAGTTCGAGAAATTTAAAGTCAAGAAAGACCAAGAATATCCAGTAGCAAGCCTGAGGAAAGTATATAGATTGGTGGCCGCCATGCTTTGCAGATTGTACGGGCGCCCTGATGCCACTACTTTCAATGGCTCATGGGTTACTATCATGGAATATGTGACGGTGCATGGCACCCGTTTCAACTGGGCTGGTATATTGATGACTTCAATGCATACAAACTTGTCCTTGGCATTGGCCCCAGATGATGAAACGCCTTCTGAATTCTATATGGCCTCCTACCTGTTGGATGCTATCTGCGCGAGGTTGCACTTTGAGGGATGGGCACACAACTAGGATTCCAAGCAGACCCATGCAATTCATCTTCAAACCAGTGTGTTTTGGGAGTCCAGGTATAAACAGGATATAGAGAAAATCTCTCAAGTATTTATCCCTGCTCTATACAGAAAACTATTTGGTCAAGATGCCCCCTGCATGTCTTGGCGAGCCCGGGAGACCCTAAGCCAAGCGGCACATTGGTTTCCTTCTTCGGGATATACTTTCATCCGAGTCTTTGGGTCTTTTAGAGCACCACATGCTATGCCTCGCTTCGTTACAGACAAAGTGGTCATGCAAGAGGTATGTTTCCAAATGTCCACGGGTTTCTCCAGTGTCCTATTCAAAGGTAAAAAGAAGCCATGGCCCGCGCTACCCCTCACCATCGGCGCATACACAGTTAAATATTTCAAAGAGGTGACAGCGGAAGGAGAAGAGGTGAAAAGCTATCACTTTGGGACTCTAGAGCACCGAACATACGACCTGGAGAGAATAGTTCCTGAACACTATAAGAAATCTAAATTCAAATGGAACTACCAGCATATAGAACGCCCAGAAGAAGACGAAAGAAGGAGTTGGTACAATGCCGAGAGACAACTGGCTCCGGGGGTAGACTTTGGCCAAGAGGATCCAGATGATCAGAACCTAGAAGAAAGGAGCTGTCAGTTGGGAGGTGCTTCCTCCTCTCTACCCAAAAGGTCTCGAACCGGCACAGGGCTTACTACATCTGCCCAACAGAAAGAAGCAGAGGCGAAAGCCCAGCAAGAGAAAGAAAAGAAGATAAAGGAGGACGAGGAAAAACGCAAGAAGAGTCTGAAGGCAGCAGAGAAGAAGAAGCAGGCCGAGGAGGCCAGGAAAGAAAAGGAGGAAAAGGAGGCACAGGCCATCGCAGAACGGGCACTCAAGGAAGAACTAGACAGAGCAAAAGCTGAATGCCAAAAGAAAGTAGAGCAAGCTGCTGCGGCAGAGCGGAAGAGGAAAGTCGAAATAGAAGCAGCGGCGGAAGCAGAGCGCAGGAGAAAGGAGGAAGAGGAAAAGAACAGGGAAGAAAAAGAGGATGAAATGATAGAAGACATCGAGGTAACTCCCCTCAAGATACCTCTAGGCGGTACCGGAAGCAAACTGTCCGATGTTAACTCCCCCCAGGAGGCAGAAGAGGAGGTATTTGACCTCACCAGACTCACATTCGATCAATTCTCCTTCAAAATCCGGCAGGAGAGAAGAAGGTCTCTGGCTCAAAGTCCTTCCGCCGCATCCACCATTGCAACTAGCAAAGACATAGTCCTTGATACCAGGACTAATCCTGTGATGATAGCATCTGCAGGCACGGCTTTCACTGCAGCCACAGAACAAAATGTAACCAGAATGAGTAGAGAAATAGTTTCTCTACAAAATAGGCTACAAGCAGTAGAGCAGCGGGAAAGGAGGGCAGAACAGGAGAGGTCGGCGTTGAAAGCAGAAGTTCAACAACTTCGAAACTAGACTCCCCTGGTCAATGAAGTCCCATTAGCCATTCTAAAGGAGTGTGATGTGTTAGAGGCGACTATGAGGCAGGTGTATGGAGAAATGTTCACCATCAAACAAATAGTCGCCCCATTGGTCAGAGCGCGGGCAGAAACTAAGCAGAAGCACGAGCAGCTCAAGGAGGCCTCACAGGCCTCAGACAGAATGATGGACTGGACGGTGCGATACCCTCAAGCTCCTGAGCATCTACCCAAGAAGGATTGGATTCATACACAAGATGCTAAAGTCCAACTTCGTATGAAGATGCAATCTAAGGACAAGCTATCCAAAGATTTGGACAAAGTAATGTCTTCATACGACCACCTGATCAGCGGCATTGACTCAATGCACACCCTTCACCACATTCCTTCGCTAGGGGCATTGGACGAAGGGAAAACCTGGGAACAGGTAGATCAAGACATTCAGTCATTTCTACAGCCCATCAAGCAAGCTGCTGCCACCCCCGAGCTCACAGAATCCCAAGGAAATCTGGATCAGTTTCTTGCCACGCCAGTTCGGATTTATACCAAACTCGCCTCTCTTTCCAACCAGATATCACAAAAAAGGGAAACTCTAGTTCCAAACGCTTTGAACTGCATGCATCGGTTGAAAGAGGAGGTCCCTCTTGTTTCCCCCATTGCAGCAGAGTACCAGACCTGGCAGGGTTTCCTCAAAGAACAGCAGATTGACACCACTGACCTCACAATTACCAGATCATCTTCATAGCCCGGTAGCAGTAAGTCACTGGCACCATTCGGGCAAGTCGTAGGTCGCACTGCCTATCCAGGTCGCAGGTCGCACTACCTATCCAGGTCGCAAGTCGCACCCACTAGCCAGGTCGCAAGTCGCAAACTCTTCCAGGTCGCGAGGCAACTCAACAGACAGGGAGATGGAAAGTTGGGAAGCCCAAAGGGCAAGTTTTGTTCTATAAAACTCCCTATGGGGAAAGTGTAAAGGGCTTTTTCTTTTGGAGACTCAAGAGATACATAGCATTGTATTGAAAGATTATACTCTTATGCATATGAAATACAGATACTTGTTAAAACCCCTTTGTTGGATGATGTGTTTTGTGGTGCAAACACTATGTGTATTTTCTTATACAGTTTCAAAACATCTTTTGATTAATGAAGCTGCCCTCTTTATAGCATCATTTATGCATCATGGCTATTTGTGTTTGTGTTGATGATGTTCAGTTTACCATTTGCTCTATTAATGAATGTTAATGAACTATTTTGTTAGCATTTCGTTTTATCTTTCAGAAAGTAAAGGGACATCTCGCTATAAAGAACTATTTCTTTTGTGGTCAGACTACCTTACAAGCAGTACCCCAAAGATGTGTTGCTAACGACACCTCCTTAGGCGTACATGATTTATTTATTGCCTCGCTACGCATAGTGTTTTATTCGTGTTTAATGAATCAATCATGTATTTTGTATCATGTGAATAAGTGTGTGTCCGCAGGTTCAATCAGGTTCTTTTGAGACCGAAGGGAAGGCGTCTTAAGCGGTAGCCGGACCCACACCCCGGACGGGATCCCTACTCCAAACGGTTCAAGGTATAATTGGGACTTTCTACCGGGGAGATCCCCTACTGTTGGCCGGACATATTTTCCCGTCAACAACTGTATAATGAGGATTCAACATAGTACACTCCACACATGAATGTGTCCTTGTCACATAATCCTCTGCGGTTGAGCGAGATCTTCTACATTGAGGTTTCTTCAAAAATTCTTGAAGAACAAAATTAGAAACTACTGCTCGCCCTCTTGCATCCAAAAGAAGTTTGGATGGTTTGAGATTCATACACAAGACACCCGCTGCATGAAGCTCTGCAATACCATGAGAAATATCTGCACCATATCTGCATACGCATTTCTAATAAGATTCATCAATGCATATTATTTATGTTCCCTTCATTTTACTACTCTAAAATACCCTCTCTTTATCATTAACAATTCACTAATGTATAGAGAATACCACTATAGTATCACCCTTCTAAATATTGATTAAATCTCAGATATCATTAAAAACTCAGAATTTTAATCAAAAATTCAATTGCAAACATTCTACAAACAATGAACCATAAATTAGAATAAAATTTGTAGATGCATAATCTATAATATAGTGATATTAGAAACTATTTACTCCACTGTTTGTTGCATCCTTCACTGTTTTCTCACCATTTGTTTCCTTCCTCCTTAACTCTAGTAGAAAATATTGTAAAATCATGAGTTTGGGGGAGGGGGTGGTTTCCATATACATGTGGTTTTGAAAAGAAAATACACATCATAAGAATAAGGTTTACATTTGTCTCTATCTCCTTTTGAGATGCTTCTGTTAGTGAAACCTCTTCTTTTGAGAATCATCAAAAGATATAATGGGTGGCACTGAGTGGTTTCCAAAGCTTTGGGGACACCCATGGAAACCATGTTAGGTAAGAAACTTATCTCATGGAAAGTGTTCTTATAAGGACTTCCATTCCATAGGTTATCATATCCAAAATCCATATAACATGAATAAATTATATTTTATGCTCTTATAAATATCAATGCAGTGCTTAATTCTATGCATGGTCAATAGAATGGAGCAATGTTCCATATGCCAGAGGACCCTCCATCGTGAAAGAGACAAAGGGAGGCTATGGATACTATTTCTTTGCAAAATCAGAGACCATTGTTAATAAATTTGTGCGACCTTCATCAACAAGCCCCAGCTACAGGACCAAGGAATGTACCACACTCAGTGGGGACTATGTCAACTGGTCTTTGTCTAGCATTTGAGGATGAACAAGTCAATTCTTCAATACCATCTGCAACGAGAGGCGATGCAACTTCTACCCTTCATTTTCTAACAAAGCATATAGCATCACAGCTGCAAAAACATAAATAAGAGCTTGATCAATTTGTGAGGGCACAAGCGGACCAGTTGAGGCAATCTCTTAAAGAGAAGAGGCATAGGCATCTATCTATGATTTCTATGATTGAGGAAAGCGTCTTGAGGAAAATAAGGGAAAAAGATTCAGAGATGGAGAAGATCAATCTTAGAAACAAAGAACTAGAGGAGCAGGCCAAATAGCTGAAACTAGAAGCTTGCACATGGTAGAGCAAAGCTAAGCATCAGGAAGCCATGGTGAAATCCTTGAGAAAAACTATTTTGGTTTTACTATTTTGGTTCAGATATGGATTGTATTTAGTGATCTATTTTGATTATATGCATACATGAGAGAAATTTTCATATTAGTGTATAATGGTTTGGATTCATATGGATGTACATGAATATTTATTTTTCAATCAAAATTTGAATATTTTATGTATTTTTGGGTCATACAGTTTTTTCTCTGGTTGACACCAGTTTCTAGTTTTAGAGGTCCACTGGTCTGGTTCTAATAACAATGAAGAAAACATGATTCCCCTTCCTTGCTCATGTCAGCGGGGAGCTCTTGTCTGACCCATTTTTGGCTCTTGGGTGTAATGATCTAAGTGAAAATACATCTCCCTATGTGGCCTTGATATGTACACATTATATATCATATATGTGGCATTTTCAACAAAATAATTCAAAACTTCCCTCATCTACATTGGAGGAACTCCAATTCCAATAGTCCAAACACTCATCTCATAAAAAATAATGTGTAAAAAGGTGAGCATAAAGCTGAATAGGTTCTACCAGAAATGTCGATGCTAGATGGTCTAACCTCCACAAAAATGCCTACAACTTTTTCATTCCAGCCTAATTTAGTTTCAATAATTATAGAACCTAAATTTCTCATCTCTAATCCACAACGAACCCAGGAATTCATTCAAAAATAGACAGAGATCATGATTTCTTTCCTTGCAATGTTAATTTTTAAACAAAAACATTCAAAATTGGAACAATAAGCTAATAAGGCTAATTATTCATGTAAATACAATAGTGCTTCTCATAACCACAGCACGGAGATATCATTTTTCCTATAGCTATCAATCTTTTAATGCCCTGGAAGACCACTTCTATTGTGGGTGAACCATAATTCACATTCTTTCCTCTGAAACAGACTCAAATTTTGAAGCAAACAACTGCAGTTAAAGAATATACATGTACTAATATGTCCTATCAAATTAGTACCTGATTAAGATACCCACCTTGTGAACCTGCTGAACCATGTTCCCTTTGACTACTATGAGCCTTTGATGCTGAACGGTGGGATGATTTCCCTATATCTTTATTGTACTTATCTCTTGCTAGGAGATGTATAACAATCTTTGTCCTCTTCCTGCTCTCAGAATTGCTAGCAAATATTTCAGTTTGTGTATCCACTTTCTCATGTATTTGACTGTGAGATGACTTGGAACTGATTTTACTTTAATGACCTTTGGCATTCTTTTTGCCACTAAGTAAACCAATTTCAAATATGTTTCTTTTAAAAATCATGTCATCAGCCTCCACTGATATCCCATCTTTAACTGAAATTGTTGTTTTGGGAGGAGAATATAATTTATTCCCATCTGATTTTTGAGACCACTCCTCTTCATTGTTTTCATATACCAAACTATTTTGGTCCTGAATTGGTGTTTAATTCTCTTCTACTTTCATTTCAGACTGAAATATATGAAAACTGTTATTCAATGCCCCTGTTTTACCATTTGAATGAACTTGTAATCCTTTCTTCTTAACAATTTTTTTATTTAGTAATGAATTTTTTAAGGCCTTTTTTCCATATTCCTTTGGTTTCATTATTTGATCCTTTCCACTTTTAAATGTCTTTTCAGCTAAACCCTTGGATATGGATTTGGAATCTTTTGGCTGAATGGACAAGAATTCTTTGTCATCATCTGAGGAAGGGCAAAGGCGTATCATTTCTTGTTGTGAAGGGAGTCCAGCATCAGCCCTGAGTTTAGTCATCTTCTCCTGCTCTATTTCATCCCTCCTCCTCCACAACTCTTTAACAACATCATCAAGATCATTAACCTCTTATCCAAAAGTATGAAACAGATATGTAATTGAATGAAATCAGAAAACCACTTGAATTAATTATCTACATAACCATCTGACCAGGTAAACCTGGTAACAGTCTCCATGACATGCAGCACATCTGTAATACAAATTTCCATCTGCTTGGAATTACTGATACTTTTCTTCACTGCATTGTAATCCAAAACCACCCATCAATATGGGGAATTAAAGAGTTATGATAGTAGCAATCATGTTACAATCCCAACACAGGTGATCAAGAAAAACTAAACATATGAATAATATAGGCATCTATGGACAAACAAAAAGGAAGAATAGTGTATAAGGTAAGAAGCTTGAAAATCAGTATGAAAAAGATTGCTAAGAAATTAGGAACTATCAAATTTCTCCTAATTTATTCTCCTTGCTTGCTGATTTGTTGTTGATCTGTTCCAAGTTTTCCCAACTTATAATGCAAATTATTGAATCATTGATCTTAAGTCATGCCTCACTCCAATTGAATCACTAGATAATTACAACAGCCTTACCTTTAAGATTTGATTTTTCCTATGAAATCAGACACATGTTTCCAGGTACACAGATAAAGGAAAATGAAGTCCTTCCTTATAACATAAGAAACTATATCCATATAACTGTAACTTGAAAATTTCCACTTTCCTTTCCATCGATTAGGTCAATCATGCCTCAATCACATACAGGTATACTAACACAAAAGAGCAGTGAAGCCCAAAATCTACATTTTAAACATCTCCCAAGTCCTGAACAAGCCCTCACATAGATTCTTGTACCATTTTTTTCATTATAAACATTCACACATGAATTTTCATGATCCATTTCTAAAATAATGGTCATTTTCTTTGATTTTTTTCCACAGAAAATAACTTTGTTGCATATTCAGTTACTTTGTCAACTTATATTGAATTCCATGAATGCCATTGTTTAAGTAATGTTTATCTCAAGTAGTATAGGACAACAACATGACTGCATATTGATTGCAATTAAGAAACAAATCCAACTCTACTTACATAGAATTGCACAATTTGCATTTTAGAATAGTGCACATCCATTAAAGTGCAAGTTCAATAGTAAATATGACTCATCATGAATACTTGCCATCTCTTACAATGGAAATTGCATGTTCTAGTATCTAAACTAACTAGACAGATACCTTTGTTTTTAAAACTCTATATTTTCTAACTATTTAATGGAGGGATAAAAAATGTTTAAACTTGTATAAAAAGGAATGCAATTCATACATATTAATGCAAGGATATTACCAATATGAATAATTTTCTTCAAAACAACTAACAAGAAAAATTGGAAACATATTTGCATCCAATTTGCAAACCAATTTTATAGGTCCAAAAGTCCAAATTCTTTTATTCAGCATATATAATTTGTATTGTATATGAGCTCATCTGATGTTATCTTAGATAATACTATATTTCATCTAAATAGCCATGAGCCAAAGTAGTTAAAGCCAAACTCTTCAAATTTATATACCTAGTGCAAATTTTATCTTAACAGTCAGGGCTAGAAAAAGCTCCCAATCACCCCAATTTATATTTTTTGCATAACATGTTGCATATGAGTAGCCATTTCCTAAAGTTTTTAAACCCAATCTCTGCAAATTTAGAAATATATATTACATTTTATTTAAACAGTAGATAGTCAAGGATTGAAAAACCTCCCTATCACCACAATTTCCTTTTGTTTTATGAGTACATGTTTTAAAAAATGAATACCTTTACTGCCAATGTAGCCTCTTGTCTTTTACCATTCTTGGTATATTTTTCAACACTGCAGAGAGATTCTATGTTGCGTTTGGTGAATCCCAATTCATTATTAAAGACCAGCAAAGTAGCAGAGGCATCCACACCAGTGACATCTCAGGTTGTAATCGCAAAAGGGTTTAAAATGTGCATAAATTATTTCTAATCGGAATCAATTCACTGGTTGGTGATAGTTATCCCACGGTTCTTACAAATCACTAAAACGTGTTGGACAATTACCATTTCATTTGGCTTAGCATCAAATTTTTAATTTTGGGCATGGTAGACATGTTGCAAGATGGCATGTTTTCTGTAGTAATAACTCATGAACAAAGGAGAATCAACATAATCTTCAACATATTATCGCCCATGCCTTCAGCTTCATCTTCCTCCGTGAAATCTTGAACACACAACCTCTTGAGTGCCTCATTGGATTGGTCTAGAAGAGTTTTTAAGTGATAGATTCCTTCTGTAAAATGAATTCGCAATGATTGGAAGCACCAGGAATCCAATTTCTTGAGTTCAACTGAAAATTACATATGTAAAATGAAATCACCATGATTAGGCACCGTGAATCCAATTTCTCAAGTTCAACCGAATATAATTTCTTGAGTTCAACCAAGCGTATCAAATCATACCTACTACAACATGGATGCACCCTTCCTCCTCCTTCCTTGGAAAAACCCTGCAACGAGGGAAATAGAGGGAGGGAAACGAAAAAAATTGATATTCGAAAAACATAAATCCCATTAATTTTACTAGTTGTACTCAAAAGCTAAGGAGAAGGGGTTTTGAGAGACATTAGTGAATACAAACCCTACAAGAATTGTTAACAAAGGAAAAGTTATTTCCTATTGAAATTTTCATCATGGTGGTGTATAACTTTGTATTAAGTAATGGGTTATAATGGGGTTGGAAAATAGGATAGCTCAAAGGATTAAATGATCATGAAGGACACAAAAGCTAAAGAGAAAGTTGAATAAGTTTTGACGAAGTAGAGATAACTAATGAGTGGTGGTTGAACTAGATGTGAGCAAATGAAGAAGGCAATGAGGAGTTCAAAATGAGATTGACGAGCAAGAGAGTAGTGAAGTGAGGATGAGAGAGTTGGAGAATTTCAATGGGAAAGGTGAGTTGGCGAGCGTATGGTTGTGAAATAAAGGGTTGATGATAAAATATAGCTCAATAAAGAATAGTAGTCAAGGCACCTCAATGAGGTCTAATGAACACACTGGAGTGGGGTTACGAGAGATATGTGATTACAGAGTAGCAGGTTGGATGCAATGTAGGATGAGATTGTGGATGAGAAAGAATCAAATGAACTAATGGGAAACCATATCGTAAGGCCAACAGAGGATGAAAACGTATTAGTGGGCATGGAATTAGATGATATAAAAGTTGGACTTGTACCAAGCCTGCCCCTTATGTTTCTTAAACACAATTAGGTAACACTACACTAGCGTGTTAATAATGGTTCAAGTCCACCTCGTAGTCAGCTTACTTATGGATGAACAATAACAATTAGAGGAAGTAGTCTTAAGAATAGTGCAAGTTTGAATATTAAGAGTAGCACACTTGGGGGTTTTAGTTATTTACAGCAAAAAAACAAGAGTTTCATGAATTTTAGTACCTATGATGCTTTGAATTATAACCTACGAGCATGTAAGAGAAATAAAATTAGAGTGATGTACTATTTAAAAAATTTAGTCATGTGTAAATGCTTTGGAAAAAAAACATAATGATCCACATACATTGATACAAAGAAAACCTTAAAAATGTCACTTTTAAAATCTCTTATGAAGTTACTTAATGTCATTTGAGTAGATATCACAATTACTTATATAAGTAATGGTGCGATCATATTTTTCATTCTCTTAAAGGAACTCTTTCTAGACATGCACCCCATCAAGCATAAATCATCCTAAAATATACGTTTGAATTAATATAAATCATCCTATGACTATCCTAAAATGAATTCTCACCCATAGCCTTGGTGATGGTGTAAGGCTCATATCAAAATGGTATGAGCTTCTTCCAGGAGTTTGTCGATTTCTCTTTATGCAAGTGTAACCATAACTCGTCCCCAACCAAAAACTTATGTGGAACCGAATGGATTGTGTATATACTTGTACTTGGAGTTAGAAACTTTCTATAAAATATCATGAACTCATTATTGAATTTGTTAGAAACATTCCTCAAAATTGGTTGCGTTTCTCACCTCATTCCAAGTATGGGAGGTATCTTCATGTCTTATTCCATGAATATAGCTACATCAATTTGTGTCAATTGTTGGGACACCAAGCACACCTGAAAAGGCTTGTGGGTAGTAGAAATATGAAGAACTATGTATAATTTCTGTTGAAAATAAGGAAGGCTTTCAACATGTGTATGTGGATCCTCGCAATTTTATACTCTAAGGAAATCTACACTGATAATATCGAGTACCTTTTATTTATCAATCTAGGGATGGAAGGCAATGGATTTGGTCAAGCTTGATGTCCATCATGGACCAAAGGTTAAACCAAAAAATACTAAGGAACCCACTATCCCTATCAAGAAATATGGTCTTTGGCAACCCAAAATGAACCAAAATATGCTCGAATAAGAGCTTATGAGTTGACTTTGTTTTGACAATGTTCTTATAGGGTGCCAAAATTCTCGTCCAAAGGAAGCGATCAACAACAAAAAAAAACACATTTGTTACCATGCATGGTTGAGGGAAAACATTATCTAGAGTAGGAAAATACCTACTGTTGAAAAACGCAGCAAGAAAATATCGATTTGACTTTTCCTTGGTCAAATTGAGAAAAATCGGATTTCCACATCAATGGACAACTTGGAGGCAGTTAACTAAGGTGACATGGATCTTGTCACCGATTTATCTTAGAAAATTCAAGTTAGAGGAGTTGGAATTCAGTTAAGCATGTGTGATTGCTAATTTGTAGCAGTCAAGGTCAATTATTTCAATTTGTTTTTAGTTAAACTAGCTTTAACTATTGGAGGAACTAGTGGAAGGCCAGTTGTGTAGTGGGACTTCAGTCTAACTCAGTGATCATCCAGATAACTGATTAATCAACCCAAAATATCTAGTGCATGCAGAGAATTCAATTTCCCCAACTATGGTGAAGATTCCAAGGCAGTGTACAATTATTATATACTAGATTGAGTGTACATGAATTGTATTGGTCAAGTGATCAACCCTAGGGAATTGCGCAAGAATTTTGGAGGAATTTCCTAAATAATAGGGCCCTGATTCCTCAGGAATTGTGCAATGAATTAGGGGTTCAAGCAGATGCAAAAATTGACTAAGTCTGGGTTAGAGCTTCTCAATTATCATAGAGATAGGTTATTCACTTGTATGTTGTGCTAAGAGCGAGCAATCAATTGCAATACATCTTTATTCTTCTGATTTAATGCAAGTAGGCATAAGGGGTTTTTATCAATTTATTTCCCCTATAAAATATTATGTGCATGTGATTTATTTCTCATTGCATGTTTGTGATTGATGTTCTAAATTGTGAATCAAATTCTGCATAGCAGTAGAGTAGGATCTTTGGATCGAAATGTTATTGGTAGAAGGGATATTTCTATTTACCCTTGTTGAGACAGTCATGTATGCCCACTATGATAGGGTTGGCTAGCAAGAATAACAATGGTGATTTTTGTTGGTTAATATCTCCATGGTAATGGAATCATTAGAGAATATGACAAGGAATGAGTGATTTTGAGAAAGGAAGCCGTTGCAAATTTATGTTGTTTGAAATAAATAAACACGGTAAGGAAGGTCTTGTGGCCTTCGTTGGAGGTTTATTCTCATAAAATAATTTGAATTTTGCTCTGGGGTCATAACTTGTGAATAATGAAGAAATGTGGGGTTTAATTCATGAAGAGGAATGGAGGAATTATTAAGATTCAATTTGTGAACGCTAATCCTAGGCCACTTTCCCTCCATGATTGGTGCTCTACTCATCAAGTAGTCTGGTGGTATTGGAAATAGGAGAAGGATGCTAAGTTATAGATTATTTTTGGAGCAAAAATGAGATTAACACATAAACATGATCAATATCTAAAATGTGGAACACGATGACCGTTCCTTTTAACACCAAGTGGAAACCCTGATATGTGCTCTCTTAGTATTCTCTATGGAGTTAGTTCTACATTCTAGAATGCAAGGGTTTGTTTACATTCTAGTCTCTATGGTTAATGGGTTATGATTTATGAGAGTAGGGGTTAAGGTATTATTGCTTTGGGGTTAAGGGGATAGGGAATTTAGTGGTTATGGGTTAAGGGCTTATGCGTTGTGATAGTGGGGCCCCTAATCTCCTTATGACAACTATTGGGGGTTCCCCTATCAATTACCCTCATTTCCTTCCCTCTAGGTCCCTTATCCCTTATTCCATGAGGTCCTAAGGCCCCTTCTCATTCTCTAATGCTAGGATTATAGATCTTAGGAAACCATGTTCGAACTTCTCACCTCTATCCATCCATGCTACCCTTATGTCCCCTTTCCCCATTTAATACACCAAAATATCCCCCTCCCCCAAAATTTATGAGAATTGAACATTTGGAGGTAGACATTTAACAATTGCCTCTAAAAGTTTAATTCTAATGACTTTTGGGGAGGGGGTGGTCCAAAAATGCCTTAAAAAGTTACATTGTCGTGACTATTAAGGGTGGTAAGAGGATTATAAGCTAGTGGTTAGGGGTTAAGGGGTTAGTAGCTTAGGGTTTAAGAGATCAAGGGGTTAAGGGATTCTGGCTTGGGGGTTAAAGGCATAGGGAATTTAGTGGTTATGGGTTAAGGGCTTATGGGTTTTGATAATGGGGCCCCTAATACCCTTATCAAAACTATGGGGGTTCCTCTATCAATTTATCTCGTTCCCTTCCCTCTAATACCCCTAGCCCATATTCCATGAGGTCCTAAGGCCCCTTCTCATTCTTTAATGTTAGAATTATAGATATACTGCTCGTGTCCGTGTCCTGACTAGATTTGGTGCTTGATGTGGACATCATGCACACCAGAGCCCCTGTGGCATCAGGTGATGACTCAGGGATAATGGGAGGATCTCCTAGGAATGATCCTAGAATAGACAACGGTTTGAATTGGTTGGGGCCATATTCTTGGTACCGTGAAATTGCATCTGCGGATGTATCTATGTAGGGTATAATTACATCAGTGTTTGTTAGGGGTCTCTTCTCACTATACGTCAATTGGTCTACAGTAATGATGTGGTCCTCGTGGGGGAACATCATAATGCAGAAGACAGAGGAGGCTATGGCTGACATGGCGTACATATAACTCAATCCAAGGAGTACATTATAATCCAAGTGAGTGTCCAAGACTTCAATGTCTATGTGGACCGTCTTTCTGGCTAAGCAGACTGAGATGTTTTGGTAGAGGCCGACGGGGGTCAAAGGACGACTGTCGTATGCTCTAAGCGTGATGACTGAGGGTTTTAGTTCGAGAGACCCTAGCTTCTGCCAAACATTTTTTGACATGATGCACATGGATGCACCCTCATTAATGACACATCAGTGGATTGTGATATTCTGGACCGACACTGGTATCTGGAAGGCGACCATGGAAGGAAGCCTGGGGGTGGCTTTGTCTAAGTCAAAATCCATTAGGCGTGTATTGGCAGGGTCGATAGTGCCTAACCCATAAATTAAGGCTTTTTGTTGTTTTGGGCATGATTGCAATACTTCCAAAGCTGACATAGCAATAGGAGATTGTGCTAAATCATCCACGATACAATAATTATGGGCCACTTTGGAGTAGTTTCTTGCTCTCCTATTGGGTCCTTTCACCATCTTTGGCAATGGTTCAATAGGCATCTTTGAAATGGTCAAAGGTGCAGTCAGTGCACTGGTACTTGCCCCTGACGTATTGGTGTCTAGTGAGGTGCCGTAATTGTGATTCTGTGTTTGGAAAAACATCTCTTCGCTAGTCATTTAGATTTCGTGGCTACTTTTCCTGGAGTCATCTAGATTTTGCTGCTGAGTGCTTACCGTTCCTTTATGGGGGAAAGGTTCCTACATCATAGCTGTTTGTTGGGAAGATCCTCCTTGTCCTCGGTTACTCTGTAGCTTCTTCAACTCAGGGAGATCAAGACAGTGGTGAGTATAATTTTCGTACTCACCACATCAAACAAGAATGGTTTGTTTGAAGAGGTGGCCTTTTTCTCTGTCGTTGGGCATTGCTTGGCTCCTGGCTCTGATTTTGGTTGGAGTTGCCTCTAGCCTGGGATCACAACAGGTGTTTCTGGTTGTTCCCCCTATCCAAGATTCCCTTTTGGATTTTTTTTTCCCTTTTTATTCACCACGTTAGGAGGGTAGTTCTCCTGGTTATATTGGTGAGGTTGGTTTTGGGAAGACTGCACAAAGTTCACCTGTGCATTGGTCTGCATAGGCGGGTCTTGTGCTGGGGACTGAGCATAACACGGTCCCTAGTTTGCACTTGGATGTTGGAGGGGAGCTCTTTCATCAGTGTTTCTCTCTGCATACTGGGTCCCCTGAGCCGGAGGATAGGGTCCTCCATGGTGATACGCTTGCACCCTATTAGTAAAATTTTTCTGAGGCATATGATGACTTTGAAAACCGGGTTGAGGTACGTTATAGGTAGAACTGTATGTGTAACTGGGGTTTTGACTACTGCTGCCTAGGTAACCTTGGGTAAATGACCCAATTAGTTCGTCTGTAGAGTTCGACGCACCTAGAAATTCTTGATGAGTTTGCAGGCGCGGGGTGTTTGGTAGGATATTGCAAATATATCATGACTAGGTATAAATCAGCTCAAGTTATTGGGCTTTGCTGATGGCGTCCTCTTTGGATGTGGGCCTTTGTTGTGCCACATCCTTTGAAATCTCTGTCGTGAGAGTTTTCAGGAACAAACCTAAAAGAACCCGGTCGTCAAGTTTTGCTTTACATAAACTACGACACTGCCTCCATTCGTGGATATGGTCCGAGATATGGACGGTCAGGGTTTGTCTAAAATGTGTCAGTAATTCCATTCTAGAATCATGGTGAATGGGTAACAAAAAATATGTTAGGAATGTGATGGCAAGGGCACTAAAGGTTCCATGTGAAGCAGAGGGTTGCTCCACGTTGTACCATTTTATAGCTACTCCTGTCAGAGTGCGTTGAAATAGTCTCAATTGAATAGTGTCATCAATGATATTGTTTGATGAGAACCACATGTGGAAGGTCATGACGTGATTACTTGGGTCTTCCGCTTGATTTCCTTCAAACTTTGGAATATCGAAAGGGAGCTTCGTGGGCATGGGAGTCCATGTAGGGTTGTGTGTGATAGGGTCATTCGTCAGCTTAGTTGAATCAGGTAGATTCAACGAATCTAAGAAAGGTGACCGGGAGGTTGACGCCATTGCAACTTGCAAAAACACAAAGTTTTGGTTAGGAAGAAGGTTGGTCTGTGACGTAACCTGCTATGTATTCGACTAGCTTCCCGAATGGGTCGCACCCCTCTGTCCTCTAGGGGTCATAGGAGGAGTGGTGTGTGGTGTGGTGTTAGGAGACTGACTAGGGTTCCCAACTAAGGATGCCCCAATAAAGGAAGAACCAATAATGGTGGCAGAATTTCGTCTTTGAAGCCTAAACAGAGAAAGACCTGGAACCCCTCCCAGTAATGGGGGAGGTCCAAAAGACACCTAGATCGAAGAGGTCCCGTTGGGTCTATTCTGGTGTCGACTAGGTCTGGTTTTGGAAAAAATTGAGAGGATAGAGTCTATGATCAAAGAAAAATTGTGGTCACATACATAAAACAAAGCGAAAATAAAATAAATTTTCCCTTTAAATTAATTCTATGTGATCAAGCAATCAAAAAAGTGATTTTTGTTTGTTTGTGTATGATACTCAAATCCTAGAAGACATATTCGTCCTCACACACTCAAATGTAAATGGGCATTGAGAAGATATCTTGCGAGTGTTGGCACAACGTCCCATAAGCGCTGGCAATGCCCCCAGTCAGTCGAAGAAAATCCACTAAGCTAAGGGTAGAGGGTTTGGTGCTTGCCTACACCATCGCTTATAGGGAAAGGATGCCCTAGATTTGGCCACTAAGTACCACCATCCCACGTGAGCATTCAAGTCTTGGGCTTCTTGGTAAGTCATCTAACAATACCGAGTATCAGTCGGGTCAGGTAGCCCCAAATGATATCGCATGCACTACGCATAAGCCTAACACGTGTCAAAAAATGTCAATGCATGCTGAACTAGATTTTTAGGGAGTGTTGGGGAATATCGAGGGATAGCTAGGTAAAAATGCATGTAAAGGAACAAATAAGAGTGTGTGCAAGGGAGTGTTAGCGAATTCAAATGTGCTAAGGACTAAGTGTGTTAGGAGAAGTTTAGAATAGGATTTATAGGAGGCAAGCCTACAATTGTTATAAGGGGCTCAACATAGTAGTTTTAGACAAAGGGAGATCACTTTGTGCTAGGCACAACATTGTTTTTCCTTTAGTTATTTTTTTGTATATGAGATGTGGCACACTTTGGCTACATGCTCATGTTTTAAACTATTCTAGATAATTGCATATTGTACATTTTCGTGTATAAGTTTTGGTGCACACAACTTCTGTAAGCTTATATCTTGTGTGCCTTGTGAATATTTTGATTCTTGCAAACTCTCAGTTAATGTTCTATTGTTTATATGAATTGAACATACATGTGAAATACTACATGTGTAAGCTATGTTGCTTAGTTTTTTTATGGCCATGGCTAGATCATGTGATCCTTGTCTTGGTAAATAGTTAATTGGGACAAGTTGAGATTTTACATGAGTTGCATAAGATGAGTTATAAGCAGTTCTTAGGTGAACAAGGCACAATATACTTGTAGTAGATGCAATTGGTCAAGTTGTTGGGGTTGAAGCAGGCCAATGTTTTCACATGAACTACATTAGCCAAGGACTTGATTGGGTTCCCATGTCGTGAAAAAATGTAAATTTTAGTTGTGAGGACATGAGTGCCAAGGCATGCTAGGGAATGCTAAGATGTGCCAGATAGTGCTAAGGCATGTCAAACATGATAATATGTGCCAAGTGATAAGGCATGCCAAGATGTGCAAGGGTGTGTCAATGTGTGCCAGGGACTGTCAAGGAAAAAAAAGGGAGAAACAAGTTAAAATACAAGGAAATGAGCACATAAGAGGGTTAATTAGTCATCAATTTGCCTTTTCTAATAGGGGCATTCAAGGCACACCAACACTAGGTGCCAATAGGTGCCAAGTGCAAAGTATTAGTGCATTCTAAGTGCCAAGTCTTCCTTTGTTGCTTCTCATCTACTTTCCAAAAATTGATCTAAAATAAATTAAATATTAAACCATGCTAAATCGTACGAAGGTATCTCAACATGTTCCATACATGCTAAGAGTTTCCAAGCGCCAATATGTGTCAGGGACTGTTATGCATGCTATGAAGTGGAATGGCATGTTGAAGACTGCTAAGGTGTGATACAAAGTGCTAATGCATGTTTAGGAGTGTTAAGGACTAATAGGACAAAACATTAAGGGAGAACTAGGTCAAAATTCATGGAAGTTAATGAATATGAGGAACGTGTGCCAAGGACTACTGTTAATCTGTGCTAGCTATCATGCCAAGGAGGGAGTGACAAGGTATGCTAAGCATTGGTAAGGCATGATAAGGAATATCAAGGCATGTAAAGAAGTGCCAAAGTGTGCTATGGAGTTCCAGGGTGTGCTAATTATATGTTCCAAATAGTGCCAAGATATGCCAATACATGCTAGGTGCTAAGGATGTCCAGGGTACCAGGGACGTATGTCAATATGTGTCAAGAAGTGTCAAGGAAACAAAATGAAGAACCAAGCTAAAATGTAAGGAAATGAACACATAATAGGGTTAATATGTCAGGATTTTATCTTTTTCAAAAGGGGCATGCTAGTCACACTAATAATAGGTCCCAATACATGCCAACTGGCATTGTGTGCCAAGTGCTAATGTATGTCAATGCATTCAACCAAGGTGTTCTAAGGTATGCTAGGGACTACATGCATGCTAACAAATGCTAGGAGAGTTCCATGTTGTGCTAGCGCATTCCACCATGTGCTTGGGCGTTAGTGTCATGACAAGTTGTTCTAGGTACAAATATGTTCCTAGACATGCGAGGTGCTAAGAAATGTTAGTGTGTGACAAAATATTAATTTAAGGTGTGCCCAAATTGTTGAGGAGTGTAGGGTCTTTCTCATTAATAGAATTGTCACAGCTTGATTATGTATTAAATAATATATTTCCTATACACACTAGTGGAATTTTATCTAAATGGAATTTGATAGATAATAAACTTAACAGATATGAATCATGTGTTGACTCATAGGAAAACTCTATTCGGCTAGTGATTACTTGAGGGAAATGATACACACTAATTACTTCTTAAAAAATCAACTGATTATAACCACTATGGCCTTGGAAATATCATAAAAAATACTCCACAATAATGGCCTTAAATCGTTATCTTTTGAAAAAAAAATATTAACAGGCATATAGCGTCATCAAAAACTCATTGGAATGATCAATGATGATGAACATTTTTTGACCGTCGCCAAAAGTAACAAAAAGAGCATTGGTGAGGGTCATTAAAAGTTCGTCACTAGAAGTGTCACCAAAGAGAGAATTAGTGATGGGCCTTTAACGACCCTCACCAAAAGTGTCATTGAAAATGGCTTTGGTGACGAACCTTAAAGGACCATCACTATATACACTTACAGTGATGCTTTTTTAAGGACCGTCACCATATGTGACATTGGTGACGGACCTTAAAGGTCCATCACAAGCATGACCCTCACCAATGTCCTTTTTCCTTGTAGTGATTACTAAACATTAACTTTATATACTAGCTCCTTATTTACCTTTAAGCCCGTATTATATTAAACCCTTTAATATTATTCCCACCCATATTTTAAATTTTAGCCTATGTTTTATTCCCCACGTGATTATTATATTCCCGCTCCCATAGGTTAAAAATATCCCTACTATATAAATACCCTGCCTATGCTAAAATTACACATATATTTATTACATTTGTTAATAAAACCTACACCCGCATATTATATTCCATATCAAAACTATGTATTAAAACACTATATTTTAATACATTTTACACTCTCGCCGCATATATATCCCGGGCCCCATGCCTTTGACCCCATAGCTTCATTACTTAATCTCAGTCGTTTGCTCCTTTCCGCCAGATCTAACGATGTAGATCTAACATCGCAGATTTCATTGTGCGATCAATAAAAAAATCAAACATTGCGATAAAATTTGTTTTAATCTTTTATCTCTCCTCCACACGCCTTTTTTCTATTGGATCGCATCGATCCAATCAATCCGGCTTACCACCTTTTGACATTGCAAAAATTGCTTGGTAGCAATTCCCCCGCCCCCCATGCCCAAACTACCCCTATTTTGAATTGACCTATAGTAAATGCGTTCACTGTTAAAAAAAAAAACTTATAAAATGCCTGAATGCATTCATTTTAAACCTTATGTTGCCATTTTCTTCTCATAAAACCTCCCCAGACCAAGAAAAATACGTTTTCGCCTTTGTTTTAGCTCATAAAAAATAGAATTCATTGAAATCAACTACTACAATCATTTCAAGAATCACCAGAGTGCATATAAAGATGAAAGGAAGCTTTTGAAAACTTTTCAACCCCAACAAACCCTTCCTCACAAGCATAATTCGAAATTGAAAAGGTATTCTTCAGAGAAGGAGACTCATTCCTCAATCTGAAAGAATTATACTATTAAATGAATAATTTAAAAACTTGTATGCCTAAAGAGTAACCCTATTGGCTCATGAAATCATTATTTCTGCAAACCCTGAGAAATACTTACATTTTCTGAAGTTGTGACCTATTTTAGAGCAAACTTGGAGTGAGTTTAGTCATCTGCAGACCTTAAAAAGCCCTCTGAGACCTCCAAAGCCTTTCTACAGTATTCAGAAGCCCTTATGCACAAAAATTGATGTTCTACGATTGTTTTCATCATAGAAATTTTACTGTAAAACCTTAAAATCATTTGTTGAGCTTATAAGGTCAGGAAATTACTCTTTTTTATAATGAAAGTACAATTTGAGTTAGAGTAAACTGAATTATACCTTTTGTAGTCAAAGATAAAACCCTGTCATATCTAAAAGCCTTCTGTAAATTGTTTAAACTTACAGAAGTGTTTTAAAAAGGCAAAAATCATTGTTTTAAAAGTTAAAAGTATTGAATTTGATTAATCAAACATATCTATGGCTTTCAAAAGAAATCTTGTGATAAACACTCTAAAGCCTCCTATTGTAGATATAGAACATATTCCCCTTGCAGATGTAGATTTCAAAATTGCAGATCCTATGACATAATTTAACCTTCTTGAGCTCCATTGTTGGAGCCAAGAGAAATCCTTAGATTAAGCAGATGAGGTGCTTATTTGGGAATCAAATTTTCCTAAATATCTTGTTCCCCATACTCACCCATGCCCAGAAACTATCAGATTATACCAATCTTTTTATTCTCCAAATCAAAGAGGCATTGTGAATTCTGAAAAAGAAGTATTGTTTACCATTACATATTAATCAATCAACCAGATTCTTCAATTACAACCTGAGCCTAGTGAAATCCCTTTATCTATTGAAGCTCTCACACAATTCTACTTAGAGTTGGATTTTACCAAAAGATTCTAATTTTTTCAAACTTTCATGCAATCCTATGTGGAAATTCCTAAGATCAACCCTCCATATTCCTCTTCTAAATTCTCAGAAAACCAGACACATTATTTCCATGCTATCTTTTATCCTTGGATATTTCCCAGATGAACATGTCGATGCATCAGTACTTGGTTTCTTGTCCACTTTTGTAGCTAGACATCCCCCTACAGTTATCTTTAACTTTGCCCAATACATTGCTGATAACATCCATGAACAACTAGTCAAAATGCCTACTGAAAGTGTATTTAGGTATTCTTCATTTCTTTTCCACATGTTCCTTTATTTTCAGTCAGAAAAGTTTCCTATAACTCTTCAGAAGATGGATGTGGAAGGAAATTCACAATCTGTTGTATTATGGACTTCTTTGATCAGGAAGGAGTCATATGAGTTTACTTATGTCGATTTTACATATTTTTTTATCCATCCCTTGGTTAATTTTCCAAATAAAAATGTTCAGCCCAGGATCAACAATGAAATCAAGAAATTTTTATAGTTTTCTAAGAAAAGTGGGACAGTTGATTGGTATTTATACCAAAATCACACTGAAATCAAAGTTTATGGGTCAAACCTCATTTCTTAGAAGTTACCAAAATATCTTCCTATGAGGTTATTTTCTTTAGAGTATATAAGGAAAATCTTAAATTCAGATGTTGTAAATTTCCTAGCTACAAAGAAGAAGACCCAATTCAAACTGAAGAACCAATTTGGTCCATTCATATGTAATAACAGAGAAGCAGTTTTACAGGCAGAAAAACAGTTACGAGATTTCAAGTTCAACACTAGTTTTATTTGGAATTATGATCCCTTTGGTATAATCAGTAAAATGGGAGTTAAATTTAGATTAACTCCATACATTCATGAAAAGAAGCTTGATATTGAAAAATTCTCAAACCATTCTGAATGTTTAGAGAATACACTGGTAGAAGTTGATACATAAAGTGATACTAGTCACATTTTGTAGACTCTAGCCCATGAAGGCAGAAGTATGAAAAGAAACATGGAAGAAGGGTCTTACATAGCTGAGACTACTATAGAGACAAAGTTCAAAATAAAGTACAGCAAAAAGCCAAAGATTAATCCTATAGGCAAAGAAAAAGACACAGTAGAGATCATTGACATAGAGATTCGAAAAAAATACATTGTACCTCCTAAAATCATTAAAGAGGAACAACAACCAACCACTTCTAACACAAAGTTGATTAAAAAACAACATAGTATAGAAGTGTCATCATCAAAGCAAGCAGAAGAAAAATATATGGAAATCAAGGAGAGGTACAAGGAGATTAAAACTAAAAATGAAGAAATCAAAAAAGAAATATATTCTTATTACTTAAAGCAGACTCCAAGCATTACAAACAGGCTACTTTCAGCCTTTGACTATAAGAAAAAAAAAAATTGCTTATGACAGTGCTCCAACCCACAATACCAACTCCTAAATCACCATCAGATTATAAAAAGTTTGACATTGAAATTCCAATCCAGGATATTCATCCCCTGGACCAAATTGAATTCCATAAACAGACGGGAGGGATGATTTACTCCACAATGACTACTAAGGCTATGAATGCACAAAAGCTTCAAAATACTTTGATAAATTTAAAAGATCAATTCAAACTTGAGAAAGCTTCTTCATATGCAAAGGATATCAGAATCAAATCCTTGGAGGAGTTAGTGATTGAGGTAGGTTATGATCCTAAGAATATAAAAGCTAGAGAGGAACTGATAAAAAAAAAAAGAATTTTGATATTGCTACACTTAAGAAACAACTGAAACTGCCTCCTACGGAGCATCCACATGCCAAGGAGATTTTACAGGATTCTAATAAAAAAGATGAGATGATGAGTCTCATTTTGTAGCTTACAACCCAAATTAAAGAAATGGATATTGAGATGGACAAATTGGTCCAATAAAAGCAAGCCACCAAAGCACAAGAGGTCCCTGCAAATGTAATTCATGTAGTTACAATAGTAGTTCCATCTACTATGGCAGAAACACTAGCTCCTAAAGTTCCATTGACCACAACAATCCGAGTAACTTCATCAAAAAAATTTGCCATTGAGTCTTCAACAACAACAATCTAGCAATCAAATGAGGCAAGTAAATTGGTAAAGGCAATGCAGGACATCTCCATACAAACCAGTGAGATAAACAGGTTAAAGGAACAGATTAAGAATCTTCAAGATGCCAAAAAGCTTGCATAGATTAATGTTAAGAATGAAGAGAAAAAGCTAAAATGTTGAATGAAAAACTCAAGAAGTTGGAAAAAGAATTGACTTTGAAAGAACTTATGGCACATGTTAAAAATAAACTATGGTCCAATATCATTGAAGTAGTCAATGATACCTGGCCATCTATACAGGTAATTTATGAACAGAAAGATTTACTGAAAGAAGCAAAAGAAGAAATACAGAATACCAACGAGGAGCTACGTAAAAAACCTAAAGAGGAATTATAAATTATCAAATTTCTCAATTCCAAAAATAAACAAGAACTGGCTGAAATTGGAATTATAGATAGAGCATAGACCGTACTTGAAGTAAGGAAGGAAATATCCAAAAAGAATTTGATGAAACAATTAGAAGAAAAGTGCCAAAACATGGAAATTGAAATTACAAGATTTATGATCAAATTTGATATTTTAAGGCAAAAAGGCCTTCCTAATCCTCTGGTAATCAATGAAAAATTCATGAAACAGGAGGATTATGATAAAAACATGAGAGATTTTTCTAAAGAGCAGGTGAACAAACCAACCTCACAGGGAATCCCTACAGGAAAAGTATTGTATCAAAATTTTGAAAATTTGTTTTGCTTGCAGCATGAAGTAAAACACCTATTTGTGAATAAGCCAACATTTTCCAAATACACAGAGGCAGATGAGAACTTCAGAAGGCTTATGAAAATAAAATTTCCAGAAGTTGTTTTCTGGGAGAAGTTGACTGATCTACTGTAAGATTAGATTACAGTGAAAACAGAACCAAAACGGTAAAAAAACAAAGTTGTTGTTTTTACATCAGCAGTAACAATTCTTTCTGCAGTCAAAGTGTATTAGTTGAAAGTGTATAAGTTGAAAGTGTATAATATGGAAGATGGAAGATCAAATTAGATTAAAGATGAAACTGCTAGCATGAGGGACACCTCTGTTGTCCAGCTGCAACCTAAATCAAAATAGAAAGCTATTTTATTTCAAATAAATATGACAGCTAGCAATTATTTAGGCAATTGTCACTATCTTCTTGCATGAAGATATTTTGTTTTCCAATAAAAATTCCTAAGATTATTCTAGGATATTTTTTACTAGTTTTTGTATAAATACTTCATCATTTGAAGTATTGAGGGTGGATTAATTGCTGAACATTTTTGTAGTTATACTATTCTGAACCTAAGTGTTTTTGTATCATTTTCAAGTCAGCAGACTAGATCACAGGAAATAACGTATCATATTACAGGATTCATGTGTTGGGCTACTGCAGTGAATTATTTCACTTGAAATTTTGTTAAATTTCTTATGATATCCATATATTCATGAATGTGTTCTAAATTTTAATGATAAATCAGGAATTGTTATCTCAAAATTTTCTAAAAGCACTCTATTTTGACTGATTGTCATTTATATGTTTTCAAATGATATCCAGAGTAGTGAACCCTTAATTTCCCCTGCTTTCGATTGACCTCTACCTTTTCACTCCTTATTCGGATTTAAGAACCCTTGATTGCTCTTTATCTCGATCAAAACCATTTCACCATCAAACTTTGAAGATCTGAAGTGACTCAACTATCTTGCCTTGTAAACATTTACCTTTAGACCTTGATCCTGATCTAACTACTTGACACATTGACTCCATTTGCCCAATGGGATATAGATCTATAGCTTTCCATCTGAGTAAGTGATTTTCCCACCAAAACAAATCAAAACCCCAAAACCAATTTGCTCCATATAACTATCCTAAAATCAAATATAATCAACAAAGTTAAATCTTATAGAGAGAGCCCTCTCTGAGCATTAGGAAGGCTAGATCCTAAGGATTAAAAGTAGGTTTGTGGTTACCTGTGATATTCTTAAAACTGAACTAAAATATCGCAAAACTTTTGAGAATTATTAGAGTTCTAACACCAAGAAACCACACTTCTGCATCTTCTAGTTTCTTTAGCTCTCCATCAAATGTAGCAGGCTTGGGTTTCTTGAACTCATCTGACCATTATTGCTTCTCACGCATCCTATAAGGATGATAGCAATGATGACCATGTTGTCTCTCTAATCCAAAACTAGAGTAGAACCCATAACCACTACCTCTCTTGTTATGTGTATCCATCCATCTACCACCTCTTAGTATTTCATCGATGTCCGACTTGTGCCATACATGAAACCTACTACCATATGCCCCATTAGTCCTTTCCTCATATCCATAACTGATATGTGCCTTTACTTGTCTATGCAAATCTAATAAGCTCTGAAGGATCACTACATTGTTCTTGACTTGATTTTCCCAAGCCCTGGGGAGCCTTTCCTATGATTGAATTATCCTATCATTATCTACCTTTCAACTTATTATTTATGCCTTCAAGATTCTCAATTTATCTACTATGTGAGGAGAGTGCTTATCTTCTTCTTCTCAACTAATCTATAAGTAGAGTGATTTGAATTTTAGTCCACCTTTTTTCTTATAATAATACAAAATAATCAAACATGCCTTAGCGATATTCATGGGAAGCTATCTTGTATGTACAGTAAATCCATATTAGCACAATATATATATATATATATATCTATATATATATATATATATATAGATGTATATGGATTTACTGTACATAAACATATCAATCATCTCGACATCAACACCATGATGACACAATACCACAACAATGACCATGATAATGCATGTGTAGCAAGAACATCGACAACTAACACGCATGCATAATGTTAGCCACCTATAAAATTTGTCATATCAAATGGTAGCTAAATCATTTTTGAAGCCTTCAAGAAACAATTTTTATTGCCAAAATTGTTAATTCTTGAAGTATTATGAAGACATCTTACCCTTTGATTAATCTTCACTGTTGTTTCCCTCTTGATTCTGAAATTCTGTTTCTTTCTAGAAGAAAAGACTGCTGCAAAAAACCCCATTTTTCCCTCTTTCACTCATCGTTAACCTTCATTTTATCCCCTTGTTCCTCATAAAATTCCTCTATTTTCCATTATTTCCCTTCTTCCCTTCAAAAATCCCCTTTTATAAGGTTGAAAAATCCTTTTTTACCTTATCCGAAACCCCCAAATCCATTGAAAATCCTTGAAAAAATCATAAAAAATAAGTTTTTTTAACTACAGGCCTTAGCCCCTTTGGGCTAAGCCCTAAACCACTTCCCCACCATATACCCTGGCGCTAGAACCAAGCGCTAATAGTCCCGAGCGCTTATCACATCGGAAACTTTCGATGGGCGCAAGTATTTTGTTTTATAAAACCCCCCGATGTCGATTGGCTCCTTTGTATGTAAGCCCCGAGCCTTTGCATTCTTTATAAAATCTAGAGCCTACAATCGGGTGCTAAACCTTGTAAATAGACTTTCCCTGATACAAACTTCCCTTTGTATTTTGTAAAAACCCACTTTTCCTATGTTTTTAGGTAAACCCGCCGGTTCAATGTTTTAAATGATAAGGATCGTTGATTTAACACCGATCGATGATCAATGAAATCTCACATCGGAGATTTTCGTCGGGTGCATTTGAAAGACCCTCACCTTTGTTCTGATGCCGATTGGCCCTTTTGTATATAAACCCCAGTCCCTTTAGCTTTTTCATATATCCAAAGGCCCCGCAATCGGGTGCTAAGCATTATAAATAACCCGCCCCGAAACCAATAATCCTTTGTATTTCATAAAAATTTCGATTTTCCTATGTTATAAAGGGTTTCGCTTGTTCATGATTTTAACGAATCTTGACTGTTGATCTTAAAAACAATCAACAGCCTGCGCAATCTCACATCAGAGATTTCCATTGGGCGTGTTGAAATATTTTATTACCCCTCCCAATCGGCAACCCCCCGATGAATTCTCCGCCATTGATATTCCCTCGCCAGATCTTATCCAACGGCCCTTATTGCTCCATTCATAAGCCCATTCCCCACCTTTGACCTCCTCCAATTCATCCTCCACCATTGATCTGATCTTCAGATCGACGACCCACAATCAATTGCATCGGTGCTCTTCTATCTTTTTCCCCCGTCGATCGCAAACCTCTAATTGAATCTAGGTCGTCCGTGCATCAAGATCCGACAGCCCAAATTGAAGCCCACCACCTTTGGTTAATTTCATAAATCCCGCTCTATAATGTTTTTCCGGAAATCTCCGTCGTTGATCTCTATAGATCAGCGGCTCATATTCAAACATTCTCCACCTCATATTTTGTTTCACTAACCTAAGATTCGATCTGGGCCATCCATTCCATTCATCCAACGGTCTAGAATAAAACCACCCTACCTGCTTCCGCCTGTGCATCTTATCAATTTCACGCTCTTTCATAGCTGTTCGATCTATGACCCTAGATCTAACAGCTGGTGTGCATTTTCGTGCAGATTCAAGCCCGAAATTTAATTCTCGAGAGCTACGCGATATAGGTGGTTTTGAAATGCCACGTGTCACCCTCTGACGTATATCGCGTTGAAAAAGTCAAAACCGCCTTCTTCCCCTTTTGTTGCGTGAAACCGCTGGTTTCTTGAGCCGAAACCACTCTTCCCATTTACACTATGTTTCATCGCGTTCATTCCCCGCCGTTGATCTCTACAGATCAACGGCTCATATTCAATCTGATCATTTAACTATCATCCTCTGCCATCCTCCAAGGGCCTTCATCGATCAATCCTAACCATTGATCTCCTTGGGCCGATCTCATCCGATGGCCCAGGATCATCCGGGAAACCCCAAATTTCCTTTCAATACATTTTCCTCCTCCAACAGATTTTTCACTCATTTCCTTTGTATTTCTTCCATTTCGCGATAGTGTAGCCCCGCTGCATTATTTTTCCTCGGTTGATCTCGACCGTTGATCAACACAGATCAACAGTTTGGACTTAATCTCCCACTGTTTGATTCCAACTGCCTCCATTTGACCTCTGCGCGCAATATCCACCGTTGGATGCTTTCATCCAACAGCCACGCAAGATTTTTATAAAATTTTGTGTATTTTTCAGGTTTTAATGGATTTCCAATTATTTTAAAGGAAAAATAAAAGCTGAGGATGACGATCCTCCAGGCTTTCATTCATCAAAGAGTATCCATCCATAGGGTTTCCCATCAAATTTTATCGGTGCCTCATGAGCACTGATACCGTTATGAAGCCTCTGTGCACCTGCACATCAAAAAGACACAGCAAAGGATAATTAAAATAAAGAGTATCAGTGTGAAAGAATCCAGCCATAGCAGAGATGAAGAATTGAAGATATTTTACCCATTTTTGAGGGATTATGGCTAAGATCGACAATCAAAATCCTAATCCACTCAATTAAACACAGTTAAATAATAGAAGGTATAATTGGGCCGAATTAAGCCTAACACACAAAATTAAAGCAAATCTAACAGTGATTAAAGAAGGAGAAAGCAATTCAACAATCCGAAATGCCCCCACTGCCACATCAAAGGCTAATTGAATCCTCTCATCTACCAAATGCCACCTGTAGCCTCAAATCATTCAAAGAGGCTAAGTTAAGACTAGAAAATAGAAGATATTTGCCTCATTATAACCGAACAGTTATTTCAGGCCAAAGGAACTTATTGCAAAATATCAACAACGTTATTACAAAGATAACACAGAGCCTTAAAAGTCAACAAAATCTCCCCAGTGAGCTTAATACTTAATGTAAAACAATTAATACAGAGAAATATCTGTAATCTTCTCCATTGATCCCCTCAAAGGCCGAGAAGAATTAAAACTGTATTAATTGAACGCATAGATCTTTTCTCTTTTTCGACCTCCTCATTCTTTCTATAAAATCTTCTTGAGGAGCTCATTGTAAAGGGTTGGTTGCAGAACTTTGAAATATACTTGTGCTCGAAATTTCTACATGTAAATAGTGTTCAGAGGCTCTTGAAGATCTATTTTTGATCAAATAAGTTAGGCTGAGAAGTGAAGATGATTGCTGAACTAAAACGTTGGACTTGAAGAATGTAACTGGATTGACATCAATATACAATCTGATTCTTGGGATCCTGGTCTATATCACTGGTGAAGTGCTTCTTTTTGTGTTATTGTTTTATTTTCATGTAATATTTCCATTTTGTCCATTATTCTCTGATAAAGAACAAGAAGCATAGAGCTAGGATTTACTGTTTACAGTACCCTTCTCTGAATGATAAGCTTTATCTCAATGTTTTCCTCCAAATTGTGTATTTAAGAAAGATTCAATACGGTTCAAGCAGTTAGGAATGCTGCCATTCCCTCGTCCTACTGTTTGCTTTAAACATTGTTCTTGAATGTTATTTTCATTATTTGCTTAGTAAAGTTAGACTAGAAAAGTGATGGTGTGCCCTATTTTCTAGCTTCTTTCTCCAAAGGTAGTTCTGAAAGTTTCCCTAAGAGTATGCTGAAAGTAGTTTAGATTTAAAAGTATATTTCCTAATCTTAGGTTGCACTTTGTTTTTCTTATCTGTTTTCATCCCTTCTGAAAGTAATTATGTGGATTACTGGATTTTTTGTCTGTTGAGTTTACTTTAATACAAACTTTTCCAAAGAAGTCTATGGTTAGCCCTATCCTTTGGTTGGTTTTAAACAGTTACTTAAAAGGCTTTTCTTGTTTGGACAGACTGATAAATCCTAGTTGAAATTATTGTCTGTTTCCACCCCTTCAACACTTTTATTGTTCCATTCCATCATTTTATCTCAAATATCTTGTGATATAGATGACTTTCCCCTTGGACCACTCTTGAAATTGTTGCTCAATTAAACCCTTTTTATGACTCCATAGCCCAATGGACTGAAAACCAGCGTCATATCTATCCTATCAGCCAAAAATTGTTCTAATTGCTTGCAACTTCACACCTTTGAAACTATTTCATTTTAGGAATTTCCACTCAAATAATAATCATGCTCAACCATCCAAAACAAATAAAAAACCCTTGTTCTTAATAACTAGCCTAATATCACACATTAAAACCTTAAAGATAAATCAATCTTTTCTCTTTATAGAGAGACCCCTCTCTGGATTCAGGAGGGCTAGATCCTAGAATCCCAAAGTGGTTCAAGTGTTCTCTCTGCAGTTTGTATTTTAAAATCTTGCAAATTATAGGGAGCTAAAATTTTTGGCTACTCCGATGGGGAACATGAGTGTTTTTTCATCCTGCATACCTTTAAGACCCTAGGAAACCTCTTGATTTAATGACGCTTGTTTTTTTAACCAGTTAACCCACCGGGCATAACATTTCTGGCCAAACACTCAGTGTTTAGTGAGTACAAGCAGCCCTTTTCAAGCACTACAAAGTGAATGGTAATCATGATAAAACTTGTTTTAATTGGTGAAAAACTAAGGAAACCTTAGGATTCTCACAAGAAGTTTATCAAACCTTGAAGGATCAGCTAGCTTAGCCATAAGAGTAGATTTTCCTTGTCTCATCACCGTAGCTAAGTTTTGAAATAGATTTAGGACACTCTTATAACCCATAGGACTGAAAAAACTCAGAAAAACCCAAAAATATTTCAGATTGGTAAATCAGTAAACATGGTGGTGGACCATAAAACCTTTTATCTCCAAAAGAGCTAAAAATTTCCACCTAGTGACTCCATAATCCTAAACAGACCTTTAGACTCCACTGGGAAGACCCATAATCATTGTAACATCATTTAAACTCGGTTAGAGGATTTTAGGATTAAAATTTTCTTGTTTAAAAGATCAGTTTGCCTCTCAAAGATTGTCATATCTGGTTTAACTTTTCTTGTTTACTTAGGTCTGAAAAACGCAGCATAGTGGCTCCTAGAAAGATTCGTACCAAAGCCTATCCTGACCTAGAACCTCCTGAGATAGTTAATAACCCTGAAAGAATCCTTAGGAAGTCTCCTAAGATTAAATTTTCAACTATTTTCAGATCACCCTTTAGAGCTAATTCTATTCCTGAAAACCTTGCAGCTCTACAACAATCACAATTTTAATTAAGAAATCCATTTAGAACTAGGTCTCTCGATGATTTAGATCAGCTAGATTCAGAGTCCTCACTTTCATCTCCAGAACAAAGTGAACATCCTGGTAGTAGAGAAACAACACCACGTGATTTACATTTCCTTTACAATTTAGGTGTCTCTCATCCAAGATCAGATCAACAGTCTCTTGTTGGTACATCCACATCTGTTCTTCATACATCCACTGCCCAAACCACTTCACTTTAGCCCACTTCCCCTCATGTTAATCCACCTCTTGTAAATCCACCTCCACCACCTATCATGGCAGCATGGTATGCTCCCTTAGTCCTTCCTTTACCCTTAGTCAATATTCCACAAGACTATCAGTCCAAGATACCATTGTATGATGCCAGTAATGCTACTACTGCTTCACAACATGTGGATAAGATGAATGACTACTTTGACAGAAATGAGATTGATGATGAAACTGTCAAAATTAGACTATTTTCTCAGATTTTAGGGGGAGAAGTAATAAAATGGTTCAAAGGCTTAACCCCTCACAGTATTAATGATCTCCAAGCCTTCCATTAGACATTCCTAAACAAATGGGAAGTAAGGAAAAACCCTCTTCAAATACTTTCTGATTACAAGAATCTCCATAGAAACACTGGGGAAAGTATACAAGCTTATTGCACTAGGTTTAACAGTGTTTATAATGCACTTCCCCCATACTTAAAACCTCCACAACGCTCAGCTTTAAACAAGTTTCCTGAAGGATTTGATCCTGAAATGGCCTATCAGCTGAGAGAGAGATCCTTTAACTCTTGAAGATATGCAAAAGGGAGCTCTTGCTGTGGAAGTCAACTTAATGGAGAAAAGAGCAAGAATGAAGAATGAAAAGAGAGTGTCCTTCAGACAAGAATCTACACCTTCCACATCTAGCTCAAATATGGAAAGGATGATGGAGGAGATGATGAAAAATATGAGCATACTTGAGAGAGCACAAGCTAGTCAAAACCAAACAGATCCTCAAAACAGAAATCAAAACCAGAATCAGAATTTTAGGCAAAATCAACCTCAGAATAGATCAAGTGAAGATGATCAACAAATCACTCCTCCTTTTCATCAAAACTATGTCAGTGAGGTTGAATAATAAAGTGAACAAATAGAGGAAGATGATATAAACATGTTGGGAGTAGATAATGATTACTTTGAAGTTCATTATGATAGAAAACAAGGTCTATACACACCCTATGATGACAAAAGAGATGAGGATGAAAGTTATTATCAAGACATGGAAAATGTCATCATAGAGTCTCAAAAGGAATATGACCTTAGGAGTAAAAGAAATCAAGAAACTCCCAAGACTAAAACCTCAAATAAATATGTACAAAACAACACTGTAAATAAACCCAAAATTGTAAAACAGAAGGACAAGACAGTGGCTATAAATTATAATAAAAACAAAGAGAAAGGCACTCAAAACAATGAAAAATAGAGTGCAGACCTTAGTAGTGTTAGCACCTCAGCTAATGCTCCTATTAAAACAATTTTAACCAATGTAAATAGAGTAAATCAACAAACTGATTTTGCTGATAGAATGGCAGTTAATAAGGCTGACACAAGCACTTCAAAGAATCATATTCCTTTTAGCTTGGAGAAGGAAATTTCTAGAATCAAAATCTTTGTTCCTCTTACTGAATAGCTGCCCAGAATGTATATAGATCTCAAATTTTGAAGGCTTTTAACATAGAAGAGAATAATGATACTCTCAATCTTGATGATGACCAACCAGAGCTCATTTTTGGTCCTAAGATTGAAGGTAGATATCGAGAGGGACCTGTTCCTCCTTTTTATGTTAGTTTAAATGTTCATGACAAGATTTTGCACAACGCTATGCATGATTCAGGGGCCTCTCACAATTTAATGCCCAAAGCTGTAATGGAGAGCCTAGGCCTTGAAATTACCAGACCTTATAAAGACCTTTACTCCTTTGACTCAAGCAGAGTAAAATGCTTAGGTTTAATCAAAGATCTATGTGTAAACTTAGCACAAATTCCAACCAAATGTTTAGTCATGGATATTGTTGTGGCTGATGTGCCTCCAAAGTATGGTATGTTGTTATCAAGATCTTGCAGAGCTAAGTTACAAGGAACTATGTAGATGGAAAAGACATATGCGACCATCCCTGTTTTCAATCAGACTAGAAGACTTTACAGGGAGTCTCATATGCAGTACATGGTTACTAGCCAAGACAAACTGCAAAACTCTCCCTTTTATTCTGTAAACACAGGCCTTGATTCATTTATCCTTTTTAACGATGAAACATTCAATGAACAAGTGACTCTAACTGATTTAATGGTAGATAGAGAGGAGGAGCAAGACAACACAGAATTGTCGAAATAGTTTTCTAAACCCGAAAACTGCAACAAACTAAACACTGGCCTAGAGCTAAAAATCATGCGTCCATTACTTTTAAACCTTGAGAGTCAAGAAATCATTCCTCAATACAATGAAAAACCTGAGGAATTAAAACAAATTCAACAAAGTGCCGATATTCAAGAACAAACCGAAAGCACGTTAGTTGAAGAGGATAGTAACCAAACTGATGAACCTGAGACTAGTCCTCTTTGGAGTATGAAATTTGATGGGTCCTACACTAGAAGCAATGCTGGTGCAGGCGTCTAGATATGCAACACTGAAAATAATCACACAGAAGGCCATTCCTACAGATTAAACTTTCAGTCTTCGAACAACATAGTGGAGTATGAATCCCTTCTTTTAGGCTTACATTTGTTGAAGAAATTAGGAGCCAAAAGAATTAAAGTGCATGGGGATTCATAATTAATCATTAGGCCAGTAAACGGGGAATACAACGCTAAACACCCTAGACTTAGAGCCTATCGAAACGACGTCATGGATTTATCGAATCGTAAGGCAAAAGAATATCATGGCCCATAGTTTAGCTTTTGCTACTAGAACATGCTTAACACCATATGAAACCAAACAATGCACAACTCAAATTAAATTCAGACCAGCCGTTCCTGATAACGAAAAATATTGGCAAGTGTTTGATGGAGACAAAAAAATAAAAGACTTCCTGTAGTCCATAAATGAATTTGAACTACCCAGTTCAGATTCAGACTATGAAACAGACTGTCCTAGTGAAGAAAATTTTCTTGATGAAGAAGAAAAGTCTCCTGAGATGGCTGATGTAAATATGCTATCTAGCAAACGTGAAGACACAACAGAAATGATTGCAGAGTTAGAAAGAGAAGACTTAGAAACTCTGTAGTCTAACAATCAAAGTTTGCCAAAAGGTTTGACCCCTTTAGAAGAGTTGTTTAATTTCAACAGTGTGGCTAAGAAGCCGAAACTAGAGCCTGTCGAAACTGAAGTTGAAGAGTGTAATATAGGCAGTGAACTAAAACCAATGATGATCACACTGTCTATGACTTTACCAACTCACATTAAAGTCAAATACATAGAGCTGTTTAAATAATTTTCTGATGTTTTTGCGTGGAGTTATGAGGATCTGAAATCCTATGACAGTGAAATAATTCAGCACAAGATACCTCTCAAGGAAAACCAAAAACCATTTAAAAAAAATTGCGCAGAATAAACCCTGTTCAGTTACCTTTGGTTGAGAAGGAGATCAAGAAAATGTATGAATCTGGTATTGTTGTCCCTATTAGATATTCTGAGTGGGTGTCTAATCTAGTGTCAGTTAGGAAGAAAATAGGAGAGATAAGGCTTTGTATAGACTTTAGAGACTTAAACAAAGCTTCATTAAAGGACAACTACCCTTTACCCAAGATGGACCATATTTTACAAAGGGTAGTTGGTTCTAAAAGAATTTCCTTGCTTGATGGCTACTCAGGATACAATCAGATTTTAGTACATCTTGATGATCAATTAAAGACAGCTTTTACTACACCTTGGGGCACTTTCATGTATGTGAAAATACCCTTTGGTCTAATGAATGCTAGTGCTACCTTTTAGAGAGCCATGGACATTGCTTTCTCGGAAGAATTGGGCTACTTCATCATTATTTACCTTGATGATGTTATTGTTTTTTCCAAAAAAGATGAAGAGCACTTAAAACATTTGAGAAAAGTATTCGAGAGGTGCAGAAAGTTCGAGATATATTTAAACCCAAAGAAAACATTGTTCGGTCTCCAAGAAGGTAAACTTCTTGGGCAGATTATATCAGAAGAGGGAATAAAGATAGACCCAAAAAGGATTGCGGATATATTGGAAATCTCTCATCTCGAAAAATCAAGGAACTCCAATATTTCATTGGAAAGATAAATTTCTTGAGAAGGTTCATTACCAACTTGGCTGAGCTCCTTAGGAACATAACAAACATGCTGAAAAGGGAGCAAGGAGTTAAATGGACCTTGGAAGCAAAGAAGTCCTTTGAGCTGGTGAAACAAGTGTTAACCAAAACAATAGTCCTAATAAGTCCTGATTTTTCAAAATATTTTTATATTTTTTCATTTGCATCAGAACATACAATAGCAGCTGTCCTATTGCAGAAAAATCCACTGGGACAAGAGAAGCCCATTGCATTCTTTAGCAAGGCTTTGAGAGATGCACCTCTGAAGTATAAAATTATGGAAAAGAAAGCTTTTTCTTTGGTCAAGGCTTTAAAAGACTTCAGAGTTTACATCCTTCAATCACACATCATTTCCTTTGTCCCAAATTCAGTTGTGAAAGACATTCTAACACAGGACCCAGATGGTAAGAGAGGTAAGTGGATAGATGTGATACTTGAATATGATTTAGAAATCAAGCCCACTAAACTCATTAAAGGCCAAGGTCTAGCTAGATTAATGGCTAAATAAAATTTTGAAGTTCTTGATATTAATATGATAAATGCTTTAGATGAACAAGAGGAATTATCAACTCCCATTGTTGAAGACCATTTTATGAATTCCTCTTGGTATGCTGATATTCTATATGTTTTTCTTAATTTGAATACACCTCCTGATTTATCAGAAATAAAGGAAAGAAAAGTTAAAAGCTATAAACTACTGCATTATAGATAAATGTATTTATTGGAAAAATGCAAGTGGGATATTGCTTAAATTTTTTCCTGAGAATGATGCAGAGAAGGTTAAGCACGAGTTCCATGAAGGAGAATGTGGAGGCCACCTCTACTGGAAGACAACAACCAACAAAATCCTTAGAGCTGGTTACTATTGGCCCACCCTCTTTCTAGATGTACATAAAATGATCATTGCCTATCATAAATGCCAACTCTTTGAAGGCAAAAGAAATTTGTTTCCCTTACCTCTGCGTCCAATCACTGTTGAAGCTCCTTTTCAACAGTGGGGACTTGACTTCATAGGAGAAATCCATCCACCATCAGCTACCCAACATAGATGGATTCTCACTGCAATAGACTACTTCACCAAATGGATAGAAGCCATCCCTTCTAGGCAAGCCAATGACTACATCATCATAAAATTCATTGAGACTCATATCCTCTCTAGATTTGGCTATCCTAGGAAGATCATCATTGATAATGCAGTTGCATTTGGATCCAAAAAGATGGTTAAATTCTGTCACAAATATCAGATAACATTGGTTCATTCTACTGCTTATTACCCTCAAGGTAATGAGCTAGCAGAATCCTCAAACAAGAGTTTGGTGAACATAATCAGGAAGTTGCTAGAGGACAACAAGAAGTCTTGGCACACAAAGCTAGTTCATGCACTATGGGCTGACAGGTTAACACTTAAGAAATCTATTGGAATGTCACCCTACCAGCTTGTGTATGGTACAGATGCAATTTTTCCAACCAGCCTTGGTGTACCAGTTATGAAGTTGATTCAAGAGGTGCAGTATGAAGACAATGACATGATCAGAAGGATTAATCAGACTATACATCTTCGGCAAACCAGAGAGGAGGTTTAAAACAGAGAATTACAAAAGCAAGAGAGCATCAAAAATATTTTTGATAGAAGAACAAAGGCAAGTAATTTTAATTTTGGGGACAAAGTGTTAAAGTGGGACTCAAGGAGAGAAGACAAGGGCAAGCATGGGAAATTTGATAACTTATGGCTTGGCCCTTTTCTCATTCATTCTTCTGCTGGTAATAATGCTTATTTTTTGCAGGAGTTGAATGGAGTTGAATTGTTTGGTGATCTTGTCAATGGCAGGATGCTCAAACATTACTTCTCTTAATCCTATCATGTTTTGAAAGCCTTTTTATCTTTTTTCTCATTATAAATATTTCACCCATCATTGCATTCAAAGTTAGAAAAATCAAAAATACAAAAACAAAAGAAATAGAAAAGAGGGCAGATTATAAAAACAAGAAAGGTACAACCCCATACCAAAAAAGGGAAATAAAATCTGAAAGTGTGCAAGCTCAAATGCCACTCCTGAAAAACACACTCCTAGTTAGTCATACAGCCTAATCATGACTAATTAGTTTTAAATCTATTGCTAATAGGTTAGTGAATCGGATTTTCCAAACAGCTTAATCTTGGCTTATCAGTAGGTAGATTAGGATAGAAAATAAAGGTTCAAACAAGCTCAAAATCCGAACCTCAGCTTTCAAACGAAGAATGACTCTAATCTGTTTAAATCATGAGTCAAAAATAGAAGTAAAATGGTTCTAATAAGTCCAAAATCTAAACCAGATAACAAAGAAAAAAAACTCAAAAAAACTCAAAAATAGAGCTGAAGAAAAGAGAAGGATGTGCTGAAAAATTTCAGATCTTAAGCCTTCACCATTTTGATTTAATTTTTTGCAAAATAATTATCTATGTGCAGCTTTTTTTATGCCATAGATCAGCAACAAGTTAGACTGTTCAATCCTGACTTGTATACTTTTAAATTTCTGTTTTAGAAGTTAGAGAATAAAAATCTGTTAGACTGTTTAATCCTAACAGATAGTAGATTAGGTAGAGAAGCTTATGAACTCAAATGTTTAATCTGATTTCATGTAGAAATAAGAAGTAGACTTAGACTAGTTTTTGCTTTCAAAATAATAAAATGTTTGTAAAAGAGTTTGCCAATCCAAGTGCACTCCGAAAGAAGAAAAAATGTTAGATCAGTAGGATTGGGTAGGTAGTGAGCTTGGTTTGATGGTATTCCATTGTTTTTCATGGCTGCTAACATTTTCAATACAAAAGAAGATCACCTGAGTAAGGAAGTTTGCAGCCCATTGGACGAGGCACTGATCAACCCCCCCAGAGAATGCAAGCCTGAAGTTCTTGATGCCTTCAAGAAGGCACCATCCCCATGTAGAGCCACTATTAGCCACCTATAAAAAATTTCATATCAAATGGTGGATAAATAATATTTGAAGCCTTCAAGAAACAAGTTTTATTGCCAAATTTTTTAATTCTTGAAGTCTTATGAAGACATCTTACCTTTTGATTAATCTTCACTGTTGTTTCCCTCTTGATTCTGAAATTCTGTTGTTTTCCTGAAGAAAATACTGCTGCAAAAAACCCCATTTTTCCCTCATTTAACCCCTCCTTTCACTCATCATTAACCTCCATTTTATCCCCTTGTTCCTCATAAAATTCCTCTATTTTCCATTATTTCCTTTCTTCCCTTCAAAAATACCCTTTTATAAGGTTGAAAAATCCTTTTTTACCTTATTTGAAACCCCCAAATCCATTGAAAATCCTTGAAAAAATCATAAAAAATAAGTTTTTTTAACTATAGGCCTTAGCCCCTTTGGGCTAAGCCCTAAACCACTTCCCCACCATATACTTTGGCGCTAGAACCAAGCGCTAATAGTCCTGAGTTCTTATCGCATCAGAAACTTTCGATGGGTGTAAGTCTTTTGTTTTATAAAACCCCCCGATGTCGATTGGCTCCTTTGTATGTAAGCCCCGAGCCTTTGCATTCTTTCTAAAACCTAGAGCCCGCAATCGGGCCCTAAACCTTGTAAATAAACCTTCCCCGATACAAACTTCCCTTTGTATTTTGTAAAACCCACTTTTCCTATGTTTTAAGCTAAACCCTCCAATTCAGTGTTTTAAATGATAAGGACCATTGATTTAACACTGATCGACGATCAATGAAATCTCACATCAGAGATTTTCGTCGGGTGCATTTGAAAGACCCTCACCTTTGTTCCGATGCCGATTGGCCCTTTTGTATATAAAGCCCGGTCCCTTTAGCTTTTTCATATATCCAAAGGCCCCGCAATCAGGCACTAAGCATTATAAATAACCCGCCCTGAAACCAATAATCCTTTGTATTTCATAAAAATTTTGATTTTCCTATGTTATAAAGGGTTCCGCTGGTTCATGATTTTAACGAATATTGACCGTTGATCTTAAAAAAAATCAACGACCTGCACAATCTCGCATTAGATATTTCCATTGGGCGCGTTGAAATATTTTATTACCCCTCCCAATTGGCAACCTCCCGATGAATTCTCTGTTGTTGATCTTCCCACGCCAGATCTGATCCAATGGCCCTTATTGCTTCGTTCATAAGCCCATCCCCTGCCTGTGACCTCCTCTAATTCATCCTCCACTGTCGATCTGATCCTCAGATCGACAGCCCACAATCAATCACATCGGCGCACTTCTATCTTTTGCCCCCGCCGATCGCAAACCTCCAATTGAATATAGGCCGTCTGTGCGTTAAGATCCGGCGGCCTAGATTGAAGCCCAACACCTTTGGTTAATTTCATAAATCCTGTTCTATAATGTTTTTCCGGAAATCTCCGTCGTTGAACTTTGTAGACCAGCGGCTCATATTCAAACATTCTCCGCCTCATATTTTGTTTCACTAACCCAATATTCAATCTGGGCCGTCCATTCCATTCATCCAACGGTCCAGAATAAAACCACCCTACCTGCTTTCGCCCGTGCAGCTTATCAATTTCGCGCTCTTTCACAGCCGTCTGATCTAAGACCCTAGATCTAATGGCTGGCATGCATTTTCACGCAGATTTAAGCTCGAAAGTTAATTCTCTAGAGCTACGCGATAAGGTGGTTTTGAAATGTCACGTGTCGCCCTCTGACACATATCGCATTCAAAAAGGCAAAACCACCTTCCTCCCCTTTTGTTGCATGAAACCGCTGGTTTCTTGAGCCGAAACCACTCTTCCCATTTATACTGTGTTTCATCGCATTCATTCCCCGCCGTTGATCTTTGCAGATCAATGACTTATATTCAATCTGATCATTTAACTATTGCCCTCTGCCATCCTCCAAGGGCCTTCATCGATCAATCCTGACCGTTGATATCCTTGGGCCGATCTCATCCAACGGCCTAGGATCATCCGGGAAACCCCAAATTTCCTTTCAATACATTTTCCTCCACCAAAGGATTTTTCACTCATTTCCTTTGTATTTCTTCCATTTCGTCATAGTGTAGCCCCGTTGCATTATTTTTCCTCGGTTGATCTTGACCGTTGATCAACACAAATCAACTTTTCGGACTTAATATCCCACCTTTTGATTCCAACCGCCTCCATTTGACCTCTGCGTGCAATCTCCACCGTTGGATGCTTTCATCTAATGGCCACACTCTAAACCTAAGCCTCCAAAGCAATTTTACCCAGCCAACCAGGATTTTTATAACATTTTGTGTATTTTGAAGGTTTTAATGAATTTCCAATTATTTTAAAGGAAAAATAAAAGCCGAGGATGACGATCCTCCAAGCTTTCATTCATCAAAGAGCATCCATCCACAGGGTTTCCCATCAAAGTTTATCGGTGCCTCATGAGCACTGATACCGTTATGAAGCCTCTGCACACCTGCACATCAACAAGACACATCAAAGGATAATTAAAATAAAGAGTATCAG